>KZ452036.1:689522-856293 GCA_002786265.1 Apostasia shenzhenica
TGCCTAACATAGTCCACCTAGAGGTCCTAAGATATCATGGTCTAGAGTTCCTAGGGTCCCAAGGTCAAGAGATTAAGCCCCTATCTTGAGGTTAAGAGAATGACCAAGAATAAATCTAAAGGTTTGCACCTTGACACCTTAACTAAAAATAAACTTGAGGATTGATGCCATGTTGTATGATGTACAAGAGAACTACAACCCCGGCATTAGATGGGGGAGAGAACAAGATGCCTCGATGACAAGTAGAGAGAGATAGAAGGCAAAGTATCTAGCTATAGCCAATGGATACCTGTACTTCCACCAGCCACCTAGAAACATGAAGTTCCTCAACAAATGTGAATACCTGTTCCCAAGAACAGACCAACCTAACTAAAGGATTCGTAAGATCTAAAAAAGCTACTAGTGTTTTGTTTTATTTCTTTGCAATCCATGACAGAAGAGCCAATGATAAGGATCATTCTCGCAATTCTAACGAAATAATTCTCAACCAGTAAAGCATCGCCAAAACCTACCGTCATAATCGCTTCCCCTTGCTCTTCAATCATGCGTAAAGAAGTAACCTGGATTCCTGAACCATCAAGGGAATAATCACTTGACTGCATAAAAAGGCAAACCCGAGGGATCTAAGTGCGTTGAATTAAAAAGTTGGAACCTATGTGCAACTGGCGCTTAAACTCGATAAGTTCAAAGTAATTCACCATTGATTTAATCAATCTCAGTATCTCACCCTCAATAGTAGAATCTGCTTTGTGGATTTAAACAGTTAAACCATCATTTCTTTCAGTTTATCCAAGCCCTTTTTGGTACGATCCAATGGGTCTTTTTTTTCCCCCTGCTTTTTATTGTCATAAGCTCTCTATATGATCTCAGTGCTGCTGCTGCTTTGTATAACTAATGCAGGCTATGACTGAAAGTTCCGCAGAAAAGAAAATTCGAAGAATGCTTTTCCCAAATTATCATCGTAAAAAGTCGAGATCTCCAAGCATCGGTGCCAGGGACTTGAGCTCATATTAAAACTGCTTTCGTCTTCAATTGCGTTATCCCAATAAGCTAATCGTTTTGCTTCAGGCTTTCAGGCTGCTTTGAAGGCTTTGAAGTTCCAGTAAGAGTCCATATCTCAGATCTGAATTTGATTGATGACAGTAGTTGTGTAGCAGTTTTTACGTAGAATATAACCATCCACTATGCAAATAAAATGAGCTGTATAACAGCACTTCCCTAATTCTGTTATTTACGAGTTCCTGTGATTTTATGGAATGGTTGATGTTCAATAAAATAGTAAACTGTTGTGAAAGTTTTCTTTATTTTAGTATTTAGCATGAAAATAGTTACGTAGATTTGATGAAATGAAGAAACGGAAATCCGACATTTCGAGAAAATTGGTTGCAAGAGTTTTTTTGCATAGATTTCAGCTGACGTTTTCGTCAAATATTTTTAGTTAAGATTAATTCAAAACTCTGTCGGTTTTGTTTTGTTGAATCTCTCAAGTTTTCGAGTCCAAAATAAAAAGTATAGCTTGCATTATGTCGGATCAATCTGAGAGTTTTAGTAAGAAGTTTTGCCACACAATTCAATAAATCAATCAATAAAATGATCAATGATGGATTATGTGTTTAATTACAGGATAATTTAGTAGATTATGGCTCTAATCAATTGAAATATGAAAGGTACCTCAAATCATAAGCTGAACCTTTGATAACAAATTTATGTAAAGTGAATACTTCATATAAGACTTAAGAAAACTCAAATTAGCCTTATGAAATTCTTACATGCAAAAAGTATGGCATTATAATTCATACACAACCAATGACAAAAAACACTTGGCAGATTGAAAAGGCAAGAACATGCCCTGCTTTTATGAGATTTTGAAAAGTCAATACACTGATAGTGTAGTTTCATAGAGATATAACTGCACGAGAATATGAATTAATCCCATCGAGGAACATTGCGGGGCTCTAGAATGAATCTAAGAGTTTATCATTTGTTGGAATAAATAAATACATATAGACGCACATACACGCATGCGCATACACACACAGACATATATATTTGTTACAAACCTTGGGTCGAAATATGGCCTGTTGGAAAGTGGTTATGTTCGAGTCGGACTGTAGACCATGAATCTCCTTATTGGAATAAAAATGGATCGCTTCTCCCTTAGCAAAGTTGGCAGAAGATATTCGAGATCTTCTACCAAGAGATTCGTTGGTTGGGTTTCAATAAATATACAACAATAATCAAGTTTTTATCTCACTAGGTGAGGTGAGCTATATGAATAATTTGTTTTTATTATACACTATCAGTTAACAAATTTTTATTTAGCTCTAAGTGTGTAAGATTATTTTTTATAGTTTTTATTATGTGTTTTTTAGTCTCCCTTCTTTTTTTTACATAGGCAAAATCCAATACTAAATTTTTCTTACCAGGGTTTCAATTAGTCTATGATTTATATGTTCAAACCATGTAAGCTCTCTCTTTAAATTTATCCTTAATTGATGTTACTCTAACTTTTTTGTAGATACTCATATCTCATTATATCTTTTTGCGTATATCCACTTGTTCACCTTAGCATTCTCAATTTTTTTGATGAAAGTATTCTTATTTTTACAACACTTATTTATTTTTATATTTCTTTTTGGTAGGTTAGCATTCAACAGTATATATTATTATTGATCTTACTATTATTTTATAAGTATGAGTAAAATTGCTTTGTTACACAACACATCAGATGCATTTCTCCATTTTATTCATCCTACTTGAATCTTACTAATGACATCACTATGCTTGATTTAAAGTATCTAAACCACTTACTCTTTCTAAATTTAATCACCAATTATCATACCACTAGTACAAGTGCTTCTTTCCATATATTCAGTTTTTGACCTACTAAGACGAAAATCTTTAAATTCTAAATTATTCCTTCATAAATTAAATTTTACCTTAATCCTATTTCTAGTCTTTTCAACAAATATACAAGAAGATAATGACAATGCAGATAAGATAGCTAACTAATCCCTTAAACAATATTTCAACATATTACATTACTCGTTCCTTTCCTTGAAGTGTTTCCAAAAATGGAGGACCTAGAATTCTATAGCTATGACCTTAGTTTTTTGTGGTTTTTGGGTCAAGGACTCCACGTTCACTAAAAAGATTATGCCCTAAACCCTAAACCCTAAATTGATTCAACTGAAGCTCACATAATTGCAAACAAACACATTTATTATGTATCTGGAATATACACAAATATCTGTATGATTTATGTACATGTAAATGTGATAAAGGAGGAATTTATCGTAGAATCAAGGCAAGATAGCTAAAATTAGAGTAAGAAATTTCACATGAAGTATGATGTCTATCAAATTGAAAGAAGTATTTTATAATTGCATCAAACATCTATATTATATGTGAATGCATGTAAGTTACCACAATATCCATAAGATAATGTGAGGTGCATATACTAAAATGGATGATAATCACACTAGAATGAACTGCATTAAAAATGCTTTTAACAGGAAGAAGGTGAGTGTGGCATCTAAGAGAACAAATTTTAGACGTAACATTTACGGTGGTTTGTCAATATTTGATATCGACCTATAGATGCCCCTGTCTAAAAATAGAAAAGTGACGATAAAATGAGTTAGGAGGTCATTGCACATGCCTCTATATGCGTATAATGGTATTGAGTTACATAGAGTTGAATGAAAAAACCAATCATGAAGCATAACACGGTACAACTAGTTTGGGACTACGGCTTTGTTGTTGTTGTCATATGTGAGGCAGAGGCAAGAAAGAATAGTAATTTGCATATCTATGAACACAATTTCCGGACTGTAAATGATAGGTTGCTGCACTTTGATTCAAAATCATGATGCACCACTAATCTACATGAAATAAACTATTAGGCCACTGGAATCTAAATTCAAACATAAAGTGAAATCAATTTGTTTAATTAAATTTGCAGTTGAAGTGAGGTTTTTTTGAAGAGAACTGAATTGCAATGTGCTGTAGAAGTTTATTGGTGAACTACAGCATAGTAGACTAGCCGCAAAAAGTTACATTTATAGTAGAGTTTGTTTGTTTATAAGGTAAAATTTAACAAGATTAAAATTAAACTTAGATAGAAATATTTTTTTATTGAAAATTGTGAATGATGTGAAGTAAAGTTAGTTATTATGTTGGGATGTGTGAAGGATGTGATATAAAGTTAGTTATTATGTTGGGATATGTGAGGGATGTGATATAAGTTAGTTATTATTTTAGTAATATATGTAAGATGTGAAATAAAGTTAATTTTTAATATTGAATTTTATATGTGATGTGATATGCCTGGTTAAAATTAAACCAGGTTAATTTTAAACGGGTAAACAAATGGGGCCTAGCGTTTTGCAAATGAGTTAAAATCAGCATTGAGAAGAATGCTTGCATTGATAAATGAATTTGCTGAACACCAAAAAGAATTTGTAACAACTTCACCTAGAATTTGCAGTAAATCGAAATCCTTAGATATTTGCTGAATCCTTATGAAGTAGCATTAAGTTCAACTCTCTCATGTGGAAGTTGTAGCAGTTGCAGCTTCCTACTTCAAAAAGAAATGCCATCATCCCCAATTGAGCTGCAACATCTCCTGCCTTTTTCAGTATGTTCCAAATATACTACAAGTCCCCTGGACTAGGAACTCTGGTCCTACCCTTGTTATTATTACTTGTATTGGAGCATAGGGTTTCAACAGCAGAAGTATGAGCCCCTACCTCTTCATCACTTGGTCTTTGAGTTGTGTCCTCCTCAAAACCACTAGAAAAATGCATATAAATAAGATGTGATCAACCCGGACTAAAAAATTAACTAGTGTTGTAATTTCAGATATCGATTTTTTTCTTTCCTTCATTCTAGTACCAGATGGTTTAAAAATATTGTGTTTATGGTATCGAATTTAGGAAACACTTCTTTGATATGCAGGATGCAGGCATGCATGACTAAGGTAATGTATGGATGACGACAACGCGCGAATGAGGAAGGTATCTAAACTTACTCACCTTTTTCTATTAAATTTCAAATCCAACTTATACACATGCACCTTACAAATCTACCCGATTGGATAAAAGGAGGTCCTTCTCATTTCATCTTTTTCAAAATCTAGTTAGGTTGTTTTGAAAAGTTGCTTTAAATGCATATTTTTATCAGGGTGCCATAAACAAATATTTTATGTGCTCAAATTATCTAATGTTTTTCCATTGATCAGAACCCGCGGATAAAATAACCGACACACGTCTCATTAAGGACAGGACAAGGCATTAGAGATCAAAATTTGCATTAGCAAGGACGCAAAATCGACCCTGTCTAATACCCCATAATGATGATAGATTCATGCACAAGGTTAATCTGTTAAAATGGTTTTAAGGCAAGAAATCATGGTACCCAGAGTAAATATAAATCCCAACTGCAACACCAGCGAAAGCTAAGAAGTACATCCAGTCAACCTGCAATCACATTAGAACCTCTCAATGATAACTAAAATTTAAAGAAGCAAGTGAAATGTAGTATCTGGCATGAAAATGATTGAAGAACCTTTTGATGATACGCAAAGATTCGGATTAAAACTGCCCACATGTCAGAGGTTAGCAATGATAGATTCAGCATGGCTGACCCACATATCTGCATGAAGTGAGGAGCCATATAATATGTTTCGATGAATCGTAAAATTAAGGGGGATTTACGTACAGAACATTGAATTCATCACAAATTACGCATTTCACCATCATTTAGTAAATATTACGCATATCACACTATCCTTATTGTTACAATAGAAATGTAAAACCCATAAGCAATATAAGGAGAGTGTGATATGCGTAATATTTACTAAATGATGGTGAAATGCATAATTTGTGAAGAATTCAATGTTCTGTACGTAAATCCCCCTAAAATTAATTATAGCAGTCAAACATTAGCAGGTTCAGACTTTGGTTGCATTTTGGGGAAAAAAGATAAAAGCTATAACTAAATAAACAAATGAAGTAGGAGAAAAGATAACTAACCAATTACTACATTAGGAAAGAATGGGAGTTAGTTTATGATGTTATAGCCTCGTTTGTCTAGGAGTTTAAAATTAACCTGGTTTAATTTTAACCAGGCATATCACATCACACATAAAAATTTAATATTAAAAATTAAATTTATTTCACATCTTACACATATTACTAAAATAATAACTAACTTATATCACATCCCTCACATATTCCAACATAATAATTAACTTTATATCACATCTCTCACATATTCCAACATAATAACTAACTTTATTTCACATCATTCACAATTTTCAATAAAAAAATATCTCTATCCAAATTTAATTTTAACCTTCTTAAATTTAATCTTACAATATTGTTATAACCTAATGAAGGGCAAAACATTGCCCACCTCCCCTCCCTGATTCATAGGCGCATGTAATGTAGAGCTGCAGATGCATTAGCATGATTTAAATATCTTGTAAAAAAATGAAGAAGATTAGAGTTTATGATGCAAATAATGCTTATAAAGATATGTTGACCAAGGGTCCAAGAGTACAAAATCATATGGAGGTTCCCAAGCATTCGTGACAGTTAAATGGATTGATAGGGAAAGTCGAGATGGGCATAAGCATACCTTTAATATGACAGGGACTGTAGAGTAGAACAAAAACATGGCAAGCGCAAATCCGACAAACGGCAACACCTGAAATCAAACTTTCAGTATTTGATTCTCATTAAATGAAAAAATTAGTGGTACAATATCATAAGTAAGGCTTTAGTTTGTTTGGCTGTTGAAAATTAACCTTGTTTAATTTTAATCAAGTATATCACATCACACATAAAATTTAATATTAAAAATTAACTTTATTTCACATCATACACACATTACTAAAATAATAACTAATTTATATCACATCTCTCACATATCTCAGTATAATAATTAACTTTATATCCCAATATAATAACTAATTTTATTTTACATCATTCATAACTTTTAATAAAAAAATTTTTTATCTACATTTAATTTTAACTTTGTTAAATTTAACCTTACGAACAAACAAGTCCTAAAAGTAGATATTAGAGCTTTCTAATGGAATCTTCCTAGCCTTGAGGACATAACTGTGATACAATACCCAAAAGAGAAATTTCAAATTTATAGACCTGCATGATATTGCACCAAAGCCTAGGGACCTAAGTGATATTTACACATAGAAATATTTAAGATAAAAATTGCAAAGAAAAAAGATTGGTGCTCCAAGCGACAAATGATAAATGGCAAAGTTGATTCAAATTTAGGGGATCTCCACGAGTAATAGCAATCTCAACGAACAGATACTCGGGAGCATCACGAAGAAACAAACACATCATTAGATATGTGTCAAAGACTGTATGAAAGCAAAAATGCTACGAAATCTCTATACTACTAGCCTCTTATCATACTATAAAGTGCATAAATATTATAAATCATTTTATCATGTTTATATTTCGACTTCATATAAACATGAACAAAGAAAGAAAAAAGATGAGGATATAACGAGGGCTTACCGCACCAGCTGTCCAATGGATAGAACTAAGCTCACGGCGTTCCAATATGCTTCTAAATGGAGAATCAAGGAACAAAAATCTTCAAATGGTATTATTTAACAAGTGCCTTTTTAGCAAATATATCAACATGTAAAATCAATCTTTTGGCTTAATAAATGAACATAAAGAAACATTTATGATTTCAATACAAAAAATAGTAGATAAACAAATAGCTAGAAAACTGGTAAATGTCAGTAGAAACCAACACAAAGATGGCTAAAAAGAACTCGAAAACGAGAGTAGTATTTCAATCGGATGGCTTTTAAGCATATCACACACAACATTGGGAAGAATTCCCTACAGAGAAAGGGACACCTCATGAGCCTGGCTTTGGAGATGGGGCCTTTTGACAAGGCCATGTGAGGAGAATTGTTTCGTGATTTAAGTTTCACAGAACCCGAGGAGGTAACAGATGGGACGTAGAAAATTTGGTTATTTTATGATATTTTAATGAGTTCAAATAAAAATTTTAGCGAGTTCAATTAAAATCACATCAAACTGAGACCCAAGTGAGTCTCATAATATGTTAAAAGCCTTTGGTCACAAAATATGCATTCTACAATATAATCTGAACTATTTCCCTAAAAAAATCCATCACAGATACGAAACCACTGCAACTATCAGATTACTATTGTGAAGGTAATAAAAGGGTATGCTTCCACAGAGCATAAACTATATATAATCTCTACAGTGAATATGACACTTCATGTTTCTCACGGTTAAATTTTAGATAAAATTATACTATTGCAATTTAATTTCAAGATTTTATCCTGCCCCATCCTTTTCTGCATTGTAAGTTTTAACAATAATAATAATAAATAAATAATTTTAATTATTCTATATAAATTTTAATATAAAAAATAATATTTTACTTCACCTACTTAATAATTTTTAATAAAAATATAAACTTTATTTCACATTCTAGATCAAAATACTCAATTTGAATATTTTTGTCTAGAATGTGAAATAAAATTGATATATTTATTTTAAATTATTGAGTATGTAAAGTAAAATAATATTTTTTATATTAAAATTTGTGTAGAATGATTTAAAAAATTTATTTATTATTGTTATTATTGTTTTTTAAATTAGTATCATTTTGGTCCTGTTTTGGTCCTCGCGCCAAACAGGGCCATAGAGTAATTATTGTAATTCAAGGATACATTTGGCAAGCACTGACAATTCCTCCAAATAAACCCAGCATTGCCATTAGTTCCATTCGATCACCTTCTTTCACCAAGAACTCCTAATGAAAATTTTAGAATGAATAACCATGTCCTTCAAGTAACAAATCAAGATATCATAATGGAAAAACAATGTGATGTAGCGCCGAAAATATCATCACAAAAGTATCAAAGCAAGATAGAAGCGACTCTACTTGTAAATATGGTAAGATGAATTCCAGATCTTGAAATTACAGTGTTGTTTAGGGTAACAAAAATTGATGGTATTAGAAGAGCAGGATATGTTTATTAACTTTCAATTTGAAGCTTTTCAAGCTTCAATTGAAAAACGTTAATGACATTCAAATAAAAGGATGTTATACTGAGTGCATTATTCAACTAAAAATGCAACAGTTATCTTAATTTCAATCACAGTTTTTTTTTAATGTTTATAAGAGAAAGCAAGAGTAATCCCATACCTCAAAAACGTTACTAATTGCATAAAGAATGGATCCACCAATGACAAGAAGATCACCTTTAAGGGGATTTTGCCCTCCTGCAAGCCTCGCACGAGGAGAGCATGATTGGTTAAATGTAGGTTATTTGCAAAAATAATATAATGGTCTTCCATCTTAACTAAAAATATAAGTTTATGAGATTATTAATCTTCCTAGGATTTAGTTTAAGGATCAAAAAGGAAAAAAGAGAACAATAACACAAGGGGTTTTTACCCGTATGACACAAAAAACTTCAAATTAATTATTACATGACACACACTTATTTATTTTAATTTTACAACTAACACATCCTATTTAAAAATCCTTACATTTTATTTAGTAAACATACTTAAGTTATGTTTTAATTTAAATAAAGTTCATAGGAATAAAATCTAACCCTCTTGTATCTATAATTAAATCTAATCGTTAAGATGAGCATCAACGAATAGATTTAAAATATTTTACATAAATAATAGATTTAAAATAATTTTTAACATGTAAGATTTAAATTAAGATGCACCGAGAGTTAGATTTTATTTCTATGAACTTTATTTAAGTTAAACATAACTTAAGTATGATTTACTTAAATAAAATATAAGGATTTATTACTAGGGTGTGTTGGTTGTAAATTTAAAATAAATAAGTTGGTTGTTGTTGTTGTTGTTGTTGTTGTGTTATGTAATATTTAACTTTAGGGTGTCTAATAAGTAAATATTGAAGTTTTTTGTGTCATACGGTAAAAATCTCTAAAAACAAAAACATGATTGCAACATCTAGAATAAATCTCAATTAAACCTCATAGTGAACCTTAGGTACGGCCTAACCTCAATTAATACTGGCACTAAGCAGTGCATGACATTGGGTACCTGATCTATCACTGGAATGCACATCGGAAAACACGACAAGGACAAGTCCAGCAACACAGATGCCCATGCCAACAAACTTCCTTAATCCGTACTTAGTCTTCAAGAACATCCATGTAAGAAAAATGACAGATGGAATTGTACAACAATCCAGAAGCATAATGCTGGTCAAAGATGTATATTGATAAGCCTTCACCACTGCACACAGGAAGCAGATTTAAGCGTACACCAAGGAACTTCCAATAAAGGATGTAGTAGGCATTTCTTATAGAAAGAAATAGTTGGAAATGAATGTTGTGCATTTAAGAATTTATAGATAATAAAAGCATATCCCATTAATCCATCACCTTCATAAAAACCTTATTCTGGACCATGAAGCATCGAAAAAACTACTGTTGTCCTTGCGGTTTGGAGGTTTGGTGTCTATGTTTTTCAATGGTCTCAATAGGTCCTTCCCCATTTCTCCTCCCTTTTTCTCTTAGCTAAACAAGGTAATCACAAGATTAACTCCTAAATTGGCTAATTCAAAGCATACTTTGTGCTAGACCACTTAAGGTAACCAACTTGAATTTGACTTGAGCTACCCAGACTTGAGTTTAGCTTAAGCCATGCTCGAATTGGACAATTTGGAGCCCTCCTCCTTGGGCTTCCAAAGGACATATTGTAACCTTCTTTTCAATGTTTACAAATTCTCTCTTTTGCGATTTCCAAATGAATCTCATTTTGATGATTGGAGTATTCAGTCCATTTATGTACCCTCTCCTATAAGATTTAACCCCGAATGGTGTAAGTGAAGATTATATGAAAGAGAGATGTGTAACAAACAAAAAAAGGATCAAGGGGTTTAGTAGTGATAAATGTGGGTGAAAATACTCAAAATGAACCCCAAGAACCCAAGTTGGTCAAGTCCTTTTCGAGCAGGAGTAATTCCAAAAGCTTAAGCTTGGTTCGAATCACAAAGAGGGGTGACCACATCAGAGAAAGAGGATTGAAGGATAATGTGAACATTTTTGTTTAATTTCATGATAAAGCTTAACAAAAGGACCAGCATGAAAAGGACGGTTGAACTCGGGGAACTGGATGAAATTTGAAAACCCCTCTTAACCTAAGGAATTTGTTTTTTTTGATAAGACTTAACCTAAGGAAATTAAGTCTAATTTACCCATCACTCAATCATCTGAATAATTTTATCAAAAAAAAAAATCATCTGAATAATGATGTTTCTATAATACCAAATTCCACTGTGCATTGAAGGAAGCTAGAAAAGTTATTAACATAGGTTACAATTAATATCCTCACCAAAGTACATCACAAAAATTCAGATTTTCTCCTTAATGATGATTCCTTTTATAAATGAAATGCTATGACAGCTATAGAATTAATGCCATATAACAGTAGCTACAGAAAATACCTAGATAATTGGCCTCCACATCAACAACTGCAAGTAATACATAATACCACCATTTCAACTGCAACAAAACAAGAACTATTATAACCAAAAGCAGCACTAAGAGCACTGGGTAGCTAAAAAGAATTAGTTGGGATAATTCTATTGATGCTGATGGCAGCGATGGTAAAAGGATGCAATAGAATATGTTTATTTTTTAAAAAAAAAACATAGGTTAAATATTGAGAAAAAATAGAGAAATGACCAAGAACTAATTTATTCATTTTACACTGCATTCATTATTCAACATTCAACAGAAAAACAGCAAGTGGAAAGGGAAATCATGACTGCAACTTTCAAAAAACAGGAATTATTCTAAAGGTGTAGGGCAATGTGTTGCCAATGCGTAATCCAACGGTAGAGGGCTAGTCCTAATAAGAACCAATTCTTCTGCTCCATTGTTTTAGTCAAAAAGTAGAGAGGAAAGAAAATTCCTCAGAGACAGATGTGCAAGTAAACAGTTGTCAACTTCATAAAGATAACTATTTCACAAAAGCCAACCTTAAACAAGTAGCACTCATGCACTTTTTTATACTACTAGTAAAGAAATTATCAAATTTCTTTTATTATAGATGTATTCTGCCACAATTCATTGTTGCAAAATATTATTTCTATGCAAATAATAGGGTAAATTGCATCCAGGTACCTCAGATTTGAACCTATTAACTCTGATTCAACACTCGCAATCTTAACAGTCCATGGCCCATCATCAACCAATGATGTAATAATGTAACCCACAAAAGTGGGTTCATTCCACAAAAGAAATGACCGCATTGTTGAATAGTAGTTCACACCAACAAACTAAATTCCTTGTTGGGTACTAATCTTGCCGCTACCTTCACGCTTTAAGTTTGAGACTCATGCTTGATCTCCTTTGCCATCAATAGAGATATCCCCTCCAACCAAACCTCCAAAATGACTGAGTACCTTCTCTCCACCAAACACTGGATATCCAAATCCCACTTTTCATGTTGGCCACGATCATCCTAGCAAACAACAACTCATTGCTCCTAGCAACTGTAGTTACCATCAGACAATCCAGTATACGAAGTCATTAGAGGTGGCAACATAGACAAAGATGCAGCGGCTGTTATCTAAGGCCTAGAGAACAAAAGGCTTGAGAGGCTATTCAAGATACTACAACATTGGCCATCTAGAGCTCTTCCAATCTCCATGTTGCTGCCCAGATGCCTACTCTTGCTCGTTGAAGAATCAAGGAACAAACATTAGGCTCACATAGTTTCCCCTCTTCTTTTTATTGGCTCAAGATTGCAATGGTGATTTTCTTTCTACTTAGTGGATTCTTCTCCCTCTAGTTTTCCCCTTTTTGATCAGCATTTTCATGTAAATATGTTACTCATCTCTGTCTCTCTCTCTCTCTCTCTCTCTCCACTCATTATCCTTGTTAACTTCTTTATGAACTCCTTGACTTGATCTCAGATCACTTCATCCAAAGATAATGGATTTTCGCTTCCACAGAATGCTATTGTATGCAGGTCCAATATTCAAAATGTCTCATGAATGTCTTCTACATTTTCATCATGTTGCATTTAGGTTTTTCCATCAATGGACACATTATCCTGTCCTCCCTTGTCTCTCCCCCTCTCTCTTTGTCTCTCTCACCCAAAAATTCAAAAATCTCATTTAGATCTTTCTGTCACAAATAGTAGGGATCTTCATGGAACCCAATACAAAGCTGGAGGACCTGTATGAAACCTTTTGAGATTTGATGCAATTTACCCTAAATATCATTATACATTAGGAACCTTTTAGAAGCCAATCTGACGTCTTTTGTTTGTGTGTGAAAGGGTGAAGGGTGCGGAAAGGACCTGCAACCACTGTCTCCGATAAATTAGAATCCCTCCATAAAAGATTGCCAACAGCAAGTAGTTCAAAAATGATTGGGAAGTTGGGGCATTGATTCCTGCAAAGAAATCCCAATTCTAATTTTAATAAACTGAGAAACACACTAAAATCCCCAATGAAGAAAGCAGAATAAAAAGATCCTTCCCAATGTTTTCATAACACGATTTAATGTATTTAAAAGGACTTCAATAGAGCAATCAAAAACTTCAGATAAGCAATGGCATTTCGGGAGATCATCAACTAGTACCATCCAATAGTGTAGATTAAGAACCACAGGGGAACCACCAAATAGAGAAACAGAAGAAAGTCTTTTTCTCTCACCATTCATTAGCACAACCCAAATTCTTCACTACCCATAATCTATAATCCCATGAAGCTCAAAATCTTTATTGAAACAAAAAACAGGTAAAATATGCAGCATCCAATCAATCATGACAAACAAATTTTCCCCAATGGAAGTCGTACCCTAATCATTTTCCTTTTTCTCCAGAAAGGAGAATTAGTTTACACCCACACCCATACGGGTACAAGATACATGAACTGGTATAGCGATAGAGTGTTTGATGAGTAGAAAACCTCTCCGGGAGAGCTCGGAGGAAGAGAACCCAGTTGAAGTGATGAGCAGCGATACGAACTGCCCCAGTACCAAACCCACCACCGTCTTCTTCGACCATATCCATCCCCATGCACTCATCCTCTCTCTCTCTCTCTCTCTCTCTCTCTCTTTCACCTCCTCTCTGTACTTTTTTATTCTCCTCGTCGGTTTCTGAGATTTCACGGCCGCTGGGCCGCTGGGCCGCTGGCCGTAAATGACCGTTGAAATAGAGAATAATTGTTGGTTCGGTCCGAGCGAATGGTTCGGCCGGGTGGCTGCCCCTTCAGCACCAAGTGGGCCCACCGCTAGCGTTGACCAGCTCTCTCTTGGCCAATCAAAAAGTATTCTATTAACTGACTCCAAAAATTGCTCTCAAATATTACTTTATTTTACTAATTTAAAAAAAATAATAATAATAAATAAATAATTTTTTTAATTATTTTACATAAATTAATGTAAAAAATTTTATTTTATTTTATGTACTAAATAATTTTTAATAAAAATATTAATTTTATTTTACATCTTAGATAAAAATACTTGATTACAATATTTTGGTTTAGGATGTGAAATAAGTAGATATTTTTATTAAAAATTATTGAGTATATAAAGTAAAAAAATATTTTTTATATTAAAATTTATGTAGAATAATTAAAAAAAGTTATTTATTATTTTTTTTATTTTTTAATTAGTATTATTTTAGTTCTGATTTTAGTTGATTTTTATATGATTCGTGATGTTAAGTTGTTTGACTAAATAATTTTATATTTTTAAATTTAATATTTTAAAGATAGGAGAAATAGGTAAGAAATTAAAATTTAATTTAAATTTATAATTTTTGTATTTAAATTCTAAATCCATAAAGAGAAAAAATAAGAGAAGAATTAAAAAGGTAAAATTTTAATTAATTTATTTAATTTTTTAATATTTTAAAATTTATACTTTAATTTTTATTTATTTGCAAAAAAAATTTATAGAATACTAAAATGATTTGAGAAAATAGATATGAGGAAAATAGGTAATGAGAAAGAAATTAAAGGAGAAAGTATAGGAGACAACTTAGAGGACAAAATAATTATTTGTAGTGATTTTAATTCTTTTATTTCTATTTGGACCTAACAGTAATGCCAAATCAACTTAAGGGATTAAATCGAAGTTTATAAAAATTTAGTATCAATTTGTAATGTCTATTTGATCTCAGGAGCTCAAATGCAATTTGTTTTAAATTTTTTTAATTAAATATATTTATATTATATGTAATTATATATATATATATATCATATTACTATATATAAATATACTAATATGTATTTAAATATATGTATAAAAAATTTATATACACATTATTATATATTAAAAATTGAGTAAATTATTGATTGAGTTGGTTTTATTTTTAAAAGTTAATTTTTTTAATAGTAAATTTTTTTTTTGATCTTTTATATTATAAATTGTTTTATTTTACTTAAAAATATTAGGGTGGTTCAAATTCCTAAATTCTGTTTGGTGCAGATATAAAAATTAAAATTAAAATGATATTAATTTTTAAAAATAATAATAAATAAAATTTTAAGTATTTTAATATAGAATGTAAAATAAAATTAATAATTTTATTAAAAATAATTAAATATATGAAATAAAGTAATATATTTTATATTAAAAATGTATGTAGAATATAATAAAAATTTATTATTATTATTATTTTTAAATTAATATTATTTTAATTTTGATTTAAGTAATCACGTAAATTTTTTTTTTTGTTTTATAAGAAAATCGACTTAAATTGAAATCAGAGTAAAACGCGAGAGAGCTCGGAGTTCGGCCCATAATCGTGAGATACGATCCATTTTTTCCTCCAAAATTTATGAGGCAGCGGAAAACCCTAATCCGCTTCTCAGCCGTTCTCACTGGCTGCTGCTTCTCCCTTCCCTTTTCCAGTCTTGTATCTGCCTCCGGAGAACTATCGCAAGAGGACGGGAGACCTCCGAAAGACAGGTACTCCCTTTCCAGTGTCTTTTTCTTGATGTGTATTCGGTAAGTCGTGGCAGGTGAGCGCTCTAGTAGAACAGCACATCGGTCATTTCAATCGCTTCATCAATCATGGGATTGCGAAGATCATGGCAATGAATGACGCATTGTGCACCCCTTAAGATCCATCACTTTATATCCGGTTAGTTCCTGACCTCTGGCTTGATGCTGCAATCTACAGTCCACTTGGGTTATTTAAAAAAAAAAAAAAATTTTAAGAGTGGTTTAGGTTCACAAAGGTTTCCATCGGGAAGCCGGAACAATATGCTGAGCATATAGCGTAGGTCATCACCTATTCTCTTTTCTGTGTTTTTCTCATTTATTATTAAATAGAATTTGCAATGTTTTTTTTCCCCTTTGGAATTTGATTACACGTGCTTTTATTTGGTCTTAACTATGTGTTTAATCGGGATTTTTTTTTACCCTTTGAAATTTAACTCGTTAATGGGGATGTGTTTTTGAACAAGGAGCTTGATCTGACCAAACGACCTTTCAGCTTTATGGGTATGTTTGATTTTCAAGCCAAATTAGTGGAACTACACTATTGAACTTCTTAACATTGTTGAAGGAGTTGATGAAATCATTACATAAATAACTGCGACATGTGATACATAACATACAATAGCTCTATTTTCATTTTTTTGTTTGATAGTGGCTTTTTTTGAGTGGTATCTCTAGGTTTCTTACTCTTACTACTTGGGTTTTTTTGCTTAAGTAATTACTCTACAGAATTTTCAATATCTTTTAACCAAAGACATAGTGTTAGAAGCTAGACATAGTATGTAAAGGCGACAATAACCTTTTCAAGCAGTATGTATTTGATAGAACGAATGCATAGAGGATCTTCTTGTCGAACACTAATGACTCGAGGGTTACTTTGATTCTTTCTCCTTTGAACTCAACTTGTCTCTCATTATTGCTATCAGGGGGCATAGCTCGGTCGGTTCAAATCAGCTCTAGGAAAAACTTAGACCAGAACCGACTAAGGTTGGTTTCACCACTTTGGGAACTGGAACCGAACTGAACAAATTTAGTTCGGGTCCAGTTCTTATTCTTATTTAATAACAGATTAAGAGATAGTTTTAGAATTCATATTGTAGTGAAAGGAATTTAAATACTATGAATTACAACTATCATTATAATGTAGATCCAATATACTTTGAATAACCATTATTTATTTAAAAAAAGGTTTAATAATGATAGAAATATAATAAATTAATAGATTATAAAGTATATATTTAGTGAATGAAACTTACATAATTTAACTAAGGTGTTACAGTGTAATATAAATCATGAAAATAAAGTAACAGTACTAATGAAAGAAAATAAACTTTCGTAATATTATAGATTTATTTTATAGTAATAAACTAAAAAATTCAATTTTTACTTTGCAAGATTGATAAATTTAATATTTACTAATTATTAAATTGAGTATTTGATTCTGTTCCGATTCCTAAATGTTAGAACCAAGAATCAAACCGATTTATTTGGTTCCGAAAATTTTAGAACCAGAACCTACCGAATCGATTGGTTTTGATTTGATTCTAGTTCAACACTGGTTCAATCTCAGTTCTTTGGGTATTTTTGCACACCCCTAATTGCTATTTGAAGGACTTGATGACCATTTGATCGTTGCTTGACTCTTGGTTTTTTTATTCTCATTTATGATGTAGCACAGGCTTAGACTTACACTCTTTCTTGAATAGTGAAACTTCACTTTCCCTCCCATGGTTTTTCCCCTGCGTCCTTCGAGGTTTTCCATGCAAATATTTGGTCTAACCATTTTTTTAAAAAAAATTTCTGTTATTTTGGTGTTCTCGTTGTAATGTCGTTTGTCTTTAGCAATGGTGTTTTATTAGTGAGATCTGGGTCCTGTGTTAGTCATTGCTAGGAATTTGCATTAACAGACTTAATAATTTTGGATACGTTTGAACTAGAGTTAACAGACTTAATAATTTGCATTAACAGACTTAACAATTATTAGAGTTAAAACTCGAAATTTTTGGCATTTGATTTATGTAGAATGTGAAAATAATATTAGTTTTAATCTTGGATGCATGTATGATGTGACGTAGTGTTTGACTTTTTAATTTTGTGTATAATATGCCAAATAAAGTTACTTTACTAAATTTCATGTAAGCTGTGAATATTAGTTTGCTTTAGTCTTGAGATTTATATTAGATCTAATTCATCAAGTTAATGGAGATTTACATGAGATGTGATATGTGGAATTAATTTTAACCTACTTAAATTTAATTTAGCCAAACAACAGCAAATTTAGAGGTAAGTACATAAAAGTTGAGTATGAATTAAATATTTTAATAGTTTGGTGCCATATGACAGTCTATAAATTGATAAAGCTCTGAAAGGTAGCTTGTGAAGTCAATCGAGCTAGTGGAGTTAAAGGGAGTGGGAGAAGTGTGCAGGAGAGGAAGATAGAGGACCGTTTGTTGTCACTTCTGGCAAACTTCCTCAAGTGATCAGTTTTGCCGACATAATCATTTGGGTGAAAAATCGTTGTGAGAAGGAATCCCTCTTCAGGTATTGGGTTTGATTTTCTTTGCATGAAATTGTTACGACTGGCAATATTGTAGTTTTTTTTTTATCTTTCAAATCCCTGATATAGCGATGTACATTACAAATTCTTTTAATTTTCTATGACAGAAATCTGGTTTCTGCGTTCTTTCTGTTTTGAGGGCGCAATGTTTTGCCTTAGCAAAATTGAACAAACGTTAAGTTTGAGTCCCCAATTGCTTGACCTTCCTCTTGTTAATGCAATCAAGGGAGAAGTTGAGAAGATGTTCTTGGACAAGGTTTGTCATCTAATTTACTTTGTGAGTATTAAACTATGGGTGTCTTTCTATTTTATATTCTCATGAATCTTTCAGGTTATTCCAAACTTGGGGCTTTGCATTTCTATCTATGACATCCATGCCATAAATGGTGGCTTCATAATCCCTGGAGAGGGCAGCCCTACATATGAGGTATTATCGATTTTCTTGATTTTTACTTCTAGTAATTTGTTGTTGAGGTCCTCTTTCACATTCTTTCCAACTTTGTGTATCTCTAGCTTCTCATGCTATGTCTTTAGCTCATATATATGATACTGGAAATTATATTGGAGTGATTTCATAGTCAAAAACATAATCCAAGTTTTTACAAAGAGAAGTAAACCTAGCTAGATCTGTCCAAAAAAGCTGTTATCAAACTAAAAAGAATGGAAATAGCAAAAAAAAGCTACTTCAGTTATTGCATGTTATCAATCAGACTGTTTTTTATGTATTGAATTCAACTTTTCCTTCATCATCATTGAGAAGCCAATATTATAGGTCCTGTTTGGAACCATGGCAAAGTCATGGTCAAGAAATATTTTTTTATTAAAGAAATAAGGTAAATTGCATTGGGGACTCTGAGGTCAGGAGAGTGTTGCAAGTTGGTCCCAACTTTTGGAAAGTCTTAATTTTGTAAAACCGTTGTAGTTTTCGTCCCTCTTTCTTTTTTGTTGGTCTTTCTTGATAGAAAATATATAGGGATAATTACACCCAGGTCCCTGAGTTTAACGCTTAATAACGCACAAGTGTACATTTTTAAAATTATAATATCGGGGTCCCTGAGTTTTAATAAAGATCAAGTGGGTCTTTTTTTATTTTTTTATTATTAAAATTTTTTAAAATTACTATTTTCCCTCTCCCCCTCCCTCTCCTCCCGATCCTTACGCACGTGCGAGGTCGAGCGTGCCGGCGGCGGCCGCGCGACAATCGGGAAGAGAGAGAGAGGCTGCCTCTCTCCTCTCGATCTTCGCGCACGCCGCACAGCGTCGCGTGTGCGCGAGGATCGGGAGGAGAGAGAGGGGAAGGGGTAAAATGGTAATTTTAAAAATTTTTAATAATAAAAAAATAAAAAAGGACCCATTTGATAATTTATTAAAACTCAGGGACCCCAATATTATAATTTTAGAAACGTGGACCTGTGTATTATTAAGCGTTAAACTCAGGGACCTGTGTGTAATTATCCCGAACATATAACTTAAATCATTTTTGGACTAGTTTTAGTTTTGTACGTACTTTAAATGTTTATTATATCCTTTTATCCTACTCTTCGTAAAAAATTAATAAAAATATAAATTTAATTTCTCTCATTTTTTATTTTCTTCACTCTAGAAATTTAAAATTAAAAAATATAAATATTAATATTTCAAAATTATGTTCTAAAATGTCGAAAAGTTAATGTTTGAGAATAATCTTATGACATAGTGGTAAAAAATTATAATTTTATCTTAATTGGGTCCAAATGACAATGCTTTTATAACCTTAGGGACTAAAATTGAGGTTTTCAAAAAAGTGATATCAATTTGTAATACCTTTTCAACCTATATGTAATTTACCCTAAAATAATTTTAAAATTATAGTATATTTTGTCCTATGCAAATTTCAATATTAAAATTTCACTTTATTTTGTATGCTACACAATTTTCAAAATATTAATTAGTTTTATTTCATATTTTATGTAATTTTTAATATAACTTTATTTTACATTATACATATTTCTCATAAAAAAGAGAAAAAGCTCATCGAAAAAGCTCTTCTTCCAAAGCTTTTTTAGCTTTGTCCAAACATGCCTGTGGTGCTGTTAATTTGGCTTGAAAATCAAACTTTGCTGTAAAGCTGGATGGTCTTTTTGTTCGATCAAGCTCTTTGTGTCATGAGGCAATGTTTTAGCTCAAAGCTCAAACTTGTTACTTGATGTGATATCTTGACAAACCTGGATCAGATCACATTGCTTGAAACAGGTTGGCCTTACTTTTATGTCATGTAACCTTCTTTTCTTTTAGAAATCCATTCAAAACTGTTGAATGTGGTGAATTGTTGTGGAATTTTTTTCGTTCGGGCTGGTTCTAAGGATGTAATGATAAATATGATATGAGCATGCTTTTATTTATTAATAAAAAATATGTAAAGCATTTTAATATATGCGTTGCTACATTTATTTTTGGAGTCGATGTAGTTTCTATCCCATGATCATCTGCTTTCTTCTATTGAATGGACAAACAATTAAATTAGGTCCAGTCAAAGGTTTTGACCATATTCATCAAGTTGATTAGACCAACTTGGCTTGGCGCACCTTGGGAATTGTTTCTGGGCATTGTGGAAAGTGTTCATGTCTGTTAATCCCTAAAATTTATTCGTCACATCTAGACTATAAACACGTCTCATCATTGAGAACTGAGATAATGCCAATGACAACAAGCAAAGGACCAAGGTCAGATTGTGCCATCCACTTCTATTAGTCAACAGCTTGATCTTGGTAGTGTATTGATCTTCGACCTAGCATTCAAGACTCGGTCAATGAATTCAGTCACAATTTCCCGGAGTCTCCCACTAACTCAACATTTATGGCCTTAATGATGTTATGTCCACTCAGCTGCCTTGGTAACTCCTTTGAGTGGCTGTCACGTGGTCTCAGCTCCTATTTCCCAATAATCACATGCTTCAGACTGGAGAATCACCCCAATTGAGGTAGTTATGTCTAGGCATATAAATACTTATAACTCCTCCATAAAGTAATCTTAGTGAAGCTCTTTTTAGTCTTTGTGATTACGTGCTGCGGTTTTTCTTTAGGTTCTTTGGTTTCCACTTACAAACCGTTGTGTTCATTTTGTCCGCATTATATTTCATTCTCTCTTCCATTTATGCCCATCTCGCAGCATTTTCTCACGTGTTCGAGGAAAGAGTCACTTTTCAATAAAGGCAAGATTCCTTTGGTAGATGAAATTGCTCATCAACAATTTTATTGTGCTTTTGCTGAGACCGATTCTTGATGGCTGCAGGATAATCTCATACAAATATGCTGACAAGGTCGTAGAGTGCTAGCAATACAATAACTTCTCTCTCCATGCGGTCAAGAGGCTACATCATCTTCCCCTGTTAGAACTACCCTTTGTGCCGAAGATATTGAAGCCCACTTAATCTTTACGCAAGAAACCATGGTTGTCCTGACTAAAACCTTCCAGGAGATGGCCAAGGGCAATGTTGGTTGAGCACATCCAAGAGACTCAATAATCTTCTTATTAAACCTAGATAATGTCATCTAGGTTGACTTCAGTTGGCATTGAAGAAATTCGAATAAAATTGTGTAAGGTCGATATTACTATGTTGAAGAGGCTCATTATTCTTCTACCTTGTATGTTTTGTAGGCCAATGGTGTATGAATAAACGCGAAGTTAACCATCTTCTTGGTGCAATTAACTTCTCCCTTGGGGGTGAGCATAAGTTCTATGAATCCAACAAAGTCAATAGTCTTCCCACTGTATTGAGTGTCATTTGGGTTGACATTAGTTTGTTTTGAGGGATATTTATCTGCAGAAAAGTAAATTCAAATAAATTCTCAACTAGGTTGCTGGTGTCAAATATAACTTGAGGCACTTTGAGGTTACCGATAAGTGCCAAGATGATAATGGGATTATCAAGTAATTTTTGCATATGGGAAGGTGGTCCTTTGGTTCATAGGTTTTAGGGATCTAAGATGCATAGGGCACCTTCACAAGTTACTTGTGAAGGCATTGTTGAGGATGAGCGACTTCCTACCAAGGACCGATGATGAAGATGGTGTATATAATGTCCAAGCTGGACTTGATTGAGCAAGTTTGAGCAAACCTTGAGAATCTTCTTGCTAGCTGATGAAATTTGTCTTCAATGTATGACTCTACTTGCTTGTTGTGATGAGCATGTAGATCATTTAAGGAGAGGGAATTGAATTGGAGAAACAAATCTGTAACACCTTTCGCAAAGGTTGCTTGTTCTTGAGCGGGATCGGTTGGTAGTCGTGGATTCGAGAGTAAGGGAGTCTGGCATCAACATAAGTTCTAATTTATTAACGTAAGGTTAAGATCATTGTCATGCCGGATCTTCTCCCTACTAGCCTATTGCTCATCAAGGAATGGCGAAGGCTACTTCACTCCATCCTTCTCGTCCTTGATCGGGAGCGGCAAGTCAACTACAGTGATGAGCTGATCCATGTTCACCTTTTGATCATCAGCAACATCTTTTTTACCATCGATGCCTTCCTTTGAAACTGTACATTCATCAATTGACCCTCTTGTTAATCATCCCCATGTGCCTCCCCATTAGGGTGTGTCCTCTTTTTGGCCTTATGTTCATCTCAGCCCATTGATGAAGTGAAAGCTGTTAAGAGAACACAAGGATAGATTGGGGTAGCAAAAGTATATGCTCTGTTAAGTAGAGTAGGTCAACTTGCCTACAATGGTAGCAAAGGGCCTCTAACGGATGCACACCCTCAACATTTAGATGATAGTTCTTAACTTTGTCCTCGGATGAATCCCCATTGGACATTAAGAGATGTCTCGTCTCTTGGTGTTGAGATTCGGAGCCGCAACACTGATTAGTTAATGCCATTCTTAGAGTGGACACAATATCAGCGCAATCCTTTGCCCAATCTTTTGGCAAATATTTCCTAAGGATATTGCCCTTATACAAGCTCTTCTCCATAAAAAATTCTCCGTAAGGACCTCCTTTTTCTAGAACTTAGTAAGCATAATGGATTCCTCTGTTTTGATTTTATTCGTAGCACTTCAATTGATGGATCTACGTTTGAACATTGATTCCTCTTTGATAGTCCCATCTTCTGCTTCTACTCGGGAATGAGACAAGACTCTGCCTCTTTCTAGAACTTAATCGGCTAACTGATTATTTTGTTCTGGCTTTCTTTATGGGGGATTCAACGGATGGACCTGCATCGAAACATTCCTTCTTCTTTGATGCTCCCATCTTCTACGTCTAATTGAGCATGAGGCGGGACAATTCTATCACCTTAGCATCAGTCATCGTAAACTCATTCTTCTCTCAAAAACATAGAAGCCTTAGAAGTTCGTGAATCCAAAACATAAATGAATTTCAACAGTGCTAATTTCAGTGCTTAAGAACCCGGACACAACATTTCAGGATTGGATTGTGATCACCTGGGCAAACATAAATTTCAGGTGCATATGCTTTAGGTGTTTATGTTAACTCGGATATATGCATGTTGCATCAGGACCGTACATGTGTCCATAGCTTGCATCATGAGCAACTAAATATTGACAATCAGTGATAAGCATAAGACCAAGATTAGGCTTTGGTGTCCCTCCCCTTTGTCGATAGCTTGACCTTAGTCGCATATACATCTTCAGTCGAGCATTCCAGCCTCAATTGACGGATTCATACATGATCGCATGGAGCCCTACTATCTCGATAAATATAGCCTCAACCACACTACTTTTACTTGGCTACCTTGGCAACTCTTCTAAATAACTGTCATGTGGTCCTAGCTTCCACACTGCAATTGCCATGTGCTTTAGACTGGAGAATTCCCAATTGAAGTAATTAAATCCAAAGCCTATGAATACATATTTTAAAAAAAAGCCTATGAATACATGTTACTCCTTAACCACCATGACAACACGCCAATTGTCATGTACTTTAGAGTGGAGAATTACCGCAGTTGAAGTAATTAAATCCAAGGCCTATGAATGCATGTAATTCTTTAACAATGAGGAGGAGAAGGCAAGTTATGAATTGACGGCAGCTCTATAATGAAAAACCTTGTACTTCTTGGAGATACCAGAGCACTGGAGCTAGAGCTCTTTTGCATTCTGCAAGTTTTTTCTCCTTATTCTCGAGTTACTTTATTTTCATTTTGTCCGCATTATCTTCCATTCTTTCCCTTCCATTTAGTTTGACCTCAGAGTGTTTCCTCACATATTTGATAGAAGGCTCACTTTTCCATAGAGACAAAGTCCTCTAGCATTTGAAACCGCACATCAACAATGACTATCTGAGGTTCTCAACTTATTTTGGGAAAAGAGGAGAACCGGATAAAGTTGTTTGCTGTTTACCAGAGAGATTAATCTGTTTCTTTAAGTGGAAATCCCAACTAAACTTTATGTCTAGTGCTTTTGCTTTAGTTTGAAACTTTCCCTTTCAGCTTTGAAGTTAATTTTCCTATGCTTACAGCGTTTTTTGTTACTGCCCATCTTGCACAGGTAATATTTAGATTAATCATGTTCAGACCTTTTGTTGGGGAGATTCTTAGTGGCAATATTCTTGAATCCACTAATGATGGTTTGCGCTGTAAGTATGCAGATAATAGTTTGTCATGTGATCAATAGAAATCCAAAATTGTCTTAAATGCTTTATTTTCATGGTGTAAGTAATTGCATATGCCAAACTTGGGTTTTTTTTTTTTGATAACAGCCAATCTTGGTTATTAAAGACAAACTTAATGGTGGCTGTCATCTTAGTAATTCTAATACACTTAAGTTGATTGGCATGATTTTCCGTTAAGCCAATATTGAATTGTTAATTTACTCTTTGGCACATGCTTGTAAGAAATTATATGTTCTGCAGTATCTCTTGGGTTTTTCCATGACATATACGTTCCTGTGTCGCAGCTGCCACAACCATGCAAAAGGTTTTAGTTTTTGTTTATGTGATCTTTCTACATCCTTTCCAGGCTAGTACTATTATGCACTTTACTTTCCATGTAATGATGTTATATTCTGTATGTGTAGGAGAGACGATGGCATTTGGCTTTGGGATTATAACTCATATGAATTTACAATGGATCTGAATGAAGAGGTCTCTCTCTCTTTCTCCTTAATCTTTTTTTTTTGAAATTTCTACACTTTAACACAGTAGTGGGCAAGGCGAGGAAGCATTTGAGCACTTGGTGCTTTAGTATGTGTTGCTTCAAATGGGCACAGACTTGAGTTAAGTAGGAGTTTCCAGATCTGAACCTGCACTTTTACTTTGCTCCAAATATGTTTCAATATATAATCTATATATATGGATTTGCCCATGTGAAAAGAAGAAGAGAAAGACAAAAAAAGATATGGTAAGAAACTATGAGGAATGACCTTGCATATTGGAGCTGAATGAGGCAGTGTTATTTGATAAAGTACAATGGAAACAAAGATTCATGTACTCACCCCCATCTAGTGGGATTAAAGTTTTGTTGTATATAACTTTATTTGCAGCCATATAAATGTTCCATGCAACATTTTTTTGCTATTTTGACCTAGACAAGTGGAAGTGACTTTAAACAACATAGCTAAACTTTCTTTGGAACCTAATTGTCTGTTGAGTTCCTCGTTATGGTTGGAACATTCAACAAACTAATAAATCTTAACTAATTTTTAAAATTTATATCCAAGTTATTTTTGATTTTCCAATGTATATCTGAAAGTTTGTATTCTACTTGTAGGTACTTTTTGAAGTTCTAAGTATTAACTATCCTCCTGTACCAGTGAAACAAGATGCAAATTCAAAACAGTTTGCACCAATGGTAGTAGTAGTAAGTTTTGCTCTTGAAAGGCATCTCTTATTTCCCATCATGCCACCTGCATCCGTTGCCATTTGTCTTACACTAAAGAATTTGATGTTTGTCAACTGGGTTTTATTATTCATTTTGTAATTGCATTATTTCTTAGAATACCATTTACTCGAGTTTAACATAATCAGTCTCTATTTGAAATGAAAATTTATGATTTTAAATTGATGTTGAACATGGTTGATAAGAATAATCAATTTCAAGTTGATTTTTAGTTGTAGAAAAAACATAATATTTAGATGTTGATATGTTATATGTATCATTTTTTCAGGGTGTATTACATGTATATTCTTTTAATTGATAGAATAAACATGTGTGTATATATGTACATCCTTATTTTTTGACTCTATCTCTATGACGAACGTAAATTCAAAAGGTGTTTTATATATTCATTTAGAAAAATGATAAGTGGCCCAAAAGACTTAGCCTAAAACACTTCTAAGACTTTTGGACAATACTTTTGTCTAATAGATGAGTGTATTACTCCTAGGATAATGCTTTTATCCATTGGATTAAAGCATTATCCAAAGATTCTGGAAGTCTTTTGGTCATTTTTTAGGCTGCGTTGCATTGTTCATTCATTTTTGTCTATATAATATACGAGTATACATATCAAGATATTAACTTGAATTTTTTTGTTTTCATGAGAGTGGCCTTCAACTCATTAGGGTGTGAAATCAATTTCTATTATGATCTAGGTTATTATAAGGTTCAAACATAATCACTAACCCTAACTTGAAATTACCCTTTTTAGCTAACTGTCAATTTAAATCTTCAAGAATGCATTTAATCTGAGATGTTTGGTTTAATGCAATTTAGATGTTAGTGCTAGTTAAATATAATGTTATATAGATGTATTTCTTATCTAGCAGTTAGTATTTGTTTGGTTCAAAGTCAATACATTATGGATTAAAATGTAATGATTATCCTACTCCTGGCAGTGAAAGTAATTTACCCTTATAATTCAAGGCCTATATTTTTTCGTTATAGAATTAAATCCTTGTACCCTTATTCCGACTTCCCATGTTCTTTTGTCGCTACTATCAATTCATAGATAAGTGATGCCTACATCTTATTTTTTATAACATAGTTATTTCATGAAGTCTTGTTGTAGTAAGGGAGAAGGGGGAATAAGCACACTTGAAGAGCGTAGTACAATGAGAGTTGTATGTTACGTTCGGGAAGGATAGATTGCTCCCAAAAAAGAACGTTATTTTAGAGTACAAATTTTATAATTTTCTTCAATGCTATCTGTTACATTTGGATCTACGCCGTCGCATCTGCAGCGTATGCGTGGAGGCTTACGTGGCATTGGCGTCGCAGGTACTCAGCGACGAACGAAGGAGATCGAAAGGCTATTGTCGAAGAGGCCACGCCGAAGAGAGCACGACGAACTACCAGCACGCAACGTGAGGTACAGGGCTCCATACCGCTTTTGAGAGGTATGACCCCCCTCTTCCTGGACAGTACTATCTATACAGCCGGGGCCATGACGCGTCAGCTTAACAGACATCATTGGCCTGACACCAGAGATGGAGCCCATTCCCTTGAAGTGACTCTCCAGAAATAAGATCAGAGTATAAAACCTCATTGTAACGGGAAAAAGGAGATTTTTTCTCTCTTGAAATCCTTTGCTTAAATTTCTCTCTCCTCAACCTTTTCCCCACTTTATCACTGTTACCTTGTAAAAAAAAAAGGCATACATAAGTGGAAATCTTTGAAGCCGCCCGAACGACGCCGTGGTTTTTCTGCTTAGTCGGTTTTCCATGTAAAAAATCCCTCTTTCGATCTTCTGGTTGATTTCTAGCCATAACAATTTGGTGCCCTCACGCAGGACCGCAACCGATCCCCTCAATCACTCATGGAAGAAACCCGCAACGCTCAGAATGATGAGGACCGTCTGTCCCCTGACACGTAGCAGGTAGCACCGCTACCTCAGAATGACGCTCCTGCGAGCAATCGCCAGCTCCAAGCCCTCACACACGCGGCAGCTACGCTCTCTCAGACGATGAACACCGCCAAGCATTGAACACCATGAACTACCCTCTGAAGAAGTCAGCACCCACGCCGCGGGGGGAGAGTCGTCCCGAAGTGTACCCTCCGACTCCTCCGGTGGGCACAATCTTTTCACCCACCATAATGGCGGCACCAGCACCCCGCGACTACAAGACCTCCAGAGTCAACGACTATGACGGCCTCTCCGACCCGGCACAGCATGTGAAGCGCTTCGAGAACGCCCTGGCTACTGGTGACCCCATCTCATATGCATACAAGTGTCGCCTGTTCCGAAACACTCTGGCGGGACTAGCGCTGGACTGGCTCGGTGAAATCCCCCAGGGGTCCATCCAAAGCTTTGCACAGTTCTCCGAGCAGTTTCGCACCAGGTTCAGCACGTGAAAGACCACGTCCCGAACGATCCACGAGCTCTGGCAAATAAGGCAGGGCCTTGACGAGTCCCTGCGTGACTACGTGGATCGATTCTTTAAGATGAACGCTGAAACAAAATATACAACGGACGACAGATCGACTATGATCTTCATTCACACGAAGTCGCACTAGAGCACTCCCAGGAGAAACTTTTGGGACCGAAAGTTTTCCCCGGCTCATAGGAAGCACAAATTTGATGGTGACTCCCCGCGTACCTCGATGCTGGTGTACGTTATTGAAGAGATATTCTCAATCCTCAAAGATAAAGGATTCATCCAAGGTAGTGGTGAACGACAACCACTCCAACCCGGCGAAGACTTCACAAAGTATTGTAAGTTTCACCATGGCTACGGCCACCTTCTGCACGAGTGTCGCTTTTTTCAGGCACTATTCAACGAATATATAGAGAAGGGCTTTCTCGCCGGCTACAGGAAGATTTAGGAGCTACCATCAAAGACGACGCGAGCGCTTTTTCCCCAAGATGAACCGTCGTCGGCCTCCCTGTCGGCCCCGACAACATTGAAGACTAGCGGGAAGATGATCGTATTGTCTATTTTCGGCTATGATTGCAACCTCCTGACTCGAAGGCGCCCAAAGGTATGCACCGCAGAAACCCCCTTGCTTTTACCTGACATCGCCTTCACCGCAGGTGACCTTCCTCAAGGGGGCGGCAACCGCGACAACCCCATTGTCATCATCGCCAAGATCAAAGGGTGCAAAGTCCACTGAACCCTGGTCGACACCAGGAGTTCGGTTGACATCCTCTACTTGTGCGCCTTCGACGAGATGGGCGTCGGCCACTGCAGGCCCCTCCCTCCCTCCATGACAGTATCCAACTTCTCCGGCAACGTCTACCGGCCCGCAGGCTGCGCTACATTGCGCGTCGCCCTCGAAGACGGCCTCAGAAAGGAGACAAAGCAGATCGACTTCATTATCATTGATGCTCCCTCTGGGTACAACGCGAATCTGGGGCGACCTGCAATGGCGGCGTTCCGCATGGTCCCATCTACTTATCACCTTTGTGTTAAGTTCCCCACGCTGTTCGGCGTCGCCACCATCAGAGGGGACAGAGTCAACTCCAGGAAATGCTTTGAGATAAATGCTCACTTCCACACAGAGCACCTGGACCCCAGGGATCACCCCCTGCCCATTGTCGAACAAAGTGACCATGTAACCGTCGCTAACGGAAAGACTACTGATTTCTAGAGATTTTACTGAAAATGAAAAGGCTGCTCTGGTATTCTGAGTACTTTGATGTGTTTGCCTGGGGACCCAGGGATATGCCTGAGATAGAAAGAACAGTAGCCGAACATCGGCTAAGCCTTAAACCCGGTGTAACTCCCTTCAGACAGAGGAAAAGAAACTTTGGTGGCGAGAAACAACGGGCAATTTTAGAGGAGGTCGAAAAACTCCTCGCCGCCTGTTTCATCAGGGAGATCGCGTACCCCTCATGGCTCGCAAACGTCGTCGTTGTGAAGAAAAGCTCAGGGAAATGGCGGATGTGCGTCAATTTTACAGATCTGAACAAGGCTTGCCCTAAAGTCTTCTACCCCTTGCCGAAGATAGATGGACTCGTCGACTCTTCGGTAGGATACTCGGTAATGAGCTTCATTGATGCCTTCTCAGGCTATCACCAGATCCGAATGGCAGAGGAAGATGAAAAGCACACTTCATTTATCACCGACCAGGGGACATTTTGCTACAAGGTCATGCCTTTCAGTTTGAAAAATGCAGGCACAACATACCAACGAATGGTCAATACCATCTTCAAAAATCAGAAAGGCTGAAATGTGTAGGCCTATGTGGACGATATCCTGATAAAAAACAGGAATGGGAACAACATTTGAGCAACCTCCGCGAAACGCTGGACACTTGCTGTGTTTACAACATCAGGCTGAACTCACTAAAAAGTATTTTCGGCGTGGCATATGGCAAATTCCCGAGCCATATGATTTCGATCAGGGGAATCGAGGCGAATCCTGAAAAGATATAGGCTATCCTGGATATGGAACCGCTTCGAACAATCGAAGACGTGCAAAAGCTGAATGAGAGGGTCACTGCCCTCAGTAGGTTCATATCCAAGTCTGGTGAGCGATGCCTCCCTTTCCTCAAGATCCTTCAGGGAGAGTGCCCAGCTTGGAACGGCGGCTGCCGACGAGCTTTTGAGTCACTAAAAAGGTATCTGCTATCGCCTCCGCTCTTGTCGGCCCCACTTTCAGGTGAAGACCTCTTTCTCTACCTCAGCACCACTGACAGCTCGATGTCGGTAGTACTCGTCCGCAAAGAGGCAGGACAACAACACCCCATCCACTACATCAGCCACATCCTTCACGGCGCTGAGCTAAGGTACCCCCCTCTCGAAAAGCTGTCTTTTGCACTAATAGCTGTTGCCCGCAGGTTGCGCCATTATTTCCATGCCCACTCTATCAAGGTGGTGACGGACCTGCCTCTCCGAAGAATACTCCACGCGCCTGAGGTCTCCGGAAGATTGCAGAAGTGGGCAGTGGAACTCTCCAAGTTCGATGTCGACTTCCTAGCCAGGTCAGCTTCGAAGAGCCAGGTGCTTGTCGACTTTGTCGCCGAACTAACAACTACTGAATAGCCTGAGCTCCCTGAGAATCTGCTACCTTGGATCCTCCACGTCGACGGAGCCTCTAGCGAACACATCCAAGGGATCGGTATCGTCCTTACCAGTCCCGAGGGATCCGGCTCCAGAGGTCAGGAAAAATACGATTCCTTGTCACGAACAATCAAGCCGAGTATGAAGCCTTCATTGCTGGGCTCAAGCTTGTTAAGGGCCTCGGAGCGCAGCACCTTCGCATCTATGGTGACTCAAAGCTGATGGTGAGCCAGGTGAATGGGACTTATCAGACAAAAGATGAGGTGCTTACAAAATACTTATAATTGGCTAAGAACCTCCTGCGACATTTCGCCCAAGCGCTCCTGTTTCACATTCCCCACGAAATGAACTCGCTCGAGGACGAGCTGGCCAAGGAGGAAAAGGGAGACGCGCGGGATATATTGGCCTCTGCACACGACGATCCAGAGGTCTTCGAGGTTGGCTCTAACTCCGGAAGCTGGATGGACGGGATCCAAGACTATCTGCAGACTGGAGAACTTTCAAACTATAGGCATCAAGCTCGCAAGCTCCGAATGAAGGTTGCCAGATGCATTCTATCGCAAGGGCAGTTATTCAGGCGGTGCTATTCCTTCCCCTTAGCAAAATGCGTCCGCGAGGAGGACTCAAAAACTATCCTCGAACAGATCCACTCTGGCGACTGTGGGACCCACGCTGCCGGGCAGAATCTCGCACTGCAGGTCCTACGCCAGGGATACTACTGGCCAAACCTTCATAGAGATGCCAAGGAATTCAGCCAGAAATGCCCCTAGTGCCAAATTTCCTAAAAAATTTCGAGACAACCGGCGGCGCAGTTGCAGCCCATTTCGAGCTCCTGGTCATTTTTGATGTGAGGGATTGATTTCTTTAATCAATTTCCCAAATTCAGAAGGAACATGCGACGCATGCTGTTGGCAACCGATTACTTCTCCAAATGGGTCAAAGCCAAGGCTATGGCACAACCGACGGGCGCGAACGTCAGGAACTTCATCTGGACACGACTTATATTTAGATTTGGCATCCCACTCTCCCTGGTCTGTGATAATGGGACGACATTCACATGCCGCGTCGTCCGAAGCATTAATCTGAATGTTGCATCAGTTCGCCACCGCCAGTCGAACGGGCAAGCTAAGGCAACAAATAAGAACTTCCTCAATGCATTGAAGAGGCGAATAAAAAGAGCTGGCTCTTCATGGACCGTCGAACTACCCGCGGTAATTTGGGGACTCAATTGCACCCAGACGGCGGCCACGGGTCAAACACTTTTCTCACTCGTCTTTGGCGGGGAAGCACTCATGCCGGTTGAGCTCGAGATTTACTCTCCCCGCGTCAAAAATGCCAGCAGCTTCGATCCATCGGTTCTCATCAAATGACAACGACGAAATAGTGACGCGAGGAAGCTTGAACTCGATCCCTAATCGAGGAGATTAGGGAGGCAGCTGCACTTCGCCAAGCCGAACACAAGCGGCGGATCGAAAAGTCTACAACAAACATGTTTGGAGGAGTACCTTGTCCTCAAGATAAAAAACATCGCCGGCAGGGACGACACCAGGCAAGCTCGACCCAAATTGGGAAGACCCTATCATCATTCGCGATGTACTGGGCCCGAACACCTACAAACTGGCAAGGCAAGATGGCACCCTCCTTCCTAGGACATGGAGCGACAATGATATTAGAAAGTTCTATTCATAAAGCACTTGTAACTCGTTTGCAATGTCATAAACGATTCACGAAATGACGACTCACTCAAATACTTAGCGCCTAGGTGACTGGCTGTCAAGGGCACTCCCCTTCTCGAAGTTTCAGGCCTCCTAAATCCTATACCTAGCGCCTCGGCGACTGGCAGTCAAGGGCACTCCCCTTCTCAAAGTCCCAGGCCTCCTAAATCCTATACTTAGCGCCTAGGCGATTGGCAGTCAAGAACACTCACCCCCTTTTCGAAGTCCCAGGCTTCCTAAATCCTATACTTAGCGCCTAGGCGACTGGTAGTCAAGGGCACTCCCCTTCTCGAAGTCTTAGGCTTCTTAAATCCTATACCTAGCGCTTAGGAAACTGGCAGTCAAGGGCACTCCCCTTCTCGAAGTCTCAAGCCTCCTAAATCCTATACCTAGGCCCTAGGCGAATGACAGTCAAGTGCACTCCCCTTCTCGAAGTCCTAGGCTATGTCACCCAACTTAGCTTTTTTTCCACAATGAGAATACTACGCAAACAAACAGTTGCTCACAACAGAACCATCCAAAAAGAAACACGCGAACAGAAAACAAAACATTCCATTAGTCATTTACAAAGATCTGAAATCTAAAATTTTACAACTCATCGTCCCTTCCCGAAGTCTCGGAGGCAGAGTCTACTTCGATGTCCGCACTCGGGATTCGGGAAACATCCTCTCATGGGTCCCGCGAACAAAGCGGAGAGACGGTCAGGGGCTCCTCTACAGTCTCCTCGCCCCGTACACCCTTCTTACGGCATTGGGATCCCCTCCACGACCTCCTCAGCTCTCGCCATTTCGGCTTCAGTAGTTGAAACCCGAAAACTCTAGTTGGGATCTTACCGTACTTAGCAAATCGGCAGCCCTGACGCCAAGTCTGGTCACCGAATTGGGCCGCCCTTCGGGAACGCCTCGTAGGGGTTCATCACAAAGAGCACTCCCGGTCTCTTCAGCGCTCTGGTCGCCTGAAGCCGTCGCCGCCCTAGCACTGGAATCCGCTGAGGCTTCGCATCCCTCGCGTTGCTCCACGGGTTCGTCGCTGACCTCCACGTCACCAATATAGCCAGGTCCGGCTCACCCTCTTCAGAGACGTCATCCGCTGCCGAAGAGATCCCCTCTGCAGGTGCTCCTGACGCCACTCGTCTCCTCTTCGCTGGCAGTCGGGAAGGTCCTGCCTGGTCATGGGGAACCCTCTTGCTTCCGATTTGCTGGAGACGAAACCAAGTCAGTTCGAGCTCTGGCCGACCTGCAAGACAGAGCATGAATACGGGGCCAAAACCGAAAAGGGGGAAGCCCTAAAGCCTTACCCGTATAAACCCGCGTGTCGTATTCTAACTCTCGCAAGTAGTCCTCCGCGTCGTGGACACGCTTCCGGATTTCGTCCACCGCTCGAAAATGCGGATCTTCGAAATTGATTCCATCCCCAACAAACCTCGCCCCGCTAACTCTTCGAGGGACAACGAAGCTCACCCTCCCGGGCTCGGCGAAAAAAAACCTTTTGTACCAGTCTGCAAACTCGATGTCCCTTACCTTGAACACCTGGCAGTACTTACCCTTCAAGATGAAGCACCCATGCAGACGGGTTCACCTCCCACCGAAAGACCACCTTGAAGATTTCAATGTCCCAAGGGATTCGTCATCGCTGCAGCTCCTTGATAAGGCAGTAGATCATGGTGATCGTGTTCGAGGGAAGCTGCATCGGGATGATGCCGAAGTGGTTGAAAATATTCACGAACTCCGGCCGGAATGGGAAGAACAATCGCCGCGGAGATGATGGAGGTAGACTGCAATCTTCTCTTTTGGCATGGTCTTAAACGTTGCTTCTACCGAAGGGAACACCAACCCTACCTCCGGGTTCCTCCCCCAGACCTGCTGTACCTCCGCATCGAAAATATGCGGAGGAAGAGAACACTGCTTCCCGCGAATGACACGGTAATCGTCTCACATTTCTTTTGCCCGACTCCGTTATTTCTTGGCCATTGCGAGTCTAAGAAAATGACAGCGGTAGGGATCCATTGCTGGACCAATGACCATTTTATAGTCTGTAACCCGACAGTTTCACTCCCGGAGGGCGAAATCTAACCGTCTGAATCTATCAACCTAGGGGCCTAGACCTGCCGGACGCGCATGCCTTCTCGATTCTCCCAACAGTCACATCATGAATTTCAAACTTATGCAAAGCAGGGAGCGTTTCATTAAACAAATTTCCCTTTTACAAATTTGCCATTCAAAAAAAAAAGGAAAAAGGAAGAAGAAAAGAGAAGTAAAAAGTCTAGGGAGAAAGCCCGAACTCCGGCGTCGAAAGGAGACCTCGAACCGCTCGAGCAAAGTCCGTTCGGCGGCAGTTCTCCTCCATTAATTCTTCTCCCCTGGCCTCCAGAGCGGCTTTCTTTTTCTTCAGCTCTTCGATCTCGAACGTCACCACCTCCAAATCGCCTTCGTACCTGGCGCACTTTGACTCCAGATCAGCAATCGCCTTCTCCGCCTTCGAAGGCTCCAACCTTCGAAGTAGAGCCAGGGCCTCATCCACCTTCTGCTTGAGGGCCTCCGTCTTCTGCTTGAGCGTTGCCGTCTCCTGCTTGCAACCTGCTTTTCAATTTGGTCAAGATGCCGACAGATATTGCGCGCGAAGATCTGCACGTTCGAGCCTCCGGAGCGGGACCCCATCTGGGCTACCCCTGACTGCGCCTCCGGACCAGCCAGAGGAGGTGAGACCGAGGCTAAAGCACCACAGTTCTGCGCCGGCACACCAACAACCACCACGGCTAGAGGAGCCGGAGGTTGGGTCGCCGCGACATTTCCTGCCAAGGTGATGGTGTTCTCCACTGGTGAGATCGTGCGGACCCCACTGTGGAGAGAGCTTGGCATAGAGCGGCAACCCCCCTCGAGCTACTTATATCCGCGGCTGATCCCCCCCGAGTTTCAAAGACGGATCCAAGGCCTTTTCAGGGCCTCTTCTCGAACAGAAGGCCGCCTCATGCTCGCCTGCCCCGCCTGGGAAGGACGCCTGGCAGGCCGAAGTTCGTGCTCCACGCACTTGGCTACGTTATCGAACAGTGACATCGTTGCACCGGTCTTTTTCCGAGGTCAGGAACGGCCCTCAACGCCGATCTACAAGTATTTATAGAGTCGTCGAACCTACGTGGCAGCTGTCAGGCACGCGCATTAAGGCGTGTCACGACTACCGGGGGGATATGTTACATCTGGATCCACGTCACCGCATCTGGAGCGTATGCGTAGAGGCTTACATGGCATTGGCGTTACATGCACTCAGCGACGAACGGAGGAGATCCCAAGGCGAATGGCTGTTGTCAAAGAGGTCACGCCGAAGAGAGCACGACGAATTACCAGCATGCAACGTGAGGTACAAGGCTCCATACCGCTTTTAAGAGGAATGACCCTCCTGGACAGTACTATCCGTACAGTCGGGGTCATGACGCGTTAGCCTACCAGATATCATTGGCCTGATACCAGAGATGGAGCCCATTCCGTTAAAGTGACTCTCCAGAAACCAAATCAGAGTATAAAACCTCATTGTAACGGGAAAAAGGGGATTTTTTCTCTCTTGAAATCCTCTGCTTAAATTTCTCTCTGCTCAATCTTTTCCCCACTTCATCACTGTTACCTTGTAAAAAAAAAGGCGTACATTAGTGGAAATATTTGAAGCCGCCCGAACAGCGCCGTGGTTTTCCGCTTAGTCGGTTTTCCATGTAAAAATTCTCCTCTTTCGATCTTCTGGTTGATTTCTACCACAACACTATCTAAATATGTCATCAAATCAAATAATTAGCTTCTCGTAATAAGATTAAATAATGTTATAGTGACACTGAAGTAACTCCGTAGTAGTAGTCAGTTCCAATACTTAATTTTTAGCTTTTTTTTTTGGAAACTTGGCTATATTTTTTTCCCTGATTGAATCGTTTGCATATTTTTTCAGGGAAGGATGCAGGGAGATGGTTTAGGCGTCATTTCATGGTGGGAAGATTAATCATTTTAAATATCAAGATCAATGCCTTAAGCAATGCAGCAGCTTCAGCCAGAAAAGTACTCTTTATTTAGTTTCTGCAAACTCTTTTATTATTTACTAAGCAGTTCATCCTTAACTAATTTTTCCTAGATATTACCAGACGAAAATGTACCATTCAAAAAAAAGTTTTTTGTAGTGCAACAATAAATCTAGTGTTATAGAAAATAAGAGTGAAGGAACAGTTGCAAAATTCCTTAAGTACTGAATTAATGAAGGAAAATTCTTTGCTTATTTACAAAGATATCCTAATATGGAAACAGTAGATTACTAGGTTCAACTCATTAAGAATATAGAAGAAAATCTATTGCCATAAATAGAGACCAAAGGTGAAGCCCTGAAGTTAGGAGATCAAGCATCTATTCCAAGAAGTTGCCCTACTTCTTTCCTAGGCATAAGAAACGCTCTTTTGCACATTCACTTATTGAAATCTCTCATAGTGGTCCCACCTATTCTAAAATTCGGATTAGAGGAATTGATATGGTAAACATCGACCAAAGGTCCTCCCCATTAGAGCATTTGCAAACTTGGACAGCATTCTAGCTAAACCCTCCTCATCAAGTAGAATAGAATTTCTCCATCAACAATGTAATAATCTTTGGGAAACTACTCTACTTTAGAGATATCAGCATACTCCCGCCCTTTCGAAGTTCATTCATAGGGCATTTGCTTGAGTTCATTGTTGATAACGGTTTAACCAGCTCATTTGCATTTTCTGGAGCACCTGCTGTACTGGAGTGATCATACCGGCCCTGTTGTTGCCACTACCGGCAATTGATCTAATCGGGGATCTAGTGCCTAACACTGCCTTACAGCAAAGAGAATGCAATAAAGTAAAGGAGTCATGCAATTTAAGTGGTTTAGAGAGAACTTCTTACTTCTACCACCTCCTACGTCTACCAATTAAGTCAAGCCAGATTGGGTTCCACTATTAATCTAAGTTCACTACTGGCGATTACAAGGGGGTGGACACTCGGAGAGTATAATGAAGAATTATAGGATCATTAGAGAGGGAGGGATCCGGAGTAATTCTAGCTAGATTTAAGTGGTTTTCATTTGTCTTCCATTTTTGGGGTACCTCTATTTATAGCTGAGCAAAGTGGGAGGGTGGTTGAAGTTCTTAATTGTCTTTGTAACTTTTGATTGAGGTTTTGCCATCAAGCCATCAAATAAATGCCACGTGGAGCTCAGTTTGTTTCACTATCAAGTAAGTGGATTAGCCAATTACCCAGTCAGTTGTGCAATAGAATGCTAGGGAAGCTGACGTGATGGTTGAAATTCAATTTAGATGATTCTTTTAGGCAGAAAATAAAAATTCAAAAGCATACTCGGATCCCATTTTTATGTGAATAGTTAAGAAACTAACAAAACTATCAATTTATTGACATGCTGCTTTGGGACAAAGTTGGACTACTGAACTACCCAAAAATGAGGTTGTGACAGTCAACCCTTTGGCAACGTGGTTAGGTTGGCGAATTTCTTCAGATTAGGTTGATGTTGGTAACCCTTGCCAAGTTGGGTTGCTCTGGGACATGCTGCTTTGAGACATGGTTGGACCACTAATGACTAAACTACCCAGAAATGCAGTTGTGACAGTTAGCCCTTTGGCAACAAGGTTAGGTTGGAGAATTTCTTCAGATTGGGTTGATGTTGGTAACCCCTTTGAATCGGGTTAAGGCTGATGCTCTTCTAAACTGAGGGTACGGCTTATAATCCCTTTGCAATGAGCTTGTGGTTTGGGACAATGTCGGTTTTGATGGCTTTTGTGATGTGGAGCTTGGAGAGGAATTTAGTGATAACCGATAGGTTTGATCTATGTACATCCACAAGGTAAAATTAGGATGAATCTCTGCTTGGAGCAGGAGTTGCTGGTGGTCCCAAAGACTATTGGTTTTTTTTTTGGACTTGATTTGGCCTTGTTTTATGTATTGACCTGATTTGACTCCAGTCAACTAGGTTCTTTTTGGGACATGTGGATGTCAGATAATTTAGAATTTTGTGTGTAAGCAGTCTTCTTCTTAATGAGCATTTGAATTAAGGTCAAGGCTATTATCTCCTCGAGTAGTGGATGCCTCACCAGTCGTGGTATTCTGATGCTCTAAAGAAGGAATGGTACTTTTGACATCAAGAAGTTCAAATATGTTAGAAAGATATCAAAGCATACATGCTAGAAGTGAGAAGCAATCAGATAAGAAGAGTGTTGCTTGGAGGTTTCCTAATCAGATCTGGCAATTTCAAAAGACGAACAGAACAATTAGACTAGAAGCAAATCCTAATTTGGAAATCTCTAAAGTATGATGTTCTGGAAAGGGCAGAATCTTAGAGATGACCTTAAGCAACTAGTTTTCTTTTCGTATTCCCCGCTCTCTCTCAATTTCATATTCCTGTAAGGCTTAGGAAGTTTGGAATGCGAAATGCATCACCATATAGGGTGCCTTTCATCTATTGCATTTTTTTATATCATCGCCCCTTATAGCACAACCTCTGGATGGACACATGCATGCCAAACTGAAGCGTCATGTATCCATGTCGATGATGATGCAAACAATGCCGTTGGGAGCTAAGAATAGTGCCTGTTTAGCTTCCACTTTAAAAATAACTATCTAAATAAATAAATAATCATCACATTACTAGAATGGGATACTTCATGACTACCTCTTAAGCATGTAGCATAATAGGTAGGCATAGGACAATAATTTTTACCAACTCAATTCTCCCTTTAAATGTAGTATACATCTGGAAAATACTCTCGGACTTTCTCAGCACTATTTCTCACTGGTATGCTTTTCTGACTGCCTCTCCTTGTTGGGACCAAGTAGGATTTTCTTAACTTTTGCTCCCCCCACTGAAGTTGAAGGATTTTTCAGAAGCTTTTCGGAAAGGAAATTCTGATGAAGAACCTCAGGAGTTGACAGGATTGGGGTTTCTTATGTCAATAAAACTTCAAAGGAGGGATTCATTACTCACCTCCTAATGTATAGATTTCAGGACAGAATTAATTCATTTGTCCTTCCTTTCTCTAGTCTCTGGCGATGGCTGTGATTAGCCAAGCCAATAACTGGTCATTAGGAAGAGCTGACAACCGGCAACCTCCATCTTTGCCTAGGCCCCATTTCCTGGAGCATAGAAATCTCTTGTATAGTAAGATGTTATGTGCAGACAGTGCACTATTGAAATGTAATCGTGTTTCTAATGTGACATGTTTTCTACATTTTCTTAATTTATTTCTCAACTCATGTACATATTTTACATAAGTGAGAACTCATGCAGTCACATTCAAATTATATTTAAACTACAATTGTTACAGCATGTTTTGCTTATGTAATTTTAATTCCTTTTCTACACTGTACTTCTAACCTTAAACTGAGTGAAATGTCATAACCCCATGGCGTGTGGAGTGTTCTAGAGGATTCTCTCAGTATTTGCATATTAGGCTTCTTACTTTTGACATGCTCTTCAGAATGTGTCATTCAAGTGACCGTTTCTTAGGGGGCGTTTGGTTCGATGTTATCTTGGTGTCATGTTATGTAATCTAGATGTCATGATATCTAGATGTCATCTTTTATTTAATAATTTTATAATCCAATAGAAGATTTTTTGTAGATGTCATTAAACCAAACAGTTGTTTTCTCTAGATAACATAACATAACATCAAGATAACATTGTACCAAATGCCCCCTTAATTGTATGGACTTTACACGTTGCATTTTTCATTTACCATCTCTCAGGAAAAGTGGTTCCATTTCCCACAAAGTGCAATAGTAGTAACCACCTTCTACTTAAGGCATCATGAACATCACCATTCCCTTCTTTTTCTATCAAATTTATAGTATGAATAATGAAACACAGTTTGTAGGCAAGGATAGAACATCCATCATTGTCACTCAACTGAGGCATTTTATTGCATCCAGGGCCCCGGACCATCCGGGGACGAATCCCAAGGTGCTGCATGCCCAGTGGGGGTGGACTCGTGCGCAGGTGATGCTTGGGAATTCTCCCCCGGACGGTCTGGGGCCCTGGCTTTGGACGTAATACAATAACACTTTAAGGATAACTCCCATATTCTTTTACTAAGTCCTGTTCTAACATTCCTTTTATTAGTGTGCATCTTTAAGTCACTGCCTTTAGAGATCCATCTTCATGCCATGTTTTCTTCTTGGATTCTTTAGCCTTTTAAAATAATTTCTTAGGTGTACTACTCCTATTTTTACTAACAATTTCAATTGTTGGATTTTTATTGACAGATTTGCACGTCATCAACCGCAATAATAGGTAAAGATATCCTAGGACCTTGAGTGTGTGCCCCATGGCCAGGGGTCAGAGTTTGGCTTGAAGATCAGTAAGTTGCTTAATATTTGGATTGATATTTAGCTTGAATCGAGCATAGTTTGAATTTATTTTGAGTCGTGCCATAGGCTATGGTCGGATCGGATTGATTTTGCACGATATCTATTATTTTACAATATAAATAATTATTTATCTATTTAATGTATTTATTTATTGTTTGAATATAATTATGTGTTGTGCTTAGGATATATTTTACATGATCTTATGCATGTGGCTAGGCTAGTTTTAAATTCTAGTAGAGGTAATTTATTTTTTAAATTTCAATTTTTTGGAGGGTTTTAGGTTGGCTTAATTAAAGTTCGAGTTGGCTTAGAATGAGCTAGCTTGAATTTGAATTGAGTTTAGACGAGCTGAGTTTGAGCTTTGCTTGGTTTTGTTCGAACTCAAATTCTCACACCCACTCATAGCAATTTTTTATTGTTAAATTTTTAGTTTTTTCATTACAGATTGTTAATATTTAGTTACTTTTAATAAAAGAAACTATAACTTTTCTGAAAATATTTTTACCTGAAACACCTTTATTTTATTTTATTTTTAATCATTTCATCCTCAATGATGGCTGTAATAATTTTTTTTTGAACTTATCTACCTCTAACGATCAATAACAGTAAATTATTGCAAAATTAAAATAATGATACTCAATGTATGTAAAGTTGTAACCATTATACAGGATTTAAATGGCAATAATTTTTACAATGGGGAATGCAATTTATTTTTTTATAAATTGAAAGACAAAAATAATGCGATTGAAAGACTCAAGCTCCTTATCCTAAAAAAAATTGAAAATTTTGTAATGAAAGGTTGAATTTTTAAAAAGTGAAAAATATTTCATTTTATAAATTTAATAAAAAGATTATTTTAATAGTAAAAAGTGTATAATATAAAATAAAATTAATTTTAATATTAGTATTTATATTGAATGTGAAATAAAAATAATTTTTATAATTAAAATGTTTTTAGAGTTAAAAAAATTTCAATCAAATGATCCCAAAAGTATTCAAAAAAATATATTTTATAAAAGGTTGCACGTGTTCTGCCTTCCACAAGTTGCAGTTGGCTTGGTAAGAAAAATTAAATAAAATTATGTATTTTTTTTTTACCCCGAGATCTATACGATTCTCCCATCTTGAGGAGAAATTTTTGCGCTCGGGTTGCGCGCCACATTGGCTATCCGCACGCCAGTAATGTTCTGCTGCGTGGCGCGCGTCCCGGCTCCATAGAGGCGGTGGCGAAACAGAGCGAACGGCGAAATGGAACGGCGTATATGTTGGCCCAGAGACTTCCCAAGAGGGGGGGTGAATTGGGATTAAAAAAAATTTAAAATGATCTTTTAATTTAGAAAAGAGAGAAATAAGAAGTAGTATACTTAAGTTTGTCAAAATGACCAAGTATATTGAGTTTTGATATCACTTGGACAAGGAAAAATTGTGCAGAAAATTTTACCCGAACAATCCGGTCGATTTTGAGAATTGACCAAGGTTCGCATAGCAGTGCAGAAAATTTTTATCCGAACAATCCGGTCGATTTTGGGAATTGACCAAGGTTAGGAGAATAGTGCAGAAATGAATCCAAAAGAGACCAGAAATAATAAATTTAAGTTTACTAATCATATATCTGTTTTAAATAAAAATATTTTAGGTTTTCTATAAATTTAAAATAATTAAATTTAGATATATTATATCACTTTGATTCAAGAGAATTTGAGAGCAAAAGTGAAAAGAACGCAACAAATTTACAGTGGTTCGGCTACCGCCTAGTCCACTCCCCACGCTCCTCAAATGGGAATTTTCACTAAATCTCCTCGGCTTTTTACGGGAACCAAAGCCGAATAAAGCCGATACAATCTTATGGCTTTTTACAAGTACCAAAGCCGAGCAAACCTACAAAAATAACTCAAGAGAAAATAAAGAAGGGTACAAGGTTTTGCTAGCCTTGCTAGCTCAATTACAACTTAAGCACAAAAAATAAATTACAGTGAAGAGCTCTATGCATACAGCAACTTGCCAAGAGTTAAAACTCGTAGAAGTCCAAGATTAAGTTCTATAATCTTGGGGTAAAAGAAAAGAAGAAGGTATCTCAAAATATTTAAGAAAAAGCAAGCTTTAAGAGATGAAACTATTTGTTACACGCTTTTATATTTCAACAAAAGTTCAGATTATGAAAAACTTGAAGCAACGACAAAACCCGAAAGCCAGGAAGGATATGAACAGTGAGGATTACTGGTCTTGGCTTCAGAACAGTGAAAAGCACAGCACTCTTTCTTCCTTTTGTTTCTCCTTGAGGAGGTTTGTTTGTAAGTAGAAGCTTGAAGGAGAGCTTGGAAGAGTTTCGAACAGGAAGAAATGTATAGAACAGCAGGAAATGAATGCTTTTATTTTCCTACAGCAGGTGGTAAGCATGAAGCTTGATATATTTGCCCTTTATTTGAGTTAGCCAATTGTAGACAATCATTTTGACATGTCATACAAGTGGACCAATGAGAGAACAACAAGAAGAGGGCATTTCGAACAATTCAGGGTGATGAAGTGTCCATTGGAACGTTAGAGATCACAGATTGGGTTCAGCTGATTTTATATTTTAAGGATAAAGGTTAAGTCCAACCATGCTTGGAATAAGAGAAATACTTTAAAAATAAAATCTGGGAAAAGAGGCTGATGAGATAAGGCATAAAATAGTAATTTGTAGTATTCTGCCAAGTGTTTTGGCCTGATCACTACATTAAGCTAAATGTTTGATTTTTCTAGCCACATGCTTCTTAACTCTAGGTGAATTATATTCAGGACTATAACCCAGAATAGTTTCAACATCTAAGAATATGCTGGGATCAACCTTGAGGTTTTCTAGAGTAATGGAGTTATCAGGAATTAAAAAACCATAGTGGTTGATGAGATCCTGAGCTGAAATTCTAATAGGAATGTTTAGAACAGAAGAGGTGAGAGTCTTAGCCTCTAAGTCAATTTCTAGATTGGCATAAAATAGTTTTACTACATCAGGATAATAGGGGCGATAACAGGATAACAATTTCTCCCAACGATGTCGATCAATAACTTGGTTGATGAAAGAAGAGACCCCTTCCCTCTTGATTGATCTCACATTCAGAATAAGAGTATCCTTGACTGCCTTCATGAATTTCTTGATGTAGGACCGATGAGACTTGGGTAAAGGAATATGTTATTCAACTGGTTCTTTTCCTTTCCTTCTTGAGGTCTTCAGTTTTTCTTCTTCTTCAGAGATCTCTACAACAGGAGGAGGAATAGTAGGTTTTGAGGAATGAGGCGTGCAAATCTTTGTGCCAAATCTTGGTCTGAGTCGATCTCTACGATTTGAGTGGAAGACATGATGAGGTTCTGGGTCTGTCTTCTTCTTCTTCAATTGTGTAGAGGTACCTTTTATTTCTGCTGTAGGCTTCTCCATTTTTATGGTGGTTTTCTTTGCCTCCACAGCATCAATCTTAGGCTTGGCTGCAGATCTCTTTAGTTCTGTTGCAGGCTTCTTAGGTTCTGCTGCAGCTTTCTCTGGTTTGGCGATAGAAAGCTTCTTCAATTTTACTGCTTCATTCTTCACAGCAGGTAGAGACTGGGCAGAGGAAGAAGGACCAACAAAAGATGAGGGAATAGTAGAGGGGAGATAGGTCCTGACCACTAGTACCTTTTTTTTGAAACCAGGACGAGGTGGAGTTGAGTCAATGGCAATGGTGGCAAGGGTTTTGAGTCTGTCTTCCTTGCTGGATTTAGAAGAGGGAGAGGAGGAGTCAGCGGACATAGTTTCATTTTCTGATGTCTCACTCTCCCCTGAAATCTGTTCTTCTTCAAGTAGAGCTTCCTCTTCGGTAGACAGCATCTCCTCATGTGATTGATCATCTTCAGTTGCAGAGGAGGAAGAGGAAGGAGGCGGAATTTTCCTTTTGTTGCGAGCCATTTCTAATTAGGGTTGAAGTGAAAAGGAAAGGGAGAAGAAGATGGAGGAGGAGCGCAGGAAAGGAGTTAGGGTTTTAGGCGAAAAGACGAGGGTTAGAGAAAGAGAGAGACGCAAGCGATATATAAAAAATGAGTTGGTTCGCTTCCCGAGTGCGCCATTTGAAGATTAACCCGCTGGGAGAAATGGGCGGGTCGCGCAGACCCTATGGGCTGATTTTCTAGAGAGATCCAGTAGATTTTGACAATCAGCCTGTTTTCTTAGGTAAACCAGAAAAATCACCAACCCGAGAGATCCGATCGATTTCTAAAATAGACCAAATTTCACGGTTGTTGAGGACACAAGCAATTAGCAAGATTTCTGAAAATGAATCATCAAAATCAGAGAGGTGAGTATAGAAAATTGACAAGAATATGTTTTAAGCTATTTATAGATAAAATTTATATATGAATAAAAGTATTTCAAAGAGGATAAAAAGTTATGCAAATTGTGACATGCAATTTCATGGCAATATATCACAAGCTAGTTTCATCCAACATACCAATTTCCCTAACTATGAAATTGAACCTATCTTCATGCAAAGGCTTGGTGAAGATATCTGCAAGTTGAAAATCAGTGGATACATATTTTAGGATAATTTCACCCTTTTCTACATGATCTCTTATAAAATGATGGCGAATTTCTATGTGTTTAGTACGTGAGTGCTGAATCAGATGTTTTGTTAAGCAAATAGCACTCGTATTGTCGCATCTAATAGGAATTTGATCTAGAATAATACCATAATCAACTAGTTGTTATTTTAACCAAAGAAGTTGTGCACAACAACTACCTGTGGCAATATATTCTGCTTCTATAGTCGATAAAGCAATAGAGTTTTGCTTTCGACTAGACCCTGATACAAGAGCATTGCCAAAGATGACAAGTGCCTGATGTACTTTTCCGATCAACCTTGCACCCGGCAAAGTCGGCATCGAAAAATCCTATTAGATTTGGTGTAGTGCCTTTGGGATACCATAGGCCTAGTGAGTGTTTGCCAACCAAATATCTAAAAATTCTCTTAATTACTACTAAATGAGATTCTTTAGGATTAGATTGAAATCGAGCACATATGCAAACACTAAAGACAATATCAGGGCGACTAGCTGTAAGATATAAAAGTAAACCAATCATACCTCTGTATAATTTTTCATCTATTTTTTTTACCTTTCTCATCTTTATCGAGCTTAGTAGATGGACTCATTGGGGTTCCAATTTGCTTCATGTTATCCATCCCAAACTTTTTGAGAAGTTCTTTTACGTATTTGCTTTGATAGATGAATATGCCTTGAGGAAGTTGCTTTATTTGCAATCGAAGAAAGAAGTTGAGTTCTCCCATCATGCTCATTTCAAATTCCCTAGACATGCACTTAGAGAATTCTTCACATAGTAATTCATTAGTAGCATCAAAAATGATATCAACGTATATTTGCACTACTATGAAATTATCATCATGTTTTCTTGTAAATAGTGTTGTATTAACTTGTCCTTTGACAAAATCATTATCTACAAGAAATTTACTCAATCTCTCAAACCAACCACGGGGTGCTTGCTTCAAGCCATATAGAGCCTTTTTGAGCTTGAAAATATGGTCCGGAAAACACGAGTCAATAAAACCAGGAGGTTGCTCAACACTTCTTCGACAATAAAACCATTAAGAAAAGCGCTCTTTACATCCATTTGAAACAACTTAAAGTCTTTCAGGCATGCAAATGAAAGTAAAAGATGAATGGCTTCCAAAAGTGCAACAGACGCAAATGTTTTCTCAAAATCAATGCCTTCGATTTGAGTGAAACCTTTGGCGACTAATCGGGCTTTATTGCGAATAATAGTTCCAGAATCATTCAACTTATTACAGAAAACCCATTTTGTATCAATGATAGAATGATCCTTGGGTCTTGGAAATAGTTCCCAAACATCATTTCTTTTGAATTGATCAAGCTCTTCTTGCATAGCTAAAATCCAAAAATCATCATTTTTGGCTTCTTCAAATGAATTTGGCTCGATTTGAGAGATAAAGGCGGAGTGATTTACCTCATTTTGAAGAGATAATCTTGTTCTTATCCCTTTTGATTGGTCACCAATGATTTATTCTGGTGGATGAGCCTCCTTATATTTCCACTCTTTAGGAAGATTCATCTTGGCTTCATCTTTATCATTAAATTTTAATTGTGGTGACACATCTTTATGAGGTTCTTCCTTGGTGCATGCTTCTCCATCTTTTATGCTTTGCTTCTTAAAACATGTACCTTAAAAAAAATTATCATCCCTCCTTGAAGAGTTTGGGTTAGATTCATCAAATTGGATATGAATAGATTCTTCCACAAGCATAGTTCTTATGTTATAGACACGATAGGCTTTGCTAGTTAAAGAATATCCTAGGAAGATGGCTTCATCCGCCTTAGGATCAAATTTTTCCAAATGATCTTTACTATTATTCAAAACAAAACAATTATAGCCAAAAACACGAAGATGAGAAATATTTGGTTTACGTCCTTTCCATAAATCATAAGGGGTCTTCCTAAGTATGGATCGAACCGTCACACGGTTTACTATGTAGCAAGCCGTATTTACTGCTTCGGCCCAAAAATACTTTGGAAGTCCACGGTCATGAAGCATGGATCTAGCCATCTCAATAAGAGTTCGGTTCTTTCTCTCAACAACCCCATTTTGTTGAGGAGTTCGAGGCGCCGAAATATTATGTGAGATGCCACGCTCATCGCAAAAGGATTCAAAGCACTCATTTTCAAACTCCCCGCCATGATCGCTATGAATTGAAAGTACTTCAAAACCCTTTTGGTTATATATACGTTTATAAAAAGATTTAAAAATATCAAAAGCATCGCGTTTGTGAGCAAGAAATAGAGTCCAAGTAAATCTAGATAAAACATCAACTAGTACAAAACAATATTTCTTTCCTCCTAAACTAAGCGTTCTATTTAGTCCAAATAAATCCATATGCAAGATTTCAAAAGGTTTTAAAGAGGTAATAACATTCTTAGATTTAAAAGAATTTTTAGTTTGCTTTCCTAGTTGACATGCACCACAAAATCTATCCTTCTCATAAATAAGTTTAGGCAAGTCATTAACTAAGTCTAACTTAGAGATCTTATGTATGGTATGCATGCTAGCATGTCCTAACCTTCTATGCCATAATCATGAGTCATTGACATGAGATGCAAGATATTTTACTGTAGGATCAAGTATGACGTCTAGAGGGGGGTGAATAGACGTAATTAAAATTTAATTTAATTTACTAAATATAATAGTTAGTGCAAAATACAAGCGGAAGCAAATATAAGTGCAGATAAGAAGAAAATATCACATCCACAAAGAACACACGATATAACGTGGTTCGGCTCAAATTAGAGCCTAATCCACCCAACCCCGATCGGAAAGATATCACTATAACACACTCCTTGGTTTAGGTGGAGAAGCCCATACAAATTCTCATCTATCCTCTCACTAGAGGCCCTCCACTTTTAAGTGAGGGCTCACTCACTCACCTCCTCCAACTCTTATTTAGAGGCCCTCTTCACACACACAGTGAAGACAGAAAAGAACAACTAAAATATTACAAAGAAAAAAAATCACTCTCTTCCTTCTTATGATTGAATCTTGAAAGCTAGAAGAAGAGTGGATGAAGATTTTGAGCACTTGAGTCCAAGTTCACCTAGATCGCCTTGAATCTTGATTGAACTCCACTTGAATGTTTTTATCAACTCTTAGGATGGTGGAGAATGAAAGTGAATGTTGGGAGTAATTAGAGAATTTTATGAGCCAAAAAAAATACACCAATAATCCCCATCTCCTTATATAACAAGAGATCCAACGGCTAGAAAAAAAGAGTTGGAGAAGACCTGGAGGTCGACCTAAGGGTCGACCCCCAGCTAGCCGTTGGAGGATAAAAATAGGCCAACGGTCACTTCCAAGGTCGACCTCAGGTCGACCTCACCACTGAGGTCGCCTCCAGGTCGACCTGGAAAAATCCTCCAAGATGACCAAAGTTTCTGTTGAGGGTCGCTGCTTTAGGTCGACCTCGGGTCGACCTCAAGTCGACCTCGAAAAATCTCCAAAATGACTAAAGTTTCTGTTGAGGGTCGCTGCTGAAGGTCGACCTCTGAGGTCGATTTTACTACTGAAAGTCACCCTTCAACTATCCCAAGGCTGCCCTGGAGCTATCACAACTAGAAGAAAACATCTAGTATAATCTTACCACTACTAGGCCACAAAATTAGGAGAATTTAACCTTTTAAAATTATCTATTTAACTTGCTGAGATTCTAAGTGCTCAAACTCATATCCAGGCTATTCTAGCAATTAAGATCAACGTCACAATAATTCTACTCTCAAATAAAATAAAAAGGACAATAATGCAATTTGCTTCACTTAGTCTTCAATGCTCAAACCTTTCTCTTCAACTTAATTAGATCTCAATTTTAGTATACAATTGAGATGCAACTTTAATAAACCTGAGATTAAGAACACCAAATAATTATGTTAGTATAAATTAACTTAAACATATTGTAAACATCAAAATCACAATATTATCATAAGAGAGGAATCAACAATCTCCCCCTTTTTGATGTTTGGCAATTTGTTTAAGTTAAGCAAAAAGTTATTATATAAAAGAATAATATTGTAAAAAGAAACTCCCCTTTAATAAAGAAACTCCCCCTCAAAATGAATATTGATTAACATTCTTTTTGAGTGGAATTTAGCTCAATAAGTTTCAAAAAAAAATTAGCAGAATTTCCCCTAGAAAATGGACTTAAGAAAAAGCAAAACGAATAAGATACAATATGAGATATACACAGTAATAATGCTCATAAATAAGATACAAATTCATACATCAAAGACTAAATATTTACATATACATCACAGAGCATGAATATACAAGTCGCAGAGCATCTACACATGAATATATCAAAGGCTAAACATTTTCATATCATTCAAAAAAATTTATAACTTGAAAGGTTTAAAGAAAAATGGACTTAAGAAAAAGCAAAACGAGTAAGATACAATATGAGATATACATAATAATAATGCTCATAAACAAGATACACATTCATACATCACAGAGCATGAATATACAAGTCGCAAAGCATCTACACATGAATATATCAAAGGCTAAACTTTATGGTGCTCTAAGACCACTCTTGAGTCGTTAGAAGACTCTTTTCGGTGACACCATTGTAATGGAGTTCTAAGACGGATAAACTAAGAGAAATAACAAGTAAAGAAAGGAAATCGATCTTCAATGAAAACGATAAGCTCTGTAGAAGGTGGATCTCCAAAGGATGGATTGATATGGCTATGGGAAGTGATGATCCAATGTCGATGCAGTCGTCTTCAGTCAAGCTCGGCGAAAGGGTAGTGGCTGCAAGATTTGGAGAGGAAAATGCCGCCGAATAGCAGGGGGATGGCAGCGATGAAGATCACCAACGTCGTTGCGGACGGTGTCACTATCTCCGGCAATGTGGCAGTCGTTTGCGGCGGTTCGGCAACAATCTAGGGCACGGCGGAGACGGGGCGTGGCTGGTGACGCCGACGGCGACGGCGTCGTGCAGGAGAGCAGGAAGGCGAGAGAGGGCTTGGAGCTTCTGTCGGCGGCGAGCTTTTCCGGCGACGATGACGGCGACGACTACGGCGAAGGGAGAGGAAGAATGCGGAGATGAGGGGGATGAAGTGAGGACGACGGGGCTCGGGAAAGGGTTTAAACACTTAGTAGTAATATTAAAAAAAATTCAGCTCGACTGAGGTCACCCTGGGGTCGCCCTGCGGTCGCCCTCGGGTCGCCCGGAGGTCGCCCTGAGGGCGCCTTTGGGTTTCCTGTAACTACAGTTTGTAAAAAAAAGATTTGAAATTTGAAATTTGAAATTTCATAAAAAGAATGTTTGAAATAAAAACCAAAAATTTGAAGATTTGCAGACACATTTATCATCATCCCCTAGAGTAAAAAAATTTCAGCTCAAGATAAAATTAAATGAAGATTTTAATCCTATAGGTTGATTTGCCCCAAAGTAACATTGAATTATACACAACTCAATAATATTATTTAAAAGTATATGAAGCAATTCATGATCAGGCATTGTGTAAATAAAGCATGTGTAGGGCTCAACAATTGCTATGGTTTGATATAAGTTAGTTTAAGTGATCAAACTAGTGTCCTATTATGCACATTCCTAGTTCTCTCCTTAAATTTGTAAATTCATTTTCCGAGAGAGATTTGGTGAAGATATCAGCTAAATTAGCTTTAGATCCAACATATAGGTTAGTTTAAGTGATCAAACTAGTGTCCTATTGTGCACATTCCTAGTTCTCTCCTTAAATTTGTAAATTTATTTTTCGGGAGAGGTTTAGTGAAGATATCAGCTAAATTAGCTTTAGATCCAACATGTTCTAATACTATATGACTTCTAGCTACATGATCTCTAATGAAGTGATGTATCACTTCAATGTGCTTAGTTCTAGAGTGATTTATGTGATTTTTGGTCAAATTTATTGTACTAATATTATCACATAGAACTAACACATTCTTATAGGTCAATTCATAATCCTCTAAGGTGTGCATCATCCATAAGAGTTGGGCCACACAATTACCAGCTGCAACATATTCAGTCTCAGTATATGACAGTGCCACACAATTTTGTTTCCTATTATACCAACTTACAAGGGAGGAACCAAGAAATTGACAACCTCCGCTAGTACTTTTTCTATCTAATTTACATCCTGCGTAATCTAAGTCAGTATATCCAATCAAATCAAAAGTGCTTGTTCTAGCATACCATAAGCCTACATTAAGTGTACCCTTAAGATACCTCAAAATTCGCTTAATGACAACTAAATGTGATTCTTTTGGATTTGATTAAAACCTAGCACATAGACAAACAGAAAACATAATATCGGGTCTACTAGCAGTCAAATAGAGCAAACTCTCTATCATGCTTCTATATAATTTTTGGTCAACGCACTTACCTCCTTCATCGCTGTCAAGCTTTATATTTGTTGCCATTGGAGTAGCTATCTCCTTTGATTTTTTCATGCTGAATTTCTTCATTAGTTCTTTGGCATATTTTTCTTGGGAGATGTAGATACTCTCTTTAGTTTTCTTGACTTGTAATCCCAAGAACAATGTAAGCTCACCTACAAGGCTCATTTCAAACTCACTCTCCATGAGAGTGGTAAACTCATTCAAGAAAATCTTGTTAGTGGAACCAAAAATTATATCATCTACATAAACTTATGCAATGAAAATATCTTTATCTATATTTTTATTAAATAATGTGGGGTCTATTGTTCCACGATTAAAGCCTCTAAAAATAAAAAAAGTCGAAAGTCTCTCATACCAAGCTCTCGGAGCTTGTTTTAATCCATAAAGCGCTTTCTTAATTAATTTGAAAACATGATCAGAAAAATCAATATTCTCAAAACCTGGTGATTGTTTAACAAAAACAAGTTCTTTAATAAAATCATTCAAAAAAGCACTTTTTACATCCATTTGATATAATTTAAAACCACGATGTGCGGCAAATCCAAGAAGAATGCGAATCGACTCGAGACGAGCTACGGGAGCATACGTCTCATCATAGTCAAGACCTTCAACTTGGTTGAAATCTTGGGCCACTAATCTAGCCTTATTTCTAATCACGACCTCATTTTTATCTAATTTATTCCTATAAACCCAACGAGTACTAATAATTGGGTAATCATCCGGTTTTGGAACTAATTCCCAAACTTGATTGCGTTCAAATTGAGCAAGTTCCTCTTGCATTGCAATAATCCAATTTGGATCACCTAATGCTTCATCAATACTTTTAGGATCAATTTGAGAAATCAATGCAAAATTACTATCTAATTATCTAAAAGATGACCTGATTTTCACACTATGAGATGGGTCACCTAAAACTTGATCTAAAGGGTCTTTAGGAAGTACCTTCCAAGCTTGCGGTAGAGGTGGAGCAATGAGCTTATTTCACCTTTTTGTTGAACTTGATCCTTTAGTTCATCCAAATGTCCATGGATTTGAACTTGATTTAGCTTCTTGGCTACCTCCTCCTCAATGTCATCATCTATAGGAGAATATCTTGGATAAACGAAGTTAGATTCATCAAATGCGACATTGGATGTTTCCTCAATTTCTAGTGTCCGCTTATTATAAACACGATAAACTTTACTAGTGAGAGAATATCCAACAAAAATTCCTTCATCTGCTTTTGGTGATAACTTGCCCAAATGATCTTTGGTATTTAGAGAATAAACCTTACATCCAAATACTCTAAAGTAGTGGATTTTAGGTTTCTTTCAATTCCAAAGTTCATATAGAGTTTTCATCAAAAAAGGTCTAAGGTACACTCGATTTTGGACATAACATGCCATACTAATGGCTTCGGCCCAAAAGTATCATTAATCATGGCATGTGCTGCCTCTTGAAGGGCTCGATTTTTCCTTTCCACAACCCCATTTTATTGAGGTGTTCTAGGATTAGAAAATTCATGCAAATATCCATTAGCTTTGAAAAAAATTTGAAAATTAAAGTTGTCAAATTCACCACCGTGATCACTACGAATTCGGTTGACTTTGACACCTTTTTCATTTTCAACCCTTTTACAAAAAATAATGAATCTTTCAAGAGTATCATTTTTATGTCCAAAGAATAGTGTCCAACTAAACCTACTACAATCATCAACGATAACTAAAACATACCTACTACAGCCAATGGATACTACTCCGTGTGAATTTAATAAATCTAAATGAAGTAATTTAAGAGGTTGAGAAGAACTTACCAACTCTTTGGCCTTATGTGAGCATCTAGTTTGCTTACCTTCTTGGCATGCATCACATAATTTATTCTTTTCATATTTTACTTTAGGAAGTCCATCTACATGATCATATTTTGAGAGCTTGGAGAGAAGCTTCATATTGGAGTGTGTCATTCTCCTATGCCATAACCAAGCTTCTTCTTCCTTTGACATCAAACACTTAATATAATTATTAGTAGCAATGGGTAAGTCAATTGTGTACATATTTTCATCTCTACTATCAACTAAAATGGTAGTGTCGGACTCAATGTGTTTGATAATGTATTTAGTAGAATGAAATTCCACTAAATAGCCACTATCGCACAATTAGCTTACGCTAAGGAGGTTATGTTTCAAACCTTTAACTAATAGTACATTTGATAAAAATAAATTAGGTTCTACAAGAATTGAGCCATAACCTACTATGGATCCTTGACTATTATCACCAAAAGAAACCTTACCTTTATTCTTAAATTTGATGGAGGAGAATTTTGAGGCATCATCGGTTATATGACTTGAGCAACCACTATCAAGATATCATAAGTTGTCGGCGACCCTACTCCTCAAGCACACCTATTTACAAATAAAAATTAAAGATTTTGGTACCCAAAAATAATTGAGTCCAATGGAGTTAGGCACTAAAATCTTAGGTACCCATGCCTTTAATCCTTTCTTATGAACACGTTCTCTAGATAGGTTCAAAGACATGAGTGACCCTAAAGATTTCTTAATGTGAGAGTTAGTTTCGCTTCTCACAATCAAAGAGGTATAAGCCTTCTCCTTATGAGTGGAATCGTATCCAATTCCGGCCTTATTGTATACTGCTCTTTGGTTTCCAAGCATCATATCTAGATACTTGGACCCCTTAGTGAATATTTCAAGATTTCTTCTAAGGCTTTCAACTTTAGATTTTAAATCATGATTTTCTTTTTCAAGTTTTTCAACTTGAGAAAAATAACATGATTTCTCATCTAAAGTCACTTGAGAGGTCGTAGAAGATAAAGTATTAATTAAAAATTCTCTCTCAAGTTTAAGAAAATTTAACTCCTTTTGGAGCCCTTAGACTTGGATAACTTTAACTCATTCATCAATTCACAAATAAAATCTTGCATATCATCCACTGAAAAATCACTTACCTCAAGATCTTTTTCAGAATCGCTTTCATCAAGTGTTTTTGCCATCAATGCAAAATGTGCTATACGATTTTTGGTAGCATCACTATAAGATGAAGATGATGAATCCGAGTCATCCCAAGTGGCAGCCGATACCTTCTTTTTCTTCTTGGCTATATCTTTGCCTTCATGTTCTTTTTGGATATTTGGGCATTAATCTCAAAAGTGACTTGGCTTTTTACAACCAAAGCATGTAACATTTTGTCTCCAATTCTTATTATGATTATTCCCCTCATAATCCTTAACATTTCTCCTATTTCTATCCCTACTAAACCCCCCAATCATTTTCTTTATATCATCTTTACTAAATTTCTTTCCTCTCCTCATCATTCTTCTAACCATATGGGCTACAATCCTAACTTCTGGATCACTATCCTCATCACTATCTATTGACATAGGATGTGGAGGTCCTAGGAAACACCGAAAGAAAGAGAGTTTCGGGACACGGCGGCGCGCAAAGGGGGTGAGCCTGTTAATGAAAGCTCAAGGAGAGGATTAGTTCAGAGCATCCAGAAAAATACACAGAGGCTTAAGACGAAGACGAGGAGGGCGATGTTTTTGGGAGCGAGTAGTTCCCACTCTGACTGGAGAGACTACTATTTTTTCGTTGGAGGTGACTTGAGAATCCCTCTGACGCCTGGGGTGTGCCCCCCTGAATTCTCTGGGGAAGCGAAGTGGGTAGCAAGGCAAGAAACCTTGAGGAATCTGGAGAAGTTAAAGGGGCAGAGGTGGCCCTTGAAAGATTTTCTGAGGCATGTAAGGAATGATATATCCTTACATGCCAAGACTCTAGGATACAGCGTCCTGAAAGAAGTCGCCCCTCCGTTCGATGTGGCTACGATGAAGAAGGCCAGGAGGGGGCATCTTGTCACCCAACTAAGCAAAGAAGTAGCTGCGGAGGGGGAAGGAGAAGAAATAAGGGTTCCAGAGCCGGTCTGCGGTGGAGCCGTCGTCGATGTAGTATCCTCTTCTGACGATACCGCAGACGACAAGAAAACATTGGCTGAGATGGGTTACATAGGGAAAGGTAAAGAACCCATGTCAGCCACCAAGCCCCAGGCAATCCCTAAGGGAGGTGCAGGGATTGTCATAGAGGAGAAGGGGGAAAACAATGCCGCCACAGGCCAAGAAAAGGAGAGGGTGGAAGAATCCTGCCCGGAGGTAGCTCCTAAGGCCCTTGGGGAAAAAGGGGTAATTCCGGGAATTCGGAGCCGGAGCCTCCACTGAAGAAAGTAAGGAGCGAAGAAGAGGGGGGCTTCGCAGCCAGGGGGAAGCATGACTGGGAGAGGAGTGTGGAGCCCCTGTATTGCACGAACTTCGTCGGATTCTTTGGGGACGAAGGTGTAAGGATGGCGGTGAGGACGACTGGGGAAGATATGAGGTTGACCGTCGTCACCGTACCATCCGAAAATAAAGGTCGAACCTACCGAGGAGAGGTATGCCTGGCCCTTGGAAGTGGTTTGATGTCCAGGGATTTTGAGGAGAAGATGGAGAGCACCTCCACGCCGGATCTGTACTCAGGATGTGCGAACAGACTAGCCACAGTACGGATTCCTCATCAAGTTTTCTTTAACCATTATAATCCTGCTAATTGACTTGTCCCTGCCTGCAGGCTCTTGCTCGCTTGTCGTTGGCTCTGAACAGGGCTCTGAGGATTGAGGAGCAGGTGCTGGAGCTAGGATCCCAACTTGCGGCCAAATCTTCACAGCTTGGCGTTGCGGAAGAAGAAAGAGTCAAACTGTTTGAAGAGAGGGATAAGCTGCAAGAGGAGAAGGCCAAGCTGTCCGAGGAGCTTGCAGCTCATCAGTCCGCCCTTATTTCGGCAGGGGCCGCTAGTAAAGCCCTGCAGAAGCAGCTCGCTGAGGCTGCCAAACAGCAGGAAGCCATCGTTGCGGAGAAGTCCCTGCCTGCTGTGGAGGCCTACAAAATGAGCTTACCCTGTAGAAAACTGAGGTTAAAAGGGATCAGGCGGTCATGGGAGGGACTGGCTTCCACTTTAATTCAAGCGGGGATACTGCCGCCGAACTTGAAGAAGTGGATCATTTTCCTTGCATGACTGTTGACCCTACGTAAACGGAAGAGGGTTTTGACCTGTCTGACGAACTTATCCATCGAGTATTTAGGCTCTTGGATAGGGCCGACAGGGGGTAACACCTTTTTTTTGTAAGAGTAGTGAATGTAATCCCTTCGTAACTTCTGTAAGTAATAATAGAAAAAGTTTCTCATAGATGTTTTTGCTTTGTATGCGCATTGAACAAGTACCTTTGTATGAAATTGAGATGTTCAGACTGATTCTGAGAAAACTTGTAATAGATTTCCTGAACCTTGTAATAGATGGGTTCAAATTTGGAACGTCTTGACTGTAGTTCTGAGAGAAAAGCCTCATAGCAAGATAATAAGGAGCTTTTGAACCACATAGTAGTTGAGTTTAAATTTGAAACTCCCTGAAATCCATATAGGAAGAGGAATAGTGTGATAACCAGAGTGGATCCCGCCCAAAAGTTATCTTTGATCCGATGCCACAAGGGCTTGAACACATAAAACATCGTGTACGATGTTTGTACTTGTGGCAAGGGCTAACCTCGAGGACCCCCTTTAGTAGAGTTATAGATATTCCTTGGTGAACCTGCATAGGAGAGAAGTTGTGATAGTAGTGGAGATCCTGCCAAGGGGGAGTTATATGACCCAATGCCAAAAGGACTTGTTCGTCTAAAACATCGTGTACGATGCTTGTACTAGAGGCAAGGGCTGACCCTCTTAGAATGGTAGATATCCTAGTGCGAAGCGAAGGCACCCTGCTTAGGGGAGACCTGTATCGTGACTTGATACCAGGGACTGCCCTAAGGTTACGAGTAGGCCTTCAGACCTTCCGTTGGATAGATGGGCTTATGGAAGAGTCCCAGATGTTTGTAGAAAACCCCGCCTGCTAGGCGCTGCTAGGATTGATGATCACCGTATTAGTGAAGGTTAGTGAGTATCATCGTGCGCGAGGTCCGGAACCTCGGGTACGATGATTGAGATTTGGTTCTTTAGATCATACCTGAGCGATGCTTAGGCCGTCATGAACATCTCAATATATAGGGACATAGGAGATATGCGTCCCAGAATAATACAGAGAAATCCAGATGTCCAGAGAATAATATAAAGGATTCCAGGCGTCTAAAGAATAATCCTAGAATTTGATGATTAAATCCCGCATAAATAAATTTCTGAATGAATCTGTACAGAACGAACGACGTGTAAGAAGCATTTTGAGATGAGCTGCCTTTAGTTTTCAGGCGTAAAATTTCTTCAGGTCGTCCCCACTCCAACTTCTGGGAATCTGAATGCCTTCAGAAGTCATGAGGTAGTAAGCATTTGGACCAGCAACCTCGCGCACGATGTAAGGACCTTCCCAATTCGGCTCAAGCTTAGGAACCCCCAAATTGCTGCCAGCGAGAAGTCGCCGCTTGACTACTAAATCACCCCTATTGAAAGTTCTGGGGTTAACCTTTCGATTGTAATATAGTCCTATTCGACGTTTGTGCTCCAGGCGTTTCAACGCGGCCAATTCTCTTTTTTGTTTCAGGAGGTCTAGATCGACCCTTCGTGAATCATTATTTTCGTCCGCCCATGTTTGCAAAGCCTCGGGTTCGAAGCTAGCTGCAGCCTCTACTCTGGGGGAGAGGTGCTCTAGCTCAACTGGTATGACAGCGTCCATTCCATATGAGAGAGAGAAAGGAGACTCTTGAGTAACCTCGGAAGGGGCAGTATTGTAAGCCCAGAGAGCTCCTGGTAATTCTTCCGGCCAACGGGCCTTGGCGCCGTCTAGGCGCTTCTTCAAGATGTTTAGAATGTTCTTGTTAGCGGCTTCCGCCTGACCGTTGGTGTGGGGATGCCAAACAGAAGCATATTTGAGGTTAATCTGTTGCTCTCCGCAGAAATCATGGATCCTCTTATTGGCAAATGGAGTGCCATTATCTGTGATAATTACCATTGGTATGCCATATCTGCAGACGATGTTGGTCCAAAGGAAGCTCTCGACGTTTTGCGCGGCGGGCTGAGTAAGCGGCTTGGCTTCAATCCACTTTGTGAAGTAGTCGACTGCAACCAATATCCACTTGTAGCCCTTTATGGCTGTAGGCATTGGTCCTAGGAAATGGAACAACGAATGTGAAGCTGCCTTTATTGAACTGAAGAAGTATCTTACGTCGGCCCCGATACTAGTAGCGCCGAAAGAAGGTACTATACTCTCTCTTTATTTGGGGGTTTCCGATGCTGCAGTTTCGGCGGTCCTCCTTGACAGCGAGAATGGAGTACAGCATCCAATCTTTTATACCAGTCACATACTCTAGGATACTGAAAGTCGATACCCCACCCTAGAGAGGCTCGCTCTGGCTCTCCTAACGACTGCAAGGAAGCTACGGCCTTACTTTCAATCCCATACTATTCAGGTTGTCACAGATCAACCGCTCCTAAAGATATTGCATACTCCCGAGGTTTCACGAAGATTACTCAAGTGGTCTATCGAACTGGGAGAGTACAACATCAGATTTGTTCTGCGAATAGCTATTAAGGCTCAGGCCCTGGCCGACTTCGTCGCTGAGTTATCTACGTCGGAACCACCACCCGTCAAAAATCTGGCAAACCTCTGGTCACTTCATGTTGATGGTGCATCCGGATCACAATCCCAGGGGGCTGGAATCCTCTTAACCAGCCCAATGGGGGCTACACTGCATCAAGCTGTAACGCTTCAGTTCAAGGCAACAAACAACCAGGCAGAATATGAGGCCCTCATTGTAGGATTAAACTTCGCGCTTAGCATGGCCGTAAAGCGCATACAAGTATTCAGTGATTCCCTGCTGGTCGTCAATCACGTGAACCAGACATTTGAAACAAAGGACGAGGTTTTGAAAAAATATCTGTAACTGGCCAAGTCCTTGATCTTTCTATTTGAGGATTTCTCCCTAACACACATACCTCGGGAAGAGAACCAGGTGGCAGACCGACTCGCGAAAGAAGGGCTTCCCGACCTCCACCGGACTCAGGTGTTCGAAAGGCCTAGTTTTGAATGTGCCGAAGTTTCTTCTGAAGAAGCACCACCCTGCTGGATGGACAAAATCTTAGACTACCTGAAGAGTCAACCGGACAACCAATAGGAGGCACAAAAGTTAAAACTTATTTGCGTCAAGTACACCCGCATCGACGGAGAACTCTACAGGAGATCCTATGCCAAACCTTTTACCAAGTGCCTAAGGCCAGAAGATGCCCTAAAGGTCATGGAAGCAGTACACCAAGGGGAATGCGAGACACACGCTCGCGGCAGAAGCATGGTTATGCGGATCCTACGTCAAGGATTCTTTTGGCCCAATATTCACAATGATGCTCAGACATTTGTGGAGAAGTGTTCTCAGTGTCAATATTACGCTGACATACAAAGGCAGCCTGCAGGTTATCTCAAGTCTATCAATTCAACTTGGCCTTTTGCTATTTGGGGGCTGGATTTCCTAGGCCCAATGCCTACAGCCATGAAGGGCTACAAGTGGATATTGGTTACAGTCGACTACTTCACAAAGTGGATTGAAGCCAAGCCGCTTACACAGCCCACCGCGCAAAACGTCGAGAGCTTCATTTGGACCAACATCGTCTACAGATATGACATACCAATGGTAATTATCACAGATAATGGCACTCTATTCGCCAATTAGAGGATCCATGATTTCTGCGGAGAGCACCAGATTAACCTCAAATATGCTTCTGTTTGGCATCCCCACACCAACGGTCAGGCGGAAGCCGCTAACAAGAGCATTCTAAATATCTTGAAGAAGCGCCTAGACGGCGCCAAGGCCCGTTGGCCGGAAGAATTACCAGGAGCTCTCTGGGCTTACAATATTGCCCCTTCCGAGGTTACTCAAGAGTCTCCTTTCTCTCTCTCATATGGAATGGATGCTGTCATACCACTTGAGCTAGAGCACCTCTCCCCCAGAGTAGAGGCTGCAGCTAGCTTCGAACCCGAGGCTTTGCAAACAAGAGCGGACGAAAATAATGATTCACGAAGGGTCGATCTAGACCTCCTGGAACAAAAAAGAGAATTGGCCGCGTTGAAACGCCTAGAGCACAAACGTCGGATAGGACGATATTACAATCGAAAGGTTAACCCCAGAACTTTCAATAGTGGTGATTTAGTTTTTAAGCGGCGACTTCTCGCCGGCAGCAATTTGGGGGTTCCTAAGCTTGAGCCGAATTGGGAAGGTCCTTACATCGTGCGCGAGGTTGCTGGTCCAAATGCTTACTACCTCATGACTTCTGAAGGCATTCAGATTCCCAGAAGTTGGAGTGGGGACGACCTGAAGAAATTTTACGCCTGAAAACTAAAGGCAGCTCATCTCAAAATGCTTCTTACACGTCGTTCATTCTGTACAGATTCATTCAGAAATTCATTTATGTGGGATTTAATCATCAAATTCTAGGATTATTCTCTAGACGCCTGGAATCCTTTATATTATTCTCTGGACATCTGGATTTCTCTGTATTATTCTAGGACGCATATCTCCTATGTCCCTATATATTGAGATGTTCATGACGGCCTATGCATCGCTCAGGTATGATCTAAAGAACCAAATCTCAATCATCGTACCCGAGGTTCCGGACCTCGCGCACGATGATACTCACTAACCTTCACTAATACGGTGATCATCAATCCTAGCAGCGCCTAGCAGGCGGGGTTTCCTACAAACATCTGGGACTCTTCCATAATCCCATCTAGCCAACGGAAGGTCTGAAGGCCTACTCGTAACCTTAGGGCAGTCCCTGGTATCAAGTCACGATACAGGTCCCCCCTAAGCAGGGTGCCTTCGCTTCCCACTAGGATATCTGCCATTCCAAGAGGGTTAGCCCTTGCCTCTAGTACAAGCATCGTACACGATGTTTCAGACGAACAAGTCCTTTTGGCATTGGGTCAGATAACTCCCCCTAGGCAGGATCTCCACTACTATCACTACTTCTCTCCTGTTCAGGTTCGCAAAGGAATATCTATAACACTACTAAAGGGGGTCCCCGAGGTTAGCCCTTGCCACAAGTACAAACATCGGACACGATGTTTTAGGCGTTCAAGCCCTTGTGGCATCGGATCAAACATACCTTTTGGGCGGGATCCACCCTTGTTATCACATTATTCCTCTTCCTATATGGATTTCAAGGAGTTTCAAATTTAAACTCAACTATTATGTGGTTCAAAAGCTCCTTATTATCTTGCTAGGAGGCTTTTCTCTCAGAACTACAGTCAAGACGTTCCAAATTTGAACCCATCTATTACAAGGTTCAGGAAATCTATTACAAGTTTTCTCAGAATCAGTCTGAACATCTCAATTTCGTACAAAGGTACTTGTTCAATACGCATACAAAACAAAAACAAGTATGAGAAACTTTTTCTATTATTACTTATAGAAGTTACGAAGGGATTACATTCACTACTCATACAAAAAAAGGGTTTACCTCCTGTCGGCCCTATCAAAGAGCCTAAATACTCGATGGATAAGTTCATCAGACAGGTCAAAACCCTCTTCCTTTTAAGTAGGATCAACAGCCATGCAAGGGAAATGATCCACTTCTTCAAGTTCGGCGACAGTATCCCCGCTTGAATTAAAGTGGAAGCCAGTCCCTCCCATGACCGCCTGATCCCTTTTAACCTCAGTTTTCTACAGGGTAAGCTCATTTTGTAGGCCTCCACAGCAGCCAGGGACTTCTCCGCAATGATGGATTCCTGCTGTTCGGCGGCCTCAGCGAGCTGCTTCTGCAGGGCTTTATTAGCGGCCCCTGCCGAAATAAGGGCGGACTGATGAGCTGAGTGCTCCTCGGACAGCTTGGCCTTCTCCTCCTGTAGCTTGGCCTTCTCATCCTGTAGCTTGGCCTTCTCCTCTTGCAGCTTATCCCTCTCTTCAAACAGTTTGACTCTTTCTTCTTCCGCAATGCCAAGCTGTGAAGATTTGGCCGCAAGTTGGGATCCTAGCTCCAGCACCTGCTCCTCAATCCTCAGAGCCCTGTTCAGAGCCAACGACAAGCGAGCAAGAGCCTGCAGGCAGGGACAAGTAAATTAGCAGGATTATAATGCTTAAAGAAAACTTGATGAGGAATCCGTACCGTGGCTAGTCTGTTCGCACATCCTGAGTACAGATCCGGCGTGGAGGTGCTCTCCATCTTCTCCTCAAAATCCCTGGACACCAGACCACTTCCAAGGGCCAGGCATACCTCTCCTCGGTAGGTTCGACCTTTATTTTCGGATGGTACGGTGACGACGGTCAACCTCATATCTTCCCCAGTCGTCCTCACCGCCATCCTTACACCTTCGTCCCCAAAGAATTCGACGAAGTTCGTGCAATACAGGGGCTCCACACTCCTCTCCCAGTCATGCTTCCCCCTGGCTGCGAAGCCCCCCTCTTCTTCGCTCCTTACTTTCTTCAGTGGAGGCTCCGGCTCCGAATTCCCGGAATTACCCCTTTTTCCCCAAGGGCCTTAGGAGCTACCTCCGGGCAGGATTCTTCCACCCTCTCCTTTTCTTGGCCTGTGGCGGCATTGTTTTCCCCCTTCTCCTCTATGACAATCCCTGCACCTCCCTTAGGGATTGCCTGGGGCTTGGTGGCTGACATGGGTTCTTTACCTTTCCCTATGTAACCCATCTCAGCCAATGTTTTCTTGTCGTCTGCGGTATCGTGAGGAGAGGATATTACATCGACGATGGATCCACCGCAGACCGGCTCTGGAACCCTTATTTCTTCTCCTTCCCCCTCCGCAGCTACTTCTTTGCTGAGTTGGGTGACAGGATGCCCCCTCCTGGCCTTCTTCATCGTAGCCACACCGAACGGAGGGGCGACTTCTTTCAGGACGCTGTATCCTAGAGTCTTGGCATGTAAGGATATATCATTCCTTACATGCATCAGAAAATCTTTCAAAGGTCAGCTCTGCCCCTTTAACTTCTCCAGATTCCTCAAGGTTTCTTGCCTTGCTACCCACTTCGCTTCCCCAGAGAATTCAGGGGGGCACACCCCAGGCATCAGAGGGATTCCCAAGTCACCTCCAACGAAAAAATAGTAGTCCCTCCAGTCAGAGTGGGAACTACTCGCTCCCGAAAACATCGCCCTCCTCGTCTTCGACCGAAGGGCCAGGCACCCCCCATACCCAGGCACCATCATCCAACCAAACAAACTTTTGAACAACGTCAGAGTCCACGGTATCCCTTGAGCTTGCAAAAGCTTCAAGAGGGAGTACACGTAGGCAATGGCGTTGGGAGAAAGCTGAGCAGGGACAAGTTGGAAGGAGTTCAAGATCTCCCTAAACTCCGGCTGCGGCGGCAACATCAAACCGTACTCCACCTGAGCACGGTAAACGCAGACGGCCCCTTGGGGAGGGTGAGTCGGTCGAAGGTTGGCGGAGGGGGGATGATTGTCAGGTTGGGATTTCCTCTGAAGCCCCTGATAGTGTTGAGCAACTCATGTTCCATCAAGAGACTCTCCTGGTATCTGGAGTCCTTGTGAAATTTGGTGGCTAGCTCAGCCCACTGAACATCTCCTCCTCCCATGATTGACATTCACTATAGGCGAAAAGGCCTCTCTTCTTCTTTCTCTTCTCTCTTAGCGTTTGAGGGTGAACAGGCGCGTCAGTTGCTCCTTGAGCAAGTTTCTCTTAAAAGGAAAATAGCTGTGCCCTTTCACCTTCTGACCGTCCAATCTCCTTGATCAGCGCACGGGAGTCATCAGATCGCTCGTACTCTCTGACAATCCCAAGAACCAAGGCGACGTAGTGAGATCGAAGCGACGCACGGTTTCCCAAGCGTCCCTTCTCCCCGTCCTGTCGTGTATTGTCCATATCGATATTCTTATATCATGCGTGAGGGTTCGAGGGATGGTCATCCTTTCTCTGGTGCTCGATATTCTCATATCGTGCACGAGGATAACTGTATTATCTTTTTTACTTAGAAATTTCTTTATTTTTGAGTTTTTTACCTTCACTTATGGATTCATGTATTCTCTTCTAAAACTTCGTGGTACCTGTTTCAAGCACGAAAGAAGAGATATAAGCAAGAATTCATTCATAGCAAGTTTTTGAAAAGAAAAAATACATTTCATTAATGATAAAACTTGTTACAATTTCTTTCTTTGTCCTCACATGTTTCTCTCATAAGTACAAGAAAAAACAAAGAAAAATATAAGGCTTCAGACTTAGACACCTGGGGCAGTAACCCTGATCTCCAGGGCCTAGAACCCCTTCTCTTTGAGACCAAGCTATAACTCTCCTGACCACAGGCAACAAATCTCCCTGGGGACTCCTCAGTTTCCACGTCTCAGGCGATATTTCCAGCATTATTGGAGCTATCTACTAGAGATATGGATCCTTCAAGTGCCTCAAAGGAATAGGATTCCACTATCAGGCTGAGGAGCTAGTTGAGGAGGAGGACCCGTCACTTCTGGCTCCCTGACTGGTCCCGCTGCCGGACTTGGGGAGACGACACCCGTCCCGTCCATCTGGCCTCGAGAGGAGTGGTCTGACCTTCTTCAGGGCCCCTTCGGGGGGGGCTAGCTGATGCCCCCAGCCTGCATAGGACCTTGTTGGAGGAATCTCCTCTGGGGAGTGGCTCTCGACATCAAAGGACCTGTCTAGCCCCTTAGGACCACAGAAGGGAAGAACCGTTGGGTCTCTGATATTCTCCTGATTCAAGATACTTACATCAACTATTGTCTGCAGGAGAGCATCAAAAGCAGCCTGGCTCTTCAAGTGGTGACCCACCGGTGAGGCGCTGACAATCTTCACCACCCTCCTCACCGCTTCTTCCAGATCCTCCATACATCATCCTCGCCATCCGGAGCTATTATCCACTAAGGCTCGCAGAGAGCGGACTTTAGACTTCAGAAGCTCCTCCCGGCGACAAGCTTCGAAGATCGCCTCCATCGCCCCCGAAGAAGCCTCTCTAGCCTTGGCAAGCTCCTCCCTTAGCCTCTTCTTTCCTCCCTCAAAGCCTCCCTATCGTCGTCCAAATCCCTTATTCTTTTTTGGAGGTCTTTGACATGGGCGGAGACGGCCTGATTCACATTCGCCAGACTGCGATTGAACTCCCCTCTCGCAATCTCACTTTTGTTAACCCACTCCGCATTAACCTGGGCTAGGGAAGCCAACCTATCCTCCATTTGGTACATCATCCTCCTTGCCCTTCAGAGATTTTACCACCTCCAGAACTTCGGAGGTGTTCCCCAAGATCTTCTCCTCTGCTCGCCTTATCTCACATAATCGATCTCCCAGCATACTCCAGGCCCCTTCTGTACCGAAGGTAGCACTGGAAGCAGCTGGGAGGACCATTCCCTTCTCCTTAGTCGCCTCCTCCATCTTGTCTCCTGGCCCTTCAATGCCAGGAGCGCTTGCAGAGGCAGTAAGGAGGGACTCTTCCTTCTTCCCCTTGGTCACTTCCTCCATCTTGGTGCCTCCCTCCTCCTCACCCTTCTTATCCTTCTCTTCCTTCTTCTCATCGCTACGGAGGTCCAACAGAGGGAAAGAAAGGAGGAAGGACTTCCTTTTCTTCTTAGAAGCAGGGACTGGGGCACTGAGGGAAGAAGGACCACAAACCAGCAGGGGAGATTTCTTCACACCCCCCACTGAAACCCCAAACCTGGGAAGGAGTCGCTCAAACTCTTCATCCTTGAGAAAGACCTTCCCAGGCGCTAACTGCTCTTCTGTAGCTGTCTCACTCATCAAGGCCACCTCCTTCAGTTCCCTGGCCTTTCGAGGCGGATTGACCGGAGAATCAGAGACAAGCACCACCTCAGGAGCCTCCATGCCTGCCTCCTCGTGCACGGATTCCAATGCCTGCGCCAAAATGCTGGCAACCTTGATCGCCGGGGCCCCCTCTTCTTCACCAGGGGCCGCCCCAGCGCATATTGTCACCTCATTCCGCGGCGTCTCCTCAGGCAGCACCTCTGGCCTCTTCTTTTCTGGAGGAGAAACCTCAGCCGGAGTCCCGCCTGCTCTCTTCATCTTGAAGATGCTTGCCAAAGCACCCCATGCTCCTTCTTCCACCATCTTCTCTGAATAATTTCTCTCTTGCAGGGGAAGATCTTCAGGATGAGGGCAAAAGAATACGAATCGGCAGGCGCCGCCCCCATCTTATCCTTGCAGGCCTTGGGCAACGCGTTCACCCTTGCGATAGTTCGCATTCCAGGACCCATATCAATATTCGCGCCCAGACAATGCGGGGGGCTGAAGTTAACACGTGGTTCCTGCGCTGCATTCGGATCGTACGCCTGGTGCCTGGCTGGCCTCCACTTGATTGATTGATTTGCTGACTCAGCTTTAGGTTTTGCAAGACTTTCAAACCTCGGCCATGAGGGTTCAACCTAACCTCGTCCCCGACATCTCAGGACCACCCCTATAACATCGGGCACGAGGTTACGGAGCAACGCCTGTTACTATCAACTTCACCTAACCACGTCGTTCCCCGTGTAGGCACTCTTCCCCAGAAACCGTAAATCAAGAATCTGCATGCTCCGGCCATCGTGGATCCCCAAAAGAAGTACTAGTATGAAAAGTTATCGTCCTCCTTGCACAGCTGCAGGCCTCTCTAGTGGCAGACAAACGGCGCGAACCCAGAGCCTGTCCATCACCTTTTCTCCGGAAAACCAGGGTGAAGCTACGCACTCCAATGGCTACAAATACCGTTGAACAGTCCACCGAAACAACACACGGACAGAGAGAAGAGGATCAAGGAACAATGGCGGAAATCGCCTAACTTTTATTGTAGAGAGGCCCCAACTGAGGGGCTCTCCTCCTGCTTCTTCTTTCTTTTCTTTTCCTCTAAACAACATTGTACAAGCCTTCAAGGCTACTACTTCTTCATTAGTGAAACTTCTTCGCTGACCGTCTGGTGGACGTAGGGGATCATCTCCCTGAACCACCTAAAGCCTCTGTGTGCTTTTCTGGATACTCTGAACTAATCCTCTCCTTGAGCTTTCATTAACAGGCTCACCCCCATTGCGCGCCGCTGTCTCCAGGAACTCTCTTTCTTTCGGTGTTTCCTAGGACCTCCACATCCTACGTTAACTAAAAGTAAGGGCGTAGCTTCCTTGCAGTCGTTAGGAGAGCCAGAGCCAGCCTCTCCATGGTGGGGTATCGACTTTCAATATCCAAGAGTATGTGACTAGTATAGAAGATAGGATGTTGTACTCCATTCTCGCTGTCAAGGAGGACCGCCGAAACTGCAGCATCGGAAACCCCCAAATAAAGAGAGAGGATAGTACCTTCTTTCGGTGCTACTAGTATCGGGGCCGACGTAAGATACTTCTTCAGTTCAATAAAGGCATCTTCACATTCGCTATTCCATTGCCCTTTCTTGTTATTGCGCAAATACCGAAAGAAAGGGGAACACCGATCGCCGGCTTTTGAGATAAATCTGCCCAAACTGTTGATCCGCCCTGCCAGCTTCTGGATCTCTTTTGCTGTCCTCGGAGAGGGCATGCTCAGAATAGCTGATATTTTGTCGGGATTGGCCTCTATCCCTCTGATAGAGACCAGATATCCCAAGAATTTTTCGGAAGCCTCACCGAAGGTACATTTAGCAGGGTTAAGCTTAAGGTTGTACCTTCGGAGAGTATCGAGCATTTCCCTGAGATCACCAAGATGCTCTGTCAAGGTTTTGCTTTTGACCAGGACGTCATCTACATAAGCTTCGAGATTCCTCCCCCTTTGGTTCCTGAAGACTGTATCAATCATGCGCTGATAGGTAGCACCGGCATTTTTGAGACCGAAGGGCATGACTCTGTAGCAGTAAGTGCCATAGTCAGTGATGAAAGTTGTCTTCTCCTCATCTTTCTTGGCCATCCAGATTTTGTGATGCCCGGAGAAAGCATCCAGAAAACTCATAACCTCGTACCCGATGGTATGGTCTACCATCGTGTCAATACGGAGGAGAGGATAAGTGTCTGTAGGGCAGGCCTGATTTAATGTTCTGAAGTCTACACACATCCTACACTTCCCATTAGCCTTTTTCACTATAACAATGTTGGTTAACCATCGGGGGTACTGGACTTTCCTGATGTAGCCTGCCCCAAGTAACTTGCTAATTTCCTCTTTGATGGCGTCTTGTCTTTCCCCCGCCATTACTCTTTTCTTTTGTGCAATAGGAGAGGTAGTCTGAGATACATTCAAGTGGTGCTCGCAGATAGCCCTGTCCATGCGTGATGAATCCCAGAGGTTGGACCCTTTCACCGGAAAAACCGAGCAAGGTGGTCCCAGCGTGAATGAGGTTTGCCTTTTTAAGTCCCATCTGGAGGAAGGCGGATTCAAACAGGATGTCAGCGGCACTCCCTGAGTCGAGGAGCACCCGCCGGACATCGAAATCGGTGATGCGGGCAACGACCACTATCGGGTCGTTATGTAGATTGCCCTGCTGGGGAAGATCTTTACTTCAGAAAGTAAGGGGGATGGATGAGGCATGTTGCTCGGAGATACCGCCAACTTATGCTGTTTGGCGGTGAGAAGTAGGGTCGATGCTAAAGATAGCATTGATCGTCCTGGTGGTCGAAGGGCATGGTCGCCCTGCTTGACTGGGGCCTGTAGATGGCGAGGCCTTAGCAGGGGCTTCAGCACCCTCGGGGGCCTTCCCTTTCTGGGCAGCGGTGAAAGTTGGCGTCATCTGCAAGAATTCCTCTAGCTTGCCCTGATTCATCAACTTCTCGAGCAGGGTTCTAAGACCTTGGCAGCTGTGTAGCCTGCCGGTACAAACCGTAAACCCCGCAAACCGTGTAAACTCGCAAACCCCGTAAACCCTGCAAACCCCGCAAACCCCGCAAATGCCGCAAACGCTGCAAACCGTGCAAACATCGCAAAACCGCACAAACCCCGCAAACCGTGCAAACCGTGCAAACTGCGCAAATCCCGCAAACCGCGCAAACCCCGCAAACCCTGCAAATGCCACAAACCGCGTAAACCCCACAAACCCTGCAAACCCTGCAAATGCCGCAAACCGTGCAAACACCGCAAACCATGCAAACGCCGCAAACCATGCAAACCGCGCAAACCACGCAAACCGTGCAAAACCCGCAAATCGCACAAACCCCGCAAACCCTTCAAACCGTGTAAACAGTGTAAACCTCGTAAACCGTAAACCGCGTAAACCCTGAATAACCCCGCAAACACTGCAAACCCTGCAAACACTGCAAACCCTGCAAACTCCGCAAACCGTGCAAACCCTACAAACCCCGCAAACCGCACAAACCACACAATCCGTGTAAACTGCGCAAACCCCGTAAATCGTGTAAACCCCGTAAACCGCATAAACCCCGAATAACCTCACAAACCTCGCAAACCCTGCAAACCCTGCAAACACCGCAAACTGCGCAAACCCTACAAACCGCGCAAACCTTGCAAACCATGCAAACCCCGCAAATCGTGCAAACTGCGAAAACCGCAAAAATTGCGCAAACCGCGCAAACCCTGCAAACCCTGCAAACCGCATAAACCCCAAAATATCGGTAAAGCCCGAAAACCACATAAACTTTGTAAACCGTGTAAATCCCATAAACGCTGTAAACAGCACCATAGTTCCCGTGGAACTCACAATAGTCGTTGGGATCCACTCCGGGTGGTGGCGCTGGCCTGGGTCCGGCAAGTTGTATCCAGCCCTGCTTGACGGCCGCCGCATAGACCTCGGGGAGTGGCCTAGAGAGAAGAAGCTTCGGAGGCTGGGTGTGTCGAGGCCTTCCCTTTTCTCGATCATGAGGCCTGGCCACTCGGATCCTCGTGGCCGAGGGTTCAGGACCCCGATGTTTCTTTTTGCTCCTCTCCTGTTTAACCCTGGGGGCTCCTGTGGGGGAGGATTTGGCATCCTCCAGACGCATGAATTGACTGGCCCTAGCCACCAGCTCCGGATAACTTCGAAGTTTGGCAAACTGTAGGGATTTGGATAGGTCCCCTACCTTGAGTCCTCTCCGGAAGTTGTGCATGGCCATTGCAGGTTCTACATCTTCAGCTTCTTCTGCAGCGGCGAAGAAGCGATTGGTGTAATCCCGGAGGCCCTCTCTCGCCTTGCTTGATGTTGGCGAGCACCATATCTGAGACAACCATGCGGGTCCGTCCTATGAAACGGGCGATCAACTCCCACTTCAAATGTTCGTAAGAAGAGATGTGACCCCGGGGCAACTTGATGAACCAGCTGAACACTGCTCTCTTTAGAGTATTGGCCAGGAGGTGGCACCTCGTGGCCTCATCCGGCTGGCGGTACCGGACAGCGGCCTCAAACCCCTGTATGTGCTCACGGGAGTCTATCACGCCCTTGTAGACCTCCAGCCTGGGAGGCCTGAAGTCTTCTGGGACGGGGGCCAAATGGATGGCATTGGAAAAAGGGCCATTTCCTTCCATTGGCCCAAAGAAGGGATCAGGCCCATGATGAGGGGCCTGAACGCCCGGAAAGAGGGGGTCTCTTCTGGCGAGGAATGGAGGAAAAGCAGGTGGAAGAAAGGCGGACTGTGGTAGTGGACAGGGTGGAAGCAAGTTTTGGCGAGCCTCCTGGAGGCGGAAAGGACGCCTGGACGGTCTAGAAGAACCGAAAGATTGGATGGAGGGTACCGCGACCGGAGGTGCTGGTGCAGGGACTCCAGCAGCCGGAGGGAGAGGAGCTGGGATCGACGCGACCGGCGGGAATAACTCTGGGACCACCTGTTGAACTCTTATCGATTTTGATGAAAACAAACACGTTAATTATTTTTTAAAAATATTAGTATATATTGTACTTAAGCTTTTCAGGATCAAGAAGGATGATCGTCGAGATAATTTTGACTCAAGATTGATGAAATCGAGCCAAGAAAGATAAAAAGAAGAATCGAAGTTGATACAACGATTGACGTTAGAAAAAGACATCAAATCCGAAAAACACTTCAAGCATGCAATATTGCTATAGATATGAATTTTTAGACCATCATCGTAAGTGCAAGAGAAACTTTAATGGCTCATTCATCTGGAGAAAATTAACATATAAATATAATTAAATTTATGTGACTTTTTTTAATTATTTTTTTATTTTCGCGATGAATTAAGTATTTTCGAAAATTATTAATTACAGAAATAAATTTTGACGTGTTTCTTTGATGCTTCAAATATTTGAAATTTTTGATTGATTAATTAATAAACATATCATCGCTTCGAAATTAAAATCGATAAAATTATTTCAAAATATATATATACATATATACTACTTATAATAAAATAATAAAAAAATTATAAATAAAATTAAATAATACTTAAAAAATAATGACTTGAAATTTCATGAAATACTTTTGTGATCGATTTTTGATGCTTTCAACTCGACTCAAAACTCGATATTTTGAATTACTCGATATTTTTAAATTCCACAAATATTTTAATTCCCATTTTTTCATCCTTAAAATCAGCCATAAAAAGGTAATGGTGCCGTTTTTTGCCCCATTAATTATATGAAAAGTTGTAATATCAATACCAATTTACCTCCTCATTTCATCTATAAATAAGGGGGAGATTTTGAGATTAAATACAATCTTTGCTCCAACTCAATTTCCAAGCTCTCTATATCTTAGCACTGAAAAATCTCTCCTCTCAAGCCAATGTTTTGTTCACAACTGTGGACTCGATTCTAGAGTTCTTGGTCATCGAGAGTTTTAATCGGCTATTTATATCTCTCCTCAACTTTTCTAAAGGATTATCGAATTTATATATGTACTAGCTGATATTGAGCACAAAATAAAGAAATTTTTACTACTCTTTTCGGAGCTTTTATTAATATCTAAAATTTTTGTGGAATTTTTTGGTGAACAATTATTTCTCATGAAAATTTTATTTGTATCTCGTTTTTTTTATTTACAATCTCGTACAAAATTCAAAATAATTTTAAAATTTTATAGTAGACTACTTAGGTAATACTGCACTACAGAAAGTTTTAAAATGTTTTTGCTTAGTAGTCTTTCTAGAATAAATTAATTTGAAGTTTCTGTTTTACTCGATTTAATATCGTAATTGAAAATATTTCAATCGAGTTTGATGATTTCTCTTCTCTCTCTTTATATTTCACAGAACATTGAGAAAGATATTACTAAATTTTCCTCCAGAAAGTTTGAGTTTGATTTCTTTCGCAATATAGACTCTCATAAATCTTAAATTGATTAATTTATTTCTTGTACGACCCATACAGGTCATCATCTCTTATTCTCGTTTTTTGTTTGAGTCTCCCTGCGCGGAGAGGGGTTTTTTCTTACTGTCCCCAAGTAAAAGGAGAGGTTGAGGTTGTTCCTTCCTCGAAAAAAAAAAAAAAGGTCTAGAGATTTTGGTTTGTGTCTTTGAACCGAAAAAGGCATAGGTTTCCTCCTTGTATTAGGGCTTGAGCTTGGCCAAACAAACTTGGGATAGTGGAACCCCGAAGAGGAACAAAGGGGAGTGACTAGGCAAAAAATAGACCGAACCACTATATATGTTACTTCTTTCACCTTTTTTTTATATATCTTGCTAGAGGCTGGTGTACTTGATTTTTTTAAAAAGCCTCAAAGTAAAATTTCAGTGATCAAGATTTGGACATAATAAATTAAATTAAATTCAAATTTTAATAATCTAAATTGTCCCAAACCTCGTGAGATAAATAACTAAAATTGGTAGGGTTAGTTAATTAAAGTTTGGGTCTTACTCACCTCCAAATTTTAATTAATATAACCAAGGATCCAAATAACTTAATTATAGCAGTGAACGGAATCGGTTAGCATTAGGTAAATTTAATTTACCTAATAGAAAACGCCCGACGATCAAAACTTTGATTTGTCCATCCCACTATAATTAAGTAGTTAATCACCAAAATTTTACATTCTGCAATTTTACTTACCTGCATCTCAACATTTACTTTCTTGTACTACTAACATTTTATTTTTCTACACTAACATTTACTATACTGCAATAGACTAACATTTACTTACTGCAATACTACAATTTACTTTTCTGCCATTTCTTATTTTCTAATATTTACTTACTGTATTTTTTTTTCTTCTTTTTGCACACTAATTTTTTACCTCTCTGTATTTTTTTTTCTTCTGTCTTTTTGTTTATCTTTTTCTTTTGGTGTACAATATACATATTACTATAATAATATAGATATATTATATAGTCTTAACTAGTATTATGTATATAAATATTACAGTAGATTACGTATATAGTAACTAATTATATTATATAATATATATAATATATAATAATAGATTAAATCACTTACCTATCAAATAACATATATTTAATATATTGTATAACAATAATATATTATTATTATTTAAAATAAGAAAAACTCATATTCACACACTTCACAATCTTATATATTAGTAACTAAATTCTATATTAGTATAATCTTAAAACTACGTATACTTTATGATATTGAACTATAGATTTATTATATTACTCTTTACTTATTCTTTTGCAGTGTGTTCTATTATAATGTACAGTCAATTTGCTCACATGGAGAAATACGATTATACTGGGAAAAAAGAAGTGCCGTTGAATACCAACGTATCTCCCATAGCACTTAGGAAACCAGTCAGAATTCTTCTGCTTTATTAAGAATAAAGAAAAGACCGTTCACACTATTAAGTGAGGACATTATAAAGTATCTTAGTTCCTTTTTTTAACATATATATTAACCAATTTTTAAAATTATAATTACACCCAATTCACCCCCCTCTTGGGTGTGCAAGTGGACCAACACCACCGCTGCCGGCGGGGGGGGAACAGGAACTACCGGAACCGGCGGGAGAAGTACAGGAGCCGCCGCTACCGACGGGAGAGGGTGCACGGCACATACCGGTTGCGTCTGTCTGAGGATCACGGCCTGCTAGGCTGTGAGACCGGTGACCATGTCAGTGAGATTTGCGAGTATCCCCTGGAGTCCTGAGACACGGGTGCCTCTGGATGAGGAAGCAGACCCAGCGCGACGCCGGGAAGTTGAAGTTGAAGCTCCGTCGTCTGGTGCTCAAACAGAGGGCTCTCCCGCGTGCAGACTGCGGGCAGCGGAGTTGGTTTTGCGCGTTCTGGCCACCATCTTTCCAGGTCTCAATGAAAGCACCAGAAGATGTTGACATAGGATGTAGAGGTCCTAGGAAACACCGAAAGAAAGAAAGTTTCGGGAGACGGCGGCGCACAAAGGGGGTGAGCCTGTTAATGAAAGCTCAAGGAGAGGATTAGTTCAGAGCATCCAGAAAAGCACACAGAGGCTTAAGGTGGTTCAGGGAGATGATCCCCTACGTCCACCAGACGGTCAGCGAAGAAGTTTTACTAATGAAAAAGTAGTAGCCTTGAAGGCTTGTACAATGTTATTTAGAGGAAAAGAAAAGGAAGAAGAAGCAGGAGGAGAGCCCCTCAGTTGGGGCCTCTCTACAATAAAAGTTAGGCGATTTCTACCGTTGTTCCTTGATCCTCTTCTCTTTGTGTGTGTCTTTTCGGTGGACTGTTCAATGGTATTTGTAACCGTTGGAGTGCATAGCTTCACCCTAGTTTTTCGGAGAAAAGGTGATGGACAGGCTCTGGGTTCGCGCCATTTGTCTGCCACTGGAGAGGCCTGCAGCTGTGCAAGGAGGACGATAACTTTTAATACTGGTACTTCTTCTAGGGATCCGCGATGGCCGGAGCATGCGGATCCTTGATTTGCGATTTCTGGGGAAGAGTGCCTGCACGGAGAACGACGTGGTTAGGTGAAGTTGATAGTGACAGGCATTGCTCCGTAACCTCGTGCCCGACGTTATAGGGGTGGTCCTGAGATGTCGGGGATGAGGTTAGGTTGAACCCTCGTGGCCGAGGTTTGACCTGGTCAAAAGTCTTGCAAAACCTAGAGCTGAGTCAGCAAATCAATCAATCAAGTGGAGGCCAGCCAGGCGCCACGCGTACGACCCGGATGCAGCACAGGAACCACGTGTTAACACTATCACTAGAGGAAGATATCTCAATTTGGGCTTTCTTGGAGAGTTTAGGTGAAGGTGATGATGAAGGTTTCTTGGATACTTCTTCTTCTGCTACTAGAGCTATGCCTTTCTTCACTTCTTTCTCTCCACCGTGCCTAGTTTCATGAAGTTTCATATGGCTAAACAACTCATCAATTTATATGTATCAAGGTTTTGAGAAACTCCTATAGAATCAACTTTGTCAACCCATAATTGAGCTCTAGGAAAAGCTTCTAATACCTTACATACAACTTCTCTACTTTCTAAAATCTCACCTAGCCCTACAAGCCCATGATAAATCTCTTTGAATCTAGAGTGCATTTGGGCTACAGATTCACCTTCTCTCATTTTAAAATTGTCAAATTGATTTTTATAGAGGGCTTTCTTTGCTCTCTTGACCTCAAATGTCCCCTCATGTAATTTAATCAATTTCTCCCACATTTCTTTTGCATTAGTTTGCGGACCTAATTTATTAACCTCTTCTTTGGTTAAGGCACATTGTAAAGTGGTGATACCTCTCGCGTTTGCCATATATCTTTTTTATCATTTTCACTCCAATTTTTCTCATCTAACTCTAATCCATCTTTATCCTTAGGTGGCATATATCCTTTCTTAAAACTAATCATATCAAAGTCAGTTTGAATAAAAGCAGTCATTCTCATCTTCCAATATATAAAATCTAATCCATCAAAAAGTGGTGGCCTATGAATAGATTGGCCTTCTGAATTTCTAGAAGCCATACTACTTCTAGGTGGTTAAACCTATGTAGAAGTCCTTGCTCTGATACCAATTGTAGGATCAAGTATGACGTTTAGAGGGGGGTGAATAGACGTAATTAAACTGTAATTTAATTTACTAAATATAACAGTTAGTGCAAAATACAAGCGAAAGCAAATATAAGTGCAGACAAGAAGAAAATATCACATCCACAAAGAACACACGATATAACGTGGTTCGGCTCAAATTAGAGCCTAATCCACCCAACCCCGATCGGAAAGATATCACTATAACACTCTTTGGTTTAGGCGGAGAAGCCCATACAAATCTTCTTCTATCCACTCACTAGAGGCCCTTCTCACTTTTAAGTGAGGGCTCACTCACTCACTTCCTCCAACTCTTATTTGGAGGCCCTCTTCACACACACAGTGAAGGCAGAAAAGAACAACTAAAATATTACAAAGAAAGAAAATCACTCACTCTTCCTTCTTATGATTAAATCTTGAAAGCTAGAAGAAGAGTGGATGAAGAGTTTGAGCACTTGAGTCCAAGTTCACCTAGATCGCCTTGAATCTTGATTGAAACTGCACTTGAATGTTTTTATCAACTTTTAGGATGTTGGAGAATGAAGGTGAATGTTGGGAGCAATTAGAGAATTTTATGAGCAAAAAAAATACACTAACAACCCCCATCTCCTTATATAACAAGAGCTCCAACGACTAGAAAAAAGAGCTGGAGAAGACCTGGAGGTCGACCTCAGGTCGACCCCCAGCTAGCCGTTGGAGGATAAAAATAGGTCAACGGTCACTTCCAAGGTCGACCTCAGGTCGACCTCACCATTGAGGTCGCCTCCAGGTCGACCTGGAAAAATCCTCCAAGATGACCAAAGTTTCTGTTGACGGTCGCTGTTTCAGGTCGACCTCGGGTCGACCTTAGGTCGACCTAGAAAAATCCCCAAAATGACTAAAGTTTTTGTTGAGGGTCGCTGCTGAAGGTCGACCTCAAGTTGACCTCACTACTGAAAGTCACCCTTCAACTATCCCAAGGTTGCCCTTGAGCTATCACAACTAGAAGAAAATATCTAGTACAATCTTATCACTACTAGGCCACAAAATTAGGAGAATTTAACCTTTTAAAATTATCTAGTTAACTTGCAGAGATTCTAAGTACTCAAACTCATATCCAGGCTATTCTAGCAATTAAGATCAACCTCACAATAATTCTACTCTCAAATAGAATAAAAAAGACAATAATGCAATTTGCTTCACTTAGTCTTCAATGCTCAAACCTTTCTCTCCAACTTAATTAGATCTCAATTTTAGTATACAATTGAGATGCAACTTTAATAAATCTGAGATTAAGAATACTAAACAATTATGTTAGTACAAATTAAATTAAACATATTGTTAAACATCAAAATCACAATATTATCATAAGGGAGGAACCAACATTTATATCATTATAATCAATAGAACATAGATCAATTTGATAAATATTGTTATGTCTATTTTCTACAAATATGGTCATACCAACATGCTTGATGAGACAATGAGAAGCATTGAATGAAATTTCATAATCATTATCACAAAGCTGAGAAATGCTAAGCAAGTTATATGCAAGACCATCAACTAATAGGACTTTGCCTATGAAGGTTGTAGAATCTTTACTGACTTTACCAATTCCGATTATACGTTTTTTGGTATTGTCACCAAAAGTTACAAGTCCTCCATTTTTTAGCTTTAGCGAGGTGAATTTTATTTTGTCCCCTGTCATGTGACGTGAGCACCAGCTATCCAAGACCCACATGCCTCCACTAGTCCCAGAGTGGAGACATACTTGCAACATGAACTCTCAAGTCTTGATTTTAGGAGCCCAAATATATTTGGGTCCTAAGGGGTTAGTCAATGTAATATGATTATTATAAGATATGCTTTTTGGAATCCACATATCTTCAAGCTTTTCTTCATCATCTTTACTTGAATCACTCTCACTTTTGGTTGTTGGTGGAGAGGAGGCTCTTAGAGCTAGAGCCTTCTTCTTTCTAGCACCTTCTTCATCATCCTTTTTTCTTTTTCTTTCTTTTCATCTCCAACTCATATGTTGTTAAAGAACCTAATAACATATCAAGTTCAAGAGTTGAAAGATCTCGAGCTTCTACAATGATTGTTGCCTTGGCATCGTATTCCCTAGGAAGACATCTTAAAATTTTTCTGACAAGTTCCTCGTTAGTAAAAGATTTTTCCAAGAGAAATCAAATCATTAGTTATGTTAGTAAAATGGGTAAACATATCTTTAATAGATTCATCAGGATTTATTTCAAATAGCTCATAATCATGAATCAACATATTTATTTTGGATTCTTTGACTTGGTTGGTACCTTCATAAGTGAGCTCAAGTTTAGACCAAACCTCATGAGCTGTATTGAGATTACATATTCTATTAAACTCACTTGGAGAAAGACCATATTGTAGATGATTGAGAGCTTTGGCATTGAGTTGTGTCAATCTCTTCTCTTCCGGTTCCAAATCACAAAACTCGTTCAGTGTTACTTTGTCTTCCTTCATGAAAGAGACAAATGACTTTCTAGTTATCTCCCATAGGTCTTTGTCTATGCCTTGAACGTAAATCATCATTCTTCTCTTCCAAAAGTTATAATGTGCCGAGAGTCCCTCGCATATTGCGTCATCCGGAATATGAGGAGGTTAATCCTGAAACAATAAGCAAACAATTACAGAGACTTGCTCTGATACCACTTGTTGACCCAGAGACTTCCCAAGAGGGGGGTGAATTGGGATTAAAAAAATTTAAAATGATTTCTTTTAGGGTAAATTTCACCCAGGTCCCTGAGTTTAAGGGTTATTATCACACAGGTCCATGTTTTTAAATTTATATCATCAGGGTCCCTAGGTTTTCAAAAAATATCATCTGGGTCCTTTTTTATTTTTTTATTATTAAAATTATACAAGATTACCATTATACCCTTACCCTCCCTCTCTCCACCGGCAATCCACGGAGCCGCCCGCCACGCGCCTCGCCGCCAGGCGGCCTCGTGGCGGATGTCCACAGGCTCCGGCGCCGCACTAACCGCCGGCTGCCCTGCGCCTGCCCTACCATTGCGGTTGCTGCTGCTAGCGGCCGCCCTGTCGGCCTCGCTGCCCCGTCGAGCGCGTCGCAACCGTTCCACGCAGCGCCAGCGCCGCTCGGCGGCAGCGCAGCCGGCCCCGCCCGTTGCGGCCCACCGACGCTGGTAGAGGTCGCCGCGGCCGCTCGAGTAGGCCGCGAGCGCGCGGGACCTGTCCTACTTGCCCCCACTGTGGGCGCCGCGCTCTGCGCAGCATCGGCGAAGGCAACGCCTGCGGCCGCCGCGTGCCGCTGCGCCGCTCAGGCAGTCCGCGCGCGGGCCACGGTGGCCGCGCTGCGCCCCCGCGGAGAGCCGCACGCGTTCGCCGTGGTCGCGCTGCACCGCTTGGGCTCGCCGTGCGCTGCCGCCCGTCCGCCGCGCTGCGCCGCTTGGCGCTCCGCGCACCGGCCCGGCACCCGGTTGCGCGACGTGGGAGCGTGTCGCTTGGAACTCGGCCTGAACGTCGCCCCGGCTGGTCGTGCGAGTCCGCGCGGTACGGCATGGCCTCGAAGGTCGTGCGGCTGTGCGAGGTTGCCGGAGGCGGCGCGGGGCGGTGCGGTTGCCGGATCTGGTGGAGAGAGGGAGGGTAAGGGTATAATGGTAATTTTGTATATTTTTAATAATAAAAAAATAAAAAAGGACCCAGATGATATTTTTTGAAAACTTAGGGACCCTGATGATATAAATTTAAAAACGTGGACCTGTGTGATAATAACCCTTAAACTCAGGGACCTGGGTGAAATTTACCCTTTCTTTTAATTTGAAAAAGAGAGGAATAAGAAGTAGTATACTTAAGTTTGTAAAAATGACCAAGTACACTGCGTTTTGATATCACCTGAACAAGGAAAAACTGTGCAGAAAATTTTACCCAAATAGTCCGGTCGATTTTGAGAATTGACCAAGGTTCGCAGAGCAGTGCAGAAAATTTTTACCCAAAGAATCTAGTCGATTTTGGGAATTGACCAAGGTTGGCAGAACAGTGCAGAAATGAATCCAAAAGAGACCAGAAATAATAAATTTAGAGTTTACTAATCATATATCTATTTTAAATAAAAATATTTCATGTTTTGAGAGCAAAAGTGAAAAGGACACAACAAATTTATAGTGGTTAGGCTTACCTCCTAGTTCACTCCCCACGCTCCTCAAATGGGAATTTTCACTAAATCTCCCCGGCTTTTTATGGGAACCAAAGCCTAATAAAGCCGATACAATCCTATGGCTTTTTACAGGAACCAAAGCCAAGAAAACGTACACACCACGGCTTTTTGCAAGTACCAAAGCCGAGCAAACCTACAAAAATAACTCAAGAGAAAATAGAGAAGGGTACAAGGTTTTGCTAGCCTTGCTAGCTCAATTACAACTTAAGCACAAAAAAATAAATTACAGTGAAGAGCTTTATGCATACAGCAACTTGCCAAGAGTGAAAACTCGTAGAAGTCCAAGATTAAGTTCTATAATCTTGGGGTAAAAGAAAAGAAGAAGGTATCTCAAAATATTCAAGAAAAAGCAAGATTTAAGAGATGAAACTATTTGCTACACAGTCTTGCTTTTATATTTCAACAAAAACAAAACAGTGAAAGTTCAGATTATGAAAAACTTGAAGCAACGACAAAACCCGAAAGCCAGGAAGGATATGAACAGTGAGGATTACTGGTCTTGGCTTCAGAACAGTGAAAAGCACAGCACTCTTTCTTCCTTTTGTTTCTCCTTGAGGAGGTTTGTTTGCAAGTAGAAGCTTGAAGGAGAGCTTGGAAGAGTTTCGAACAGGAAGAAATGTATAGAACAGCAGGAAATGAATGCTTTTATTTTCCTACAGCAGGTGGTAAGCATGAAGCTTGATATATTTGCCCTTTATTTGAGTTAGCCAATTGTAGACAATCATTTTGACATGTCATACAAGTTGACCAATGAGAGAACAACAAGAAGAGGGCATTTCGAACAATTCAGGGTGATGAAGTGTCCATTGGAACGTTAGAGATCACAGATTGGGTTCAGCTGATTTTATATTTTAAGGATAAATGTTAAGTCCAACCATGCTTGGAATAAGAGAAATACTTTAAAAATAAAATCTGGGAAAAGAGGCTGATGAGATAAGGCATAAAATAGTAATTTGTCTATTTTCCATAATCAAACATGTTGGAGAGTTTTGTTTTTAGCAAAAAGGATAATTTAAAAATGACTAAAAAAACACCCAAATTATCACCCAAGGGTTAAAACAAAAAGAAGGTGCCACCTGGAATAGATTATGACAAATTTAGTGAGTTTAGGTGGACAAAATATTCAGCATAACACTCAAAAACTATAAAAAAAATAGAATGAGAAATATAACTATTTTTTCATTTTAAAAAAAACAAGGAGTAAAGAATTAGTTTTTGAGGGATGTTTCAAATTAAAGTATATATTTTTAAAGTGAGCTGCAAGGAACAAGATAGTAGAAATAAGATATTCTCAATTTTTTGAGATTTGGATGGGCCAAACGGTCAGCTGGGCAGCTGAGTTTGGGCCAGTCCAGAGAAATCTGATCGATTTTAGAAATCAACCGGTTTTTCCTGCAGCTGCAAAGACGATTTTCACAGCAAAGATTATCAAGGAATAGATAGACCTTATGCTAACTAAAATTAAGTACAAGTTAAATCTTTGGCAAAAACATACATGCTTACAATTAAGTCCTAGAAAAAAAAAATAAAAAATGAACCATGTAATACACTTTTTTCCTTGAACTTTGAACTTAGACATTCACCTTAATTATGATATAAATGATCTGAAAAATACACTTAATAAGATGATTAGTCCATAATATTAAATTAACTGTAATCATCAAAATTAAGAGGTTCAACAGTATATACCTTTTATATCTCTAATTTTTGCCTTCTTCCGCCTTAACCGTAGAAACTCTAATTTCTCAAATTTAAAGTTTTAAACGCTCGATTCTTCTGTCTCTACCTCAGAAACTCTATTTCCTCCCGTCGTTTGAGTCACGTGACTCTCAGTCCCACCTCGCATTCTTCCATCTCTAACCGCAGAAACCTCAACTTCTTCCCTCTCACCTCGCATTGCTACCCACTAGTGCCACTCCTCTCGAACGTCGTCTTCAGCAACCCGCCGGCCCCTCTTCAGCGGCGCTTTCCTCTGCTCTGTGCTCTACTCTCCGATCAGAGTTATCTTTGCAGTGGAAGACTGAAGTTCATCACCGCCAGCGTCACTTTTCTCCAACGCCATCCGCAGCATCCTGCTAGTCCCTTTTCTTATTTGATCCATCCTGTGCTCTGTAAGCCATTTGTTTTTTTCAACCTGCATTATCTTGTTTGATCCAAAATTGTTATATTCTTCTTCTATTTTCAGAAATTTTCATCTGCATTTTGATAGTATCTGAGACGGTTAATGTGATTAATTTTTGTAATTGTGTCAACTTCTCCCATAAAATTATAGTTTGTTATCTATTTGTTCTTTGTTCAAAGATGAAAAATAAAGAAGTTTGTCCGTCTTGACCTAGCTTCATGATTTGTATAAAGAGTGAATATGCTACGTAGCTCAGTGAATATGATACGTAGCTCACCGAATACGCTACGTAGCTCAGTGAATACGCTACGCAACGCTATTGTAAACTCCTGTAAACCTGGTTTACTTTGGTAAAAAATAAATCAGTCCATATATATATATATTAATTTTTCTTTGTTCTTATATGCAGATACTATGCATAGTGGAACTACAAAAGAAAATAGGAAAAGTACAAGAGGACAAGCAGGTTTATTATGTATACAGTCCAGATGTTTTATTAGTACTGTTAGAAAGATATTTGATGAAATTGAGAATTACATTCCTGAAGAGACAAAGGAGATTTTGGATAGAATATGAATGAAACATTTTTTGAAAATTCCCTCATTCAGTCAGAATCTTCCATTGGTTTCTTAAATTATAAAGAGATGGAAGGATGAGTCACATACATTCAAGTTTCATCAGCTTGAATTCTCATTTAGCCCCGAAATTATCAACCAATTGATTGGTCTACCGAATAGGAGTACTATTGTGACTCACAATCTGAAACAAAGCTCGAGCATATTGGCACATGAAGTTAAAGATAATTTAAAGTCATATGCTATGTTCGATTCACCAAATCCGCATATGCTCACAGTTCATATTGTTAAATTCATTTTATCTAACTTATTTTTTCCTACTCGAGGGTACACGGTTTCTCCATGTTTGCTTGAGATAGCAGAAGACTTGTACTCAATTGGTAGTTACAATTGGTGCCGAGCTATGTTTGATTTACTGCATCCACAATTACCTTTGGTTGCGGACAAAACTAAAAGAAACTCCACGATCATCTGCTGGTTATGTTGATGGATTTATTCAGCTCGTTATGGTAAGTAATTTATGTTTATATATTACTAATTGGTAAATTGCATATACTGGTTATCTACCTTATGTTTGTGCATTTATATTTTCCTATTTGTATGTTATTTATATAAAATTTTCTGCATTTTGTAGTTTCAATTTCTAGAGACTACTGGAGTTGAAGAGCCAGTATATGCCCAAATGACTCCGAAATTTTACAAGTGATCAGAAAAATTATTCTAGTACGGTGGAGATCTTTTTTCTCTATTTGTAAAAATTAGATGAAGTCACGTAGCTCCTGAGAGCACACATGGTATTACATTGCAACCAACTGTGTCAAAACCAGCTATCAATGTGCAAAATAAGTGTGATTCAAATACGCGACGGCAGGAGTATATGATGTTAGGGACTGAAATTGAAAGGTTATAGTCTGAGAATGTGAATATAAGGGCTTAGATTGAAACATTGAAAAGGATAGTTCTTGATTTAAGTTTACGTGTTACGAAGCTTGAGTCAATGAGCACTACAAAGTTCAAGATAGGAAGTATAGAACGAAATGTTAAGGAAAGGAAGAAAAGAAAAAAGGAAATCTTTTTGCTCCTCTTACCTTCTACTATCCAGGCACATAAAAAGGTTTGTTAAGACAACTGCACGATCAGTTAAGTCAAAGAAGACAGCTAAATGCAGTTGAAGTACAACATGTGGAGGATGTAATCAATGAATTGAATAAGGAGTCAGCGAAAAATATAGAGGTTGTACTGAAAGCAATAACGGAAGAGGCACAAGTACAAAAAGAAGAAGAAAAAGAAAATATTAAAGTATATACTAGAGAAAAATTGAACAGTGATGAAGTATCAAAAAGGTGGATATAGAAGAGATAGTGCTGATACACGACTCTGATACTCCTAAAAATACTAAGAGTTTACAACCAAATCTAAATTATTTAGGAAAGCTAAAGGTTGGAGCTGACAAAACTGCTTTTATAGATGAAGCACTGATGCATATAAAAAATAGGTGAGTACCGTTATGTAATTTCATAAGATTAATATATTTCTTAATATATTCTCAATGACAGGAGCTCAATCATGTTAAGCCAAGGACTTGTAATGGTGAATCGTCAAGAAATAGAAGAGCTATTACATACAGCTTGGATTACAGATTCTATCCTAGATGCTTTTTGATTATTAATGTAGAAAAGACAAACTGTTGATTCAAAAAATTGGAGGCATTTCATCTTTTTATCTTCTAATTTCTTGGTAATTTATTTGTAATTATGTCTATTGCATTATTACTAATATGACTGTTTTCAACAAATAATTGAAAAATTTAAATTATTACAGTATCAATATTCAATGAAAAGCAGGAAGTCCAAAAGCTTGTTTTACTTGAAGGACATTTCTGAAGCTAGTATTGCTACTGCTGACTTTCTAATAGCTTTAATTCATAATAAGTCACATTGGACTTTATTAGTTTGTGAACTAAAAACCAAAAAATGGACAATATATGATTCTATACCAGGTCGACCACATAAAGGGATTGCGCGACAGATGGTAAAAATTAATTTTTTAGCTTCTTGAGTTACAATTCTAATTCTAACTTATCTTTTTTGTTAGATAATGACTCTTTACAAAGAAAGCATTCATTTTCAAAAACTCAATACGAAGGCATGGAGTCTTGTTAGCCTACCACGGCAAAGTAATAATGATAACTGCATTTTTGTGATAAAATATATGGAACGTCTATTAAACTGTTCAGATTCAGAGTCAGAGTGGATGTGGAGAGATTATTTGCATTGGCAAAGTGAAATAAGTTTATTTAGAGCTAAAATTGCATATGATTTAATTAAATTCGGCCAAGAGCTTGTTTGAACCATTAATTTACCGGATCATATATGTATAAATTGCATGACTTAATTAAATTTGACCAATAGCTTGTTTGATCAAGTCATGTCTTCCGCTTGTTTCTTTTGGTTTATTTATATTGATTTTTGTTGTTGTACTCTATCAGCGGTCATTCAGTAATGTATCTTTCCTTCTTACGTAGCATATTCACTGATCTACGTAGTTCAGTGAATATGCTACGTAGCTCAGTAGATATGCTACGCAGTACAGTGGATATGCTACGCAGCATAGTGGATATGCTATACAGCACAGTGGATATCCTACGCAATACAGTGGATATGCTACGAAGCACAGTGGATAATGCTACGAAGCACAGTGGATAATGCTGCGTAGCACAGTGGATAGCTCAGTGAATATGTAGCTCAATGAATACACTACGTAGCTCAGTGGATACGCTACGTAGCTCAGTGGATACGCTACGTAGCTCAGTGGGTACGCTACGTAGCAAAGCAGATATGATACGTAACAGAGTGGATATGCCACGTAGCACAGTAGATATGCTACGTAGCTCAGTGAATATGCTACATAGAATAGTGGATATGCTATGTAGAACAGTGAATATGCTACGTAACGCTATGTAACTCAGTGAATACGCTACGTAGCTCAGTGAATACACTACGCAGCTCAATGAATATGCTACTTCACTCACTGAATACGCTACGTAGCTCAGTGAATATGCTACGTAATGCTACGTAACTCAGTGAATACGCTATGTAGCTCAGTGAATATGCTACTTAGATGGTTGAATACGCTACGTAACTCAGTGAATATGTATATTAATAAAGAACATATTTAATCAATTTCTAATCTTGAGTAATGTGCTACGTAGCAAAGTGGATATGCTACGTAGCACAGTGGATATGCTATGTAGAATAGTGAATATGCTACGTAATGCTACATAACTCAGTGAATACGCTACGTAGCTCAGTGAATACGCTACGTAACGCTACATAACTCAGTGAATACGCTACGTAGCTCAGTGAATATGCTACGTAACGCTACATAACTCAGTGAATATACTATGTAGAATAGTGGATATACTATGTAGCACAGTGAATACGCTACGTAACACTATATAATTTAGTGAATATACTATGCAAAATAGTGAATATACTATGTAGCACAGTGGATATGCTACGTAGAATAGTGGATATGCTACGTAGAATAGTGGATATGCTACGTAGAATAGTGGATATAGTATGTAGCACAGTGAAAGCTGTGCATTACCTTCGTAGCCAAGAAGTGATCTACATACCAAAAATAAAATACCATTCACATAAGCAACTACAAAAAAAAAAATACAACTACATTCAAAAAATGTCATTTAGATAATCAACTAAATACAAAAAGTACAATGAGGTCAAAAAATAATATTGAAAGTGACGATATTACAAATTAATTTTTCCTGAGTAATAAGTCCATATATGAAAAATGCTTTAGGTGTTGAGCTCAAGTCCATGGTCCTAAAGTCATCATGTTGACTAAGAAGAGTTTCACAAAATGCATTTGTTGACGCTTGCACTTGCATAGTTGGCACATCAAATTGGACTTTTGAAATGTTTGAGCATTAATTGTGTTGTGTCTTCGTTCTTTTGCCTACAAATGAGAAACAATGACAAATAGTAAGATAACCGAATATCGGGCTAAATATATTAATTTAATAACCTAAAATAGTTCAGTACCCTTCTTATTCTTATTTTTTTCTAATGCCCCTTTCATTCTTGCATTTGAAACTCCTTTTGGTCTCTTTTTAGGTGGGTCTTTAATAACAGAATCGACTATTCAATAAGCATCTTCATAAAAAAGTCTTGCATGAGTAGAACCTTATTGGTTTATAGAATCAATCACCGAGTCTAGCATATGCATGTGTTCAACGAAACTAGATTTTGCATCTTCATATTCTTGAGCTTTCAAAATGACTTTGTAAGAGAGACGACTGACATAATTACGAAATGCTTGATGGAGTGATTCTGTTGTGTCCGCTGCAAATTTAGATTTATTATAAAAAAAAATTGCGTCTTTAGTCCATCTTTTCAAAATATATTGATCTGGAATAACCGCAACATTTACTATTGTCATCACCTTTAATGTATGTTGACATAGAATCCCAACAGTTTCAAAGTGCTTACAACTACAAATAATTTTATGTGTAACTGCATCATACGTAACAACACATACCTTTGCATCATCATATTTTTCAATAGAAAAGGTGATTGTAGACCCAAACCTCGACATCTCCATAGCAGCTAGTCTGCATGCGCCATTTATCAATGATTGTTGAAATATATTAAATAATTTAATAGTGTAAACTTTACGGGCTTGTTTGAGAAGTGGAGAGTCATCTGCTGTAGGAGTTACCATACCTTGAATGCACTTATAATCATCCTCAACTTCAGTTTGTCGCCACCTTGCTACTATTTTTTTCATACCTAGAAAACAGTCAGTAAGAGTACTGGTTGGTTTAGAAATCGCATGACAAACACTATTAGTGCTTTCACTACATTGAGTAGATAAAATGCCAAGGTCAAGTATATCTTTATTCATTGCTGCGGACCACTTGTGCCTAATCTCATAAAAACTGCGGAGCCAATCATTTTCATGTAACCCACCACATTCAAGCATTTTAGACCATGTATCTTCGAACTCCTCTTGTGTGTCACACTGATTCATACATTGCCTGAATAATTTATTGAGCTCCTTATTATTTTTAAATGCAAAAATCTTTGAAGGAACTTTCTGAAAGATATGCTATTGACATAATCAATGTCTAGTATTTGGCATCACAGTTTGTATGGCCTTAGACATTGCTTGGTCTTGATCAGTGAATATAGTAATTGGATGTTTGTCATTCGTCATAGTCAAAAAAGTTTTAAACAACCATGAAAATGAATCTATAATCTCATCAACAAGGAAAGCTACTCCAAATAACACATTTTTTATGGTGATTGACTCCTACGATAGGGGCATATATAAGATTATATTTCATTCTATAGCTTGTGTCAAAAATAATATCACCAAATGTATCGTAATCCAACTTACTCTGCCCATCACACTACAAGAAATTAGTAAGTCGTTGTTCTTCATCCAACTTAACTTCCCAATCGAAGAAAGGGTCAATAGTTTTTTGATCTCGAAACAAATTCAGTAAGCTAGCAGCATCACCTTTCTCAACACGTTGTAATCTTTCCCGACTTACAAAGTTGTATGCATCACGTTTGCAGAAGCCAACATTCTAAAGACCACCTGCTTGCTCTGCAATGTGAGCAAATGCATCTGATGTTCTTATTCCTTGTTTAGACTTGCTTCTAAGGATAGTTCGATCTATTTCATGGACACCACGATATGACCTCAGTAAATGACGTTCTTCTGGAGCAGCTAAGGGATGATTGTGATCCTCTATAAATTTGAATATCGACCAATTACCTTCCTTATTTGCTTTGAACACAATAAGTGCAGGACAACCACATCGAACATCCACCGTGAAAAACTTGTCTTATCATTTTCCCTGTCTTTAAGATCACTATTTTTTCATTCATTCTTTGAGCAAACAAATTCTTTTGTCTTTAGCTTTCTCGTTTCAAGCTAGTTCGAGCTGTGATTTTTTTGAACACTAAATCCTGTTACAAATGCATATCTACTATATAGATCATAAGCATCCTTTTCATTGCTCACATGAGTTCTAAGTATTTCTGGCAGTAAAAATAAGTCAAAAGTCTCAGTTGCTATCTCAATCTGTAGATTAATACAGTAATACAATGTTATAATTAAAAAAAGGGCACATGTATCGTCTCAAGGAGAAATTTTTGTGTGCACAATGTGTGCCATGTCATCCGTCCGCACATAAATAAAATTAAGTTACGTGGCACGACAGGCTGATTGATGTCATCCTACGTAGCTCTACTACGTATATATAACACTAACTTTTTGCTATGTAGCACTGATTTTGTGATATGTAGGACTACATAATATTGATGTCTTATTATGTGGAGTTACGGAGCACTAATTTCTTTCTACGTAGTACTGACTTTTGCTACATAGCACTGATTATTTTGCTACGTAAAACTGACGCCTTGTTATCTACATAATATTACGTAGCTTTATATAGTAAGCAGCCAGTACTATGTAGCAAGAAATTAGTGCTACATAGCTTCAGATAATAAGACATCAATATTATGTAGTCTTACGTAGCAAAAAAACAGTGTTATGTAACAATATGATGTAGTAAGAAATTAGTTCTACGTAGTTCCAAATAACAAGATGTAAATATTATATAGTCCTACGTAGTAAAAAATCAGTGCTACATAGCAAAAAATTAATGTTATATATACGTAGTAGAGCTACGTAGTATATCTGAAGTAGCTCGTCGTACCACGTGGCTTAATTTTATATATACCTAGTAAAGCTATGTAGTATATCTAAAGCAGCCCATCGCTCCCTTCCGGATCAAAAGATGTCTATTTAAAGCTACAAATCTCTTCTACTTGTGCTTTTATGGTACAAGTGATGTGGAAACTTATGGTGAATAGAAAGCTGAAGTTAAGGATGAATAGAAAGCAGAAATTGAAGAAATTTTTAGCAAATTTTACTCCTTATATAATGCGATGTCAATTTTCCCGCTCAAAAATAGTGCTCAACGCGCAGAGCTGTGGAGAAGAAACCGAAGCAGCGGAGTTTTTTTTATTTCTTATTTTATATCAGCGTGCCATATACGCCGTTCGCTCTGTTTCGCCGCCGTCTCTGTGGAGCCGGGCGCGCCACCCGGCGGAACATTACTGAAGTGCGGATAGCTGACGTGGCGCGCGACCCGGACGCAAAAAATTCTCCATCTTGAGAGCTCTCCTTTCTCACTTGAGAACTGTGAATTACACCTTCAAAATTAAAATTCCTGATTCTCAGACACGCTCCGTTTTCAATAAACTGGAGAAGCTCGATGCACTTAATTCTCAATTCTTAATTAAATCCAGCAAAACGAGCCTCCCACTTATCTTCCTAAAGAGTTCTAACCTCTAATTGGGTAACATTCTACACTGTAATTTAAATTTTAATTAATTACACATAACCTCCCATTGTTTAAACTCAACAAAACAACTTCCATACTTTCTGTCATCTGAAAAAATGGAAAGTTTGAATCTAACATCAATGAAATGAAATAAAATAAAATCCCAAATCCATTACAATAACCCACATCTTCTTACCAAAAACATTATGTTCTAACGGGACATTTAACTCGAGGACTGCTTTTTCTTAGTGTCTAAAGAAGCAGAAATGTGACAGTGAAATACAAAAACACAACTCCTTAGAACAGGTCTAGCTAAGCAAACTACAAGCTATCTCACACGTCTCAAGAGCTACATCCTGGACTTTGGGAGGAGCCTTTTAAGCTCAATATCATTCAGGGTGATGATGCCTATGGCGTTTGGCGTTTCTGCAAAGAACCTGCTTCCACAGATGGGCTGCTTCTCCTTCTAATGGTTTCTTCCTTACCCGAAGATCTGTTGCTCCAATGCGATGAATCTTGTCTTGCATTGTAGCTGCGCTTCTGCTTAGGCGAAGACTCCTTCCTGTCGGTAGATCTTCGATGTCTCGAGTGTGATGCAACTCTGCTGCTCCTTGTGTTTGGGGAAGTTTCTGCCTTACCCTCAGACGGCCTGTGCATGGCAGGGGATGCTTCCCTCTCCGAATGGTTGCCACCGCGCCTAGGGGGTGATGGAACCTGTAAGCAATGGTGTTCGGCAGTTTATTAAAGGTTAATCTCGTCTAAACTTAAAAGATATTTTTGAAAACAATCGTGCATTTTTCAAATCAAGTAAAAAGCCAAATATGAAAAGTTTTCTAAAAAAATGATCTTCAATGACAAAAATTTAAACTAAAACAAGTAACCAGGCGTGTAGTCGGGTTACTACATGCTACAAATAATTTTGGCAAGACTACTCAATGTTAGCGCCAAAAGCTCTAATGTCTAGCATTTTGGTTAAGTGCTCGAATCAGAATAACTTAACGTAACCAAGGTTGGCTAAAACCAAGAGACGCTTAAATACATATGTACACTTTGAATAATGATATTGGAACCACTCAGGGATTAGCTAAAAATTCAAGTCAAGCTTAGGATAGAAATTCAATTTACATGTCACTATAGTCATGGCTAAAAAACCCCTTAGCGTACTGTAAGGATAATGGAAAATTTTTCCATAATTAATACGATATTGTTGAAGATTTTTCTAGTCACGACTATTTTAGCCATGTCCGAGCAAGAACTATATCCATAAGACCAGCCTTTCCAAGAGGAAATCCATCTTTAAGCCCATTTTGTTCGATAAGATTTCATTCATGTTTTGAAAAATGAGAATGTCATGGTATCTACAATCCATAGACTTCATGACGTGGAATATGGTACTATTGGGGTACACACATATTATAACGGAGATGGGACGAAAATTGAGAGGCCATTCGCAAATTGACTCCAATAAAAGTGAGATATCAGTCACTTTTATTGGAGTCAATTTGCGAATGGCCTCTCAATTTAGACATGTTATAGACATAATATAGATATGTGACGCAATATCAAAGGGTAAACACATTAGAATATCAGTCAAAATGAAGAACATAGTGTCAACTAAGGCTATAACAATGTCTATATTATGCAACTCCCGACTATCACAAAAATGTAAGTACTTTAAAGTCGTGTAAAGAAATGTGGCAATGATCGTTAGGCACAAAAGTGAGAGCCCATGAAAAAAAAAATCCTTACGCATGAATATGAATTACTTTCTAGTGTAACATAGTGATCTCAGAAAGCTAAGGAAAAATTTTACTAACCTTGAACTTGTTAATGATCTCGTGCAGCTTAGAGTGGGATCCAAAGGGACTGCCACCACGGAAACTAATAACCTCAACTAATATTCTCTAGATTGATTTATGGTCTCAGTGATAGATCACAAATCAAAGCTTGAAAAGGTGAAGGAAATGCAAAAGGGGTAAAGGCATAGCACTACATGTTGATGCATCCGGTGAGGACACTAGAGAATATAAGGCCACTCATGACCAGACCCGTGAAGGTAAATGTACTTGGACAATAGATACTCATGACACAATGAGAAACCCAAATAAATTCGCATCCATTTAACCAAGCAAGAAGATGTATGTTAAATTGGGTGACAACTGCACGACAAATGTTCTTGGAAGTAAAGTTCTTATAAACCCCACTACTAATAAATAGCTCAATTCACTTCAATTACTTGTGATTATAGCATAGAAAAACATGTGATGCAAGCATGCATCTTTTGAAAATAAAGCATCTAGATTAGATTTGGTTAGAGGTTCACTGAAGCTAGAATATAAAAGGATCAGATATGTGACGCAATGTCAAAGGGTAAACACATTAGAATATCAGTCAAAATGAAGAACATAGTGTCAACTACTAGGTAACTGGAACTATTCCATACTTCTTGGCTCTATTACACCCAGAAGTCTAGGTGATATCCTAAATAATGAGAATAAATATATATTTAGGAAGAAGGTTCTAGAACTTGGGCAATGGAACATTAACGGGAAAACTGATCTTATGTGGTTGACAGTTACTAACTGTATTCGTAACGTGGCAAAGGATGTGCTGGGAGAATCCAAATGAATAATTCTAAATAATAAAGATACTTGGTAGTGAAAAGATGATATACAAAAAAAAATTAAGGAGAAGAAGATTTGTTATAGAGATTGGTTTAAAAACAAAAACAATGATAAATAGAAGAAATATAAATAGAAGAAATATAAAGTGGCTCGACGAGAATCTAAGAAAGCAGTAGGCAATGCAAAAAATATGGCTCTTGAGGATTTATATAAGAAGTTAGACACTAAACAAGGAGAAAGACAATTATATAGAATTGCCAAGGCAAGAGAAAGAAAAACTAAAGATTTAATTGAAGTAAAATGTATTAAAGATGAAAATCAAAAAGTACTTTTCATGGAAGAAGATATCAAAGATAGATTAATGAGTTACTTTCAACAGCTTTTCAACGAAGGTTGTGAAAATTCAATTGATCTTACAGAATTCAGTACCCTAAAAGAAAGTAAAAATTACTCTTACATCCGACGTATTAGTAAAGCTAAAGTCTGAAAAGCCTTAAAGAAGATGAAACATAAAAAAACAGTAGGACCAAATAATATCTCAATAGATGTTTGGCAGTGCTTAGGAGATGAAGGAGCTTCTTAGCTCACTAGATTGTTTAATATGATTTTGAAAACTAAAAGGATGTCAAATAATTGGGGAAAAAGTATATTAGTACCTATTTATAAGAATAAATGCGATGAACAGAATTGTACCAATTATAGAGGAATTAAATTCATTAGTCATACTTTAAAATTTTGGGAGAGGGTGATCTAACAAAGGTTACGCCATAATACTAAATCAGAGAATCAGTTTGGTTTTATGCCAGATAGATCTACTATATAAGCCATTCATTTATTAAGAAATTTAATGGAGAAGTTTAAAGAGAGAAAGAAAAACCTTCATTTGGTTTTTATTGATTTGAAAAAAACTTATGATAAAGTCTCAAGAGAAGTATTTTGGAGAGTTTTAGAAAAAAAGGGATTTGCACTGCTTATATTCAAGTTATTAAAGACATGTATAAAGGAACTGTTACCTGTGTACGGACACAAGGAGGTTTGACCAAGGATTTTCCTATTACAGTTGGATTACACCAAGACTCGGCTTTAAGTCCGTATCTTTTTACTTTGATTATGAAAATCATGACTGGACATATCCAAGATGAGGTACCTTGGTGTATGTTCTTCGCAGATGATATTGTCCTTATTGAGAAAACTAAAAAGGGAGCTAAAGCGAAACTAGAGTTTTGAAGGCATGTTCAAGAATCTAAAGATTTTCATCTCAGTAGATCAAAAACTGAATATATGGAGTGCACATTTAGTCAAGAAATAAATACTTATATTGGAGATGGAACAATTGGTGATCAAATTGTCAAGAAGAGTGAGCGCTTTAGATACCTTGGATCAATCATACAAAATAATGGTGAACTAGATAATTATGTTATTAGCAGGATTCAAGTAGGATGGGTAAAATGGAGAAATGTTTCTTGTGTGTTGTGTGATAGAAAAATCCCATTCAAAATCAAAGGTAAATTTTATAAAACTATAGTAAGACCAGCGATGATATATGGTGCTGAATGCTGGCCTACAAAGAGAAAACATACAAATAAAATAAATATTGTAAAATGAGGATGTTAAGGTGGATGTGTGGATATACACAAAAGGATAGAATGAGAAATGAGTATATCCGAAAGAAAGTTGGTGTTGCTTTATAGAAGGAATTAAATTCATTAGTCATACTTTAAAATTTTGGGAGAGGGTGATCTAAAAAAGGTTACGCCATAATACTAAATCAGAGAATCAGTTTTGGTTTTATGCCAGATAGATCTACTATATAAGCCATTCATTATTAAGAAATTTAATGGAGAAGTTTAAAGAGAGAAAGAAAAACCTTCATTTGGTTTTTATTGATTTGAAAAAAACAATTATGATAAAGTCTCAAGAGAAGTATTTTGGAGAGTTTTAGAAAAAAAGGGATTTGCACTGCTTATATTCAAGTTATTAAGACATGTATAAAGGAACTGTTACCTGTGTACGGACACAAGGAGGTTTGACCAAGGATTTTCCTATTACAGTTGGATTACACCAAGACTCGGCTTTAAAGTCCGTATCTTTTTACTTTGATTATGAAAATCATGACTGGACATATCCAAGATGAGGTACCTTTGGTGTATGTTCTTCGCAGATGATATTTGTCCTTATTGAGGAAAACTAAAAAGGGAGCTAAAGCGAAACTAGAGTTTTGAAGGCATGTTCAAGATCTAAAGATTTTCATCTCAGTAGATCAAAAACTGAATATATGGAGTGCACATTTAGTCAAGAAATAAATACTTATATTGAGATGGAACAATTGGTGATCAAATTGTCAAGAAGAGTGAGCGCTTTAGATACCTTGGATCAATCATACAAAATAATGGTGAACTAGATAATTATGTTATTAGCAGGATTCAAGTAGGATGGGTAAAATGGAGAAATGTTTCTTGTGTGTTGTGTGATAGAAAAATCCCATTCAAAATCAAAGGTAAATTTTATAAAACTATAGTAAGACCAGCGATGATATATGGTGCTGAATGCTGGCCTACAAAGAGAAAACATACAAATAAAATAAATATTGTAAAATGAGGATGTTAAGGTGGATGTGTGGATATACACAAAAGGATAGAATGAGAAATGAGTATATCCGAAAGAAAGTTGGTGTTGCACCAATTGAGGATAAACTTAGAGAAAGTCGGCTTAGATGGTTTGGACATCTAAATCGTAGGCCAATTAAAGCTCCAGTTAGAAAAATTAAATTATTGGATTTTGTGCATGTACAAAGAGGAAGAGGAAGACCAAAGAAGACATGACAAGAAACTATAAGGAGTGATCTTAGTTACTTAGACTTAGATAAGAATTTGATAACTGATAGAGCGCAATGAAAAAAAATGATTCATATAGCCGACCCCACCTAGTGGGATTAAAGCTTGGTTGTTGTTGTTGCAATAGAATTAATTTCATATTTGTTCTAGGCATATTTGATATTTTATTTTTAGTAGTTACTATTATATTTTAAAATTTTATCATGAGATCTCTATAAATATGGGTCACTAAGCATTATAATAATTAGAGTATTGAATGAAAGAAATTGAATTTTCTCAGAACTTAAATCCGAGTTAAATAGTTGATATCTTGGTGAAGGGAATGATAGGATTAGTCTTAGGTGGAAATTCTTAAATTAAATGTGGTTATCTTTGAGTCAAAAAAATTCTCTCTACCCATTTGTTATTTCTCTCTCATTAGATTCCATTTGTGATCATTGCCAGCACTATGTAGTTAGAAAACTTGATGCTACTTGATGAAGGCGCGGACAAATTTTGCATAAGAACCCCCCCGCGATTTCCCTTGCTGACATGAGTAGCGCTCGTGAAGGGCTCATGCTCTGCCCTTCTACGTGCCGCTTCACCTCTTTGCTTGCCTGCTTCACCTCTTTGCTTGCCTGCTTTCACCTCCTTTGCGTCAACACGACAGCCTTGATCCACTCGCCCACCAACGACAAGCCCATCTCAGCTCGCCTCGTCTCCTTCTGCCAGCTTTGTCCACTTCGCCAGCACGCTCAAGCAAAATCTGACTCCCAAGTGGACAAACCCGACAAAGTAACCCAACAACTAGCTCATTTTCTATTTAGATTTAAGGTATAGTCTCTTCTAAAATTCAGTGTCACCGAATAATCAAAATGAGTAGAGATTATTTGCTTAATTGGATTATTTGTTTGGCTCTAACTGTATGACTATAACTTTATTTAAGAGATAATTATTGTTGCATTTATTTGCGAGGTATCTACATGTAATTTCTAAAATCTCAAATCTAACTTATTCAATTTAATTCAACAAATTCTAATCTAATTTTGATAAATTCATATTTATTCAATTCAATTTAATTAAATTTTAAACAGTTAATTTTCAGAGTCTAAAATCTTCATCATAAAATTTTACTTTAGAAAGTAACCTGGGCATAATTTTAACAATTAGCTACTTAATTATTGTTGCTTTAAAACTTAAATATTACTTGCGTTTTTGCATCGCATTAATTTTCTATTAGCAAAAAAAGTTCAACCCCACCCTCCTTGTGTCACTTTTTAACTTGCTTCTATGAGCAATGGCAACATACCACTGGACTTTTAATACTTGCTTAGCAAAATGCAGAAAAGAGACATACCTCAAAGCGTGACATATACCTTCCTTCAGGAGGTCGTGGAATACCGAGCCTTTTCAAATCATCATATGGGATTGGACGCCTGCAGATATAAGAACCTAAGAGGCAGAGAATTTTTGTTCTATACACATAAAGAGAAATATAGTCAAAATAGTAGAGAAATATAGTCAAAATAGTAGACAAAAATATATTATAACCTATGAAGCATTTGTATGATACGATAATACAAATACAATACTATAAAATACAAATACGTAGATACGATAAACTTTAAAAAGTAGGATATGTATATGTCAGGATACGATATTTTATATAACATATAAATATACATATATATTATCATACTTTCATATTTAAAATGTAACTCATATGATGGACCATAATAACTTATACATCTTGTTAATGTGAATTTCAAAATCATTCCTTAAATATTTTTTAAATTAATTACAATTTTATATTTTTAAACATTCTTGATACAACTAAAAACTAAGGATAATCTAACTTGAAAAATAAAAATAAATTTTAACAAATGAATTTCAAAAAAAAATTAATTTAAAATAATATCATAAAGTTTGTTCGATTGCTTTCCAATATGTCACAATATATTTAAATGAGATGAAAGTTTTAATATATGTCAGTAGATCAAATTCATTTTCAATCTAAATTCAACCCAAATATACTGATTTAATTAAAATAAATGCATGCTTTTACCTCTTCATGTCTTTGACTCACTAAATAAACAAATAAATTTAATAAATAAAGACCAATGCCTTACCCTTTCTACAATACAGGCTTGATTAATGTAAAGAAGAATTGTGATTGACATCTAATGGAAGTAGAGACAAAATGTTGGTTGATGCAGAAGAAGCAACAGTGTTGCTGATGTGAAATGGGTTAAATAAAGTAGATGTAGTAGCTTGCGGATATCAAATCTTTTTCTACTTCCCAAACTCTATCATGCACGAAGTTCTCTATATTCCCAATTACTTGATCCCAATTGTCGCTCTCCCATCACTAGCCATCGAGTTTAAGCATCAGTTGACTTTTATATCTGAGTCCTTTTTATTTTTCATTATGTAAGTTGAACCGACTAATTTATCACTTCTTTTCTAATGAGAAGTATCAGACAAGTATCAAATAAGTATCGGATAAGTATCGTTTTTTTTAAAATAAAAATAAAAATTGATACATTGATAGGTGTTAGTAGCGTATCGGAGAGTATTGGTATTAGATACGAATACGTTATGCTTTAAGAAGTATCAGTGCTTCGTAGACTATAACATTAACTAGAGTAGAATTCAATTAATTCAATGGATAAAATTAGAAAGAAAGAAATTATTTCACATACAAAGGGGCTCGAAATGGCCTCTCTCTACCTCCAAAGCGAAGTTGACCAGATTCCTTCTTACCACCAAGTCCACCTCCTATCAAAATAAAAAGATCAACAAATTTTGAATGTATAATGGAAGCTATTAAGCACTAATAGAATGCACCTTTCTCGACTAACCTAACCTTCTTGGAATCCACCCAAGCATCAGTTGCTGTCTGTTATAATCTACAATCACTTCACTGTCATCAATAACTGAATGATGTGCATCCTTCAAAAACAAAAAAAATATAAAATAACACATGAAAAAATATATAAAAAATAAGTTCACTAGCATAAGCAGATATTAAAAATGAATCTATATCTTCTTCATCACTCTTTCAGAAAGGGAAACTTGTGAGTTATGATTATATTAATATTCATTCTTCACTGGAAAAGGGTGCGGGCAATTTGGCCAAAACTCTTAACACATCTGTATACTTTTATGGTCTTTCTATATAAGGAAATTCTTCTTGGATGTCTAAAGGAGCCAAAAGTTTTTTATACAAATTTCCTTTTGAGATAGATGCATATTAAAGGGGGTGCCTTTGGTGTAATGGTTAAGATTGCTTCTTTGTGACAAGATCATGGGTCCAATCATGAAAAAAACCTATTTATTAAAAATAAAGTGAACGTTGCATGCAACAAACTACACTCACGAACCTGCAAAGCTGGGAAGCTGGGAGTGGAGTCTTTAGTATGGGACACCCTTTTTATTAGTCATATATATATATATATATATATATATATATATATATTCTTAACGATCTAAGATACTCCTTTCATGACACTAATCAACTTCTCAATGTGCAACTATCAAGTGCTATAGTTGTTCAGCGTCATTACAGAATTAACCATCAGATTATCCTGCATACAATATCATTTCAAAATAATAAAGCAAAAAATATAATCTATCACCTTAAAAGAGGCCTCTTACACTCTTCTTTGTATATGCATATACTAATGTCTATCCTCTATACAAAAGATTAGAACTCTATTATTGTAAACTCTTTCATCTCCAAATTAATTCTATTGCAACATCATACATCATCCCAATATTTGTAATAAACCCCCTCAAAATAACTTCCTCTTTTAGATTGATGTGAAAATCATGACTTTTCAAGGTTGATGAAAACAAAGCTATCTTTTGATTAATTGCCTCAACAAATAAGTGAGCTTCATTGTTAATCGTCCAAAAATAAACCCCAATTCATTTTCAGATACTGATGATTTTTTTTTTAAATTTAATTCTTATACTTTGACAAAACCTCATCGCTCGATCCTTCTAGAATAACAATAACTTCGAACATCAGTTTATTACTAAATATTGATAAATAAATGCTTCTTCTCATGCTATAAAAAAAGCTTCTTATCCAATAGTTGATAGATAGAATTCATTTAAAAAGATTAGAAAGCCTAATGATTCCAATTTCTCTCATTACTCTTCAAATCTCAGTAATACCTTATCACACCTATAGCTATACTTTTACACTTCTATAAAGCTAACTCAACTTTATGTTGGATTAGTCTTCTCGTATAGTTGAGAACCTTTTAATTTTATTCTAATAAGCAAATTATAGAAATAAAAAATTTAAAAACTAACCCATATAACAAAATTTGTGATTTCCATCTTTTGATATTACTTTGTTAATAAAAACAGAACACTATTGTCACAACTATTAGTACAAATAATCTGGTGAAAGTCTTGTAATATCTTCTCTCTCACATTAGCTATTCCAAATATACTTTCCTTCCACCCAGCAATACCCAAACTATTATAACGACAAGCAATAATGCGTGGTCCTGTGATCTCAGGGGTTGTCAATCCATTGCTTATTACTTCTGAATGGTATGCACACTATTAATATCACGCATTAACTATCAGTGGATGAGGTCATGGAATGACTGACTTGGGCCTGGTTAATTACGTAGTGCTTAGATATGTGAAGCTTGGTTTGAATTCGGCCAAGCTTGACAAGTTAATAGTAACATTGTTGGCATGCACGTGTGTATTTCTATGTACACTCAATCTTTAAATTATCATGCATATTTTCATATTTTCTTACCTCTAATGGTTAGATTCGTTTTATTTCAAGCTCACATTCAGCAAGCACCCCTATTATCTACCAATATATAATGATATGAGTTTTAAGCTGTGCATTTGCAAGCAAAAATGAGAAAAAATGTTATGACGTGATTTGTGGTAACTCATCAAAAGCTACAAACATAGCTATGTAACTACCATCTTGGCAATTCTCTTTGCTTAGTTGTAGCAATTGTATGCAGTACATGAAATAACTTTTTTTCATTCTTCTAATACATATTTCTCATTTTAATATCAACGCAAATTAATGACAACATTTACTTGCATTATATTAAGAACATTACAGGAAGTATAGCCCTAACAGAAATTTCAAAGAACACTTCAACAATTAAGTTAGCTGATTGCCTCTCTCAAAGCACGTCTTTAATGTAGGCATGTAATTTTGGAATTGTTTCAGATCAATACCTAAGATTATTTAGTCCTTTCATGCAGGTATCTATATGCTCAGGGAATTTTGATTACATATTTAAATGAACTAGTTAGATTACGAACCGTTGCCTATCTGGTTTCGTACATGATATCATTCCAATTTCTATGAAAAACTTAACTAGCATTTCCATCATAAAGGTCAGATGGGCCATGGCTACATAAAAGGCATTAGAACAGAAGGGGGATTACATTTAAACATGCTTGCTTACATAATAAACAATAAAATCAAGAGTTTACAAAGTACCAAATTCAAAAGTATTATGACACATTTATTTCTAAATACCCAAAACAAAAATGCAGGTCATCAAGCTGCACACTCAGAGGTAGTGACAACTTCGCCAAAGTGACAATATCATGGGGAATGAAGCAATCAATCTCACAGCTGATAGTAAAATAATGGCTGAAGTTAGGGATAGAAGAACTGAATAACCACACATAATTTTAAAAATATTATCTTGAAGTTAAATATCAACTTCTCAAATAAATCAATCGTTAGCCCATTAAAGAACTAAAGATAATTCCAAAGCAAGTGGCTTGCCTCTCCTACCTTACTACTTCGATTGCCAAAGGTTGTAGGTTGACCTCATCCTGCTATCACACATCCAAGGCTGGGGATGTAGCTTCCTTAATGGACAAAAATATTTGGAGGTTGACAAGGTGAGGGGAGTGATAGAAGGGATCACAATCAATGTGTACAAGGCTCACAGGGACCAAAGGACAAATTTTGGTGAACCACTAGATTTCTTCCGTTTGAAGGAAGGTCAAAAGAAACTCAACTTTGATCGAGCGTCAAACAACTTCTTATTCATTTAAGAAAATCAAAACAATGGAAAGTTCACAAGTCTTGCAAATGCATCTCTTAGATTACAAATTTTCTTATTATATTCTATTGGAACATTTAGCATTAATGATTCGTTTGCTCCATTGTATATTGTATATACGTCAGAAATTTAGCCTTATGACATTAATTTTAGGGTTTAGAGTTATGTGGCTAGAGCTTTCACTATATGACCTCGAAGACACTGTATCACTTCTATTATATACATAAATGTATAATTGAAAATTTTATGACATTATTGCGATTATAGTTTTCATTGTCTCTAGCATGGTGCCAGAGCAACGATCATGTGGCCTGAAGATCCCAAACCACACCCCCACCAACCCGCCTCCATTTTTGTGCTTACACCCATGATGTGCTCAACATTACTATACTTATACATCCACAAGGTGCACCACACAATGCTACTTTTATTGCGAGTATCACCTCGCATAACAATGCTACAGAGAAAATCACCGCTCTTCCCACTCTGCTACTCTTTGGGCTTGTTTGGTAGAGACCAATTTCATCTTGCTATGAATCTTGTGGGTTGCCTTGAGATATATGTATGATGGAAAATAAAGTTAATTATGTTAAAAAATCTGTAGGATGTGAAATAAAGTTGATTGGTGTATTGAAAATGATGTAAGATGTGAAATAAAAAAAAATTATATTAAAAGTTATGTAAAATATGATAAAAATTAATTTAATATTATTTTATTATTTTTATAATGAAAGAACTTTTTTGGTCTTTTGCATGACCGAAATAGTGTAAGCACCAAATATGTCCTTTGAGTGTGTGGCTCCCACTATTTAAACTCGTGTAGTTCCCATAAGTCCATGCAATGCTTCTAGCTGCGCCACTCTATATACAATTAATGTCATAACATTAATTATATTAACAGCATAGCTAACCAGCCGCTTCACTCGACTCCTGAGGATCCTTCTACCATTTAGACCACTAGTACTATTGATCTCGATTTACGCATTACTATCTATATGGATAAGCATTGATGTACTAAGCATTCCCCGTTACACTTTACGTCATTTCAGCAGCTATTTCCCCTCTTCTAGACGATTTGCTTAGTCAATCTCTTTTATATCTATTCCAAGATCATATGACAATTTTAATAGACTCAGAGTGGAAATAGATAATGAATGCTAAAACATCTACTCTTATCAGTGGTAACATCTAGGAAAAGGTTCTTCCTCTTGGTGTTTTCCCTATGTTCCATCAAGTTTTCTCTAACAGCATGTAAACTTCAGAAAGCCACATACTCAATCCTTTTGCTTGATTTGTTAAGCTTCGAAAGGCGAATGCTAAACCCAATCTTCCAATAGCACAAGCAATCACTCAATTTTTGTTAGACATACAACTTTGGGCTTAATAATCCTTATTGTTCATATTTATTAAATTCCACAAACTAGTAGAGCTCAGAAGGCCATTGTCGGTTAGAAGACATCTAGAATGTTGTTTTATCACAAAGGATTCGAGTAGTCCTTAGTATTATTAGGCATTTTCGGATTGCATACAGTGATGATGGCTTATATACAAACTCGAAGGTGATAGTCTTCTTGGACGAAAAAAAAAAGTGTGATGTGAAATAAAGTCAATTATATTAAAATAGTGTTAGATGTGAAATAAAGTTGATTGATTCATTGAGAATTGTGTTAGATGTAAAATAAAGTATGTTTAATATTGGAATATGTGTAGGATGAGATATAAAATTATTTTTAAATTTTTTTTAGATAAACTAAATCTTTTGGCCATGGAAATTTTAGCCATGGTTTTTTTTTCCACGAACCAAACAAGGGACCCCTTGATTGTCAAAATTCTACAAGAAGTTGGACCTCGCACGCACGCACGTGCGTATGTATATATTTATGTGTATGTGTGTACATTAAGAATTTTACTCCATGATATTAATGGGATGATTTTCATTATGTGATGAACATCTTTAATGATGCAATATATGGTTTCAAAAGTTCATTTTCTTTAAGTACCACGATTAATTTGCAATCATAAATGCATCAAATAATGAACGTAGAAAATATTGTGAAGCTTCTCGTGACCAAATATGGTTTTCATGGTAAAGCACCAAGAACATAGCTGGACTTGTTACATTATCAATAGTACCAAAAAAGTATCATTTGGAAAAGCAAGCAAGTTAAATATAAAGATTTGATAAATGGTTATGCAAAAGGAAAAGAAACCCAAACCATATATGCACGACGCATCTCTCTTTCAGTTTCATACTCAATGAAAGCATAACCACGAGAGTCACCTGTAACTGTAACAAAAATCAAAGTGCCAAAAAAATATATGTTAACAATATTCAGCTTTATAATCAACAAAAGCACAATCATAGGAGTCACCAATAACTACAACAGAAGTCAAAATGCAAAACAAATATTTGTTAACAAAATGGTGAGAAGTATTATATTGCGAAGAACATGTATTTTCAGCAAGTTTGCAATACATAGATTTTACAACTATCATTATCTTTAAATAATTTACTCATTTTTGTAGAAATAAATGAGATCCAATGACTAAAAAAATACACTATAGCAAAACAAATTTAGTCAAAAGATCTCATCAACAAAGGTTCTACTAAAGGAAATTTTTTTACTTAGGGTTATTTGGTAGTATGATTACGCTTAACCTCACTGCAAGCTTTGAACTATATTTTGTCAAAAAAAAAAAGCTTTAGTTTTTTTTTTCCAAATATTACATTAAGGCATTATTTGATTAACAGCTCAGAAGAGATCCATCAATATTTTATTAATATTTCAAATTCATTACAAATTTCAATAATTTTATTTTACATCCAACACAAATTCTAACATTAAAATCAACTTTATTCCGCATCCTATATATTTCTCAATATTAAAAGAATTTTATTTCCCATTAAACTTAAAAACTAATATTTTTCTCTCTTGTCCAATAAATTTTGGTTTTAACCATCACCACTTTAACCTTAAGTATGGTTACTCACAAACCTTGAGAGAGGAGGGAGGGTACAAGCTAGTTTTAGTTTTTAAAACACAAAAAACTAATGGTATATATTTATATAACGCAGTTGTTGGTACTTGCAATTCAAGTTCAAAATAAACTCATGACGGATAAGTGCATTATCATAAAAAACACATCCAATAAAAGATAGGTCATTGAAACTATGATCTAAGCTCATTAGTCCCTCTCAAGTGCAGTAGAACGCCAAGCAAAGAGCATTCAACCCTTTGGTTGGAAACTTGGAATACAGACAAGTGAACTATTGATCAGTCAAATGATTTGACAAACCTCATACTCATTCTCCCACAAAGTTCTCTCTCTATATATATACTATATTGTATTCCCGATACATTATACACACCTTCTTGATATAGTGGTTTAAAATCGCCAAAACATCATAGTAGTTTTTTCGATGCTATACGAGTTTTCCATGTAAAAATCTATACACTTATGCTTTACTACTGAATGTCCCAGTTTTCTTCCTCATCTGCTTGATTTGGTGATAGGATTTTCTGTCAACAAATTCAATGCCCACACGAAATATTAAAATCTTGTGGAAAACCTTCCATCCACATCAAGAAGCCCCACCAAACTTTTTAATTACCAGCCCACAAGTAAACAAAAATCAAATGACTTCAATTCAGCAGAAAACTATTATCTTCATCATCCCAACCAACTCTTGTTGAAAAGCAACTCACCAAATTTACAAAAAATATGACAAATGTACAAAGACATTATTCCTAATTTCCAACTATTAGTTTAGCAGCAAAAAACTGCTACCAAGCAAACTACACCCCAAACTGCACTCCAAACCACCTTTTCCAAGGCTCTCACATCAAAAAACTACGACAACAATTCTTACACCTCTAGAACAACCCATCTTATTTTCTCCCTCCACCTTACCAACTTGACACTAGCTCTGAGGAGATTCGTGAAGAAAGGGCGAGGGGGAGGGAAATCCAATATATATCATCAAGCCAATACTGATCGCAATAATGCCTTATATTCTCTAGTCATCTTAGTAGCCCCTATTCCTTAAAGATATACATCCCCCAACTTCAACAACTATGATGGTAATACTAATCCATCACAAAATGTGACGTATTTTGAAAACACCTACAAGCTGGCGAAACCATCACTAGTGCTTACAAGTGTCAACTGTTAGACAACATTCACGTTGACATTGCTAAATAATAATTCGATTAGTTACAACCTAATTAAATTCAAATTTTTGACCAAAACTCCAAAGTGTAACAATCTATATATTGTTATATTTTTACATGATTATTTTCCTTTAAAATACCATTCTGATGCAATAAACTCGATATAATAGTCTATAATGCTCTTATGTATTATGAATGCACCAGATGGAGATAAAATAACTCTTTTCTTTGCAAGGATACAATAACAAAATGATTTGTCACACAATCAATACACCATTAAAGGATGAAAACATGAAGTAAACCAGCTAATAAAATCAAGTTAACACTAAAATGGATGTATAGTTTGAGACAAAAGAGCCTACCAATATCCCGAACCAATCGCATATTCTTAACTCTTCCATATAAGCTCATAGCCTTTAAAAACAACAGAAGAATCACAAACCAAAAATACAAATAGAATAAAAAATCAATTATAGAGAACTCGATATCAATATTAAACCTTTCGAAGAGTTTCCTCATTGGTTTGACGAGAAAGTCGGCCAACAAAGAGGGTACAATAAGGATCACCAATGATTTTGGGATCACCAAGTGGGTCATCTACAACAAAAAGAAGTTCGTATATATTAGACTCAAAGGTAGGTGTGGCTAAAAGAGAAAGAGGAGGGAGTGAAGTGGCTAGCGTTACTCACAAAGGCCAGCGGCAGAGCAGAGAACAGCTCTGTAGACGGCGTTGTCATGAGGGACAATATCAGTGCCATCAATACTTCCGGCCTGGATCGGATGGTAGAAGTCAGCATAGAAGACAGCGTTTAAGTTGGCTCCACTCATCTCCACCTCCCAACTATCATCATCCTTTAAACTTTAAACAATTCTACTTTTAGGTTTAGTAGTGTTGCCCTCAGAGAAATAAATGAACCGATCAAGTTGCTCTATACTCAATGACCTGTTGGCATTTAAAAAAAGAAATATGGCTTTTTCTTGAAATAAACAAAATAAAGCTTGCAAGTTTTGTTAAAAATTATATAAAAAGTGAAATAAAGTTAGCCTCCAAAAGGACAAATAATTCTCGTGTCACCTGCCAAAAAGAGAAATTATCAGGCATCCTAACAGGCCATGGTTTCAGTACCAATCAATGTCTAACTATATAAATGCATGAAGCAGATCAAATGATGTGAAGAGAAACTAGCATTAACTAGATATGTGTTACATGTAAGTATTAGTTATTATCTTGATACTATTACATATGAGGAAGATCATAATTTGTATAAATAGTAACACGTATAAATAATATAGTATCATGTATAAACAATTTTTTGCTACAAATATAGTACCCATATAAACAAGATAGTGCCACGTACATGCATATATAGCACTATTGTACTTATGAGTACTACTATCTTACCTATACATAGCATTATCATGGCATTATTATACTTATATGCAGTACTATAATCTTATACTTAGCATTACCTTGCTTAAATGTAGCTGATATGCAGCACTAATATCGTAAACGTCATTTCACTTTTTGACATTTGCTCTATTCTATTGCCAGGTCCTACACATCCAAATGCTAGCTCAAACTTACTGTGAAATTAATAATTATAATAATAAGTTTTAAAATGTATTTAACTTGAATGGAAAACAAATGTTCTTTAATAGCTTATAGATCAAAAACCTAAAAAAAGGATGCATTTGGCTAACGCCAATATTTCCTAGTCAAACGACAAAGTCAAGTGTCCTTTAAATTTAATTTTAGCTTAAGTGGTAAACTATTTCCTCTTATTCATCCTATAGTTATGGTTTTTCCAAAAAAAAAAAGATTTTTATTGTGTTCCTTGCTGACCTATATGTTCTCTACTGATGGCTTACAATGATAACTGCATATGTTCTTGCTAACATTAAAGTGAAATGTTGGAAGAATCATAGTCAATAACAAAGTAACAAAATTAGTTCCATTTTGAAGTATTAATGCAAGAACTTTAGCAAATATTAATATGGATGTAAATGTCTGGAAAAGATATTACCACAAAATAGTGAAATCATACAACCACCACCAACAACAACAAACCAAGCCTTTATCCCAACAAGTGGAGTTAGCTACATGAATCCTTTATTTCCATTGCACTCTATCAAATAACAAATCTCCATTTAACTCCAAACATGTAAAATTATTCCTTATTATTTCTTGTTATATCTTTTTTAGCTTTATTCCTCTATTTACATAGGCAAGATCCAATAATCCAATTTTTCTTACTGGAGCTTTTATCGGCTTACGACTTATATGTCCAAACTACCTAAGTCAACTCTCTCTGAGCTTATTTTCACTTGAGGCCACTCCAACCTTCTAGCGGATATACTTATTTTTTATCTTGTCCTTTCACGTATACCCATTCATCCACCTTAGCATCTTCATTTCTGCGACACTTATCTTATTTGCTAGCACATTTAGTACCATACGACATTGCCGACCTTACAAATTGTTTTATAAAATTTACATTTAAGCCTAAATAAAATTTTTCTATTACACAATAAACCAGATGCATTCCTCCACTTTATCTATCCTACATTACAATTCAAAATATTCTATTTTTTGTTTACATGAGTTGATACCAAATTTAACACGGTACATGTTAATCGCTTATTGACCCAATTGCCTTTTAACTCAAATCGGGTTAAACAGACAATCTCAGATGGATGGATGGGGATATCCTACCTACAGCTTGGATCTCCGCCTAACAATTTGAGAGATTATCACTACATAATTTCTCCCCTAAATAGACAACAAAACTATGATCCTCTTTGATCTAGCACATACAAAACTTTTCCAAAACTATTAATATGCTATCTTGACTAATTGAAAGGCAAGTGGGCAACAGCAAACAAAAGTAAGAGATACTACCTTCTTACTAAGCCATTATTGCATTGCTTTTCCTTATACTGAATCCCTTTCTCTCCGCCACCATTGTGATTGTTTTATGAGTTTCCACAAAAAATACTTATGTCAATCTATTAATGTGTGATGCCGAGTACTTTTGGTTTTCTTCTCTTTACATGACAATTAATCGTAGATTCCTTCTTTATCTCTTTGTAAGATCATGGTCATTCAATACTCGTGACAAACATAAAGGATGATATTTTTGTTATTCCTTTATGATTTGACAATCTAGGACCAATGTCAAGATTCGATTTAAGGATGCCCAAAATACTGTCAAGGCTATTTCTAGCCCTGCTGATGCAGAGCCGCCTCAGACGGATATAGACTAAGATTGACCTTTTCTACTCATAATGGAGGCACCAATGGTCATGTTGACCATCGTTCGATTGACCGCATTAACAATGTGAAACTAAAGCAGATTATTAACACAGTTGTTGTAATGAGTAAGAGCTAGGCAACACGCGATTATTCCTAATACACTCACCACCCAGAAGTGAACTTGAAATAAATTCTCAAGAACTGGTTCTTCCACAGCCTTTTCTTTCACGAGGCTAATTCACCAAACGGGAGTCTATCTCCATTCTCTGTAATCATTAATGTGCTACCATCCCAAAAACCTACCAGGTTCCAAAATTGAATTTGTACTCTGGAAAGACTAATCCAGAAGATCATGTTTTGCGATTCAAAGCTTCAATTTCTTTCAACACTCTCCTTGATTAGCGTCATTGTCAGTTGTTCATAGCTACTCTCAAAGAAACCGCTCTCCAATGGTACACCAAACACCTGATGGGATCTATTAAAAAGTTATGACCAATGGTCAAGGTGTTTACCTCTCATTTTGCTCCTTAATCAGAATTTCTTTCTCTTAATAATATTAAGCAAACTCTCAGAGAAGTTATATGGAGTTACATTATTAGTTCCTCCTAGCCAACATGAAAGTTAATGGTATGAGGACATGTCTATGTATGCCATTCGTATGAGATTACTGAAAACCAGCACATTCTATCTTTCATTATCAAAGTATCAACCATTCTCCATGCAAGATGTCTCGCAAGATGTCTTGGAGTATGCTCGGATATTTATCAATGCTAAAGATTGTCTCAAGATTCCCAAAGAAAGAAAGAGAAAAGTTGACATTCGCTTTGAACTGTCCAAGAAAATAAAGAATATTTCCCTAAAGTGTGAAACTAAAATGATCCCCTTTTCCTACATCAAAGGGAGTCAAACTTGAAGCATAAGGAATCAGGTCAATCGCCCATTATCCAAATTTTTCGTTGTCATACAACGAAAGGGTCTCTGTCAACTCCCCTTCCTAAGAAATCAAAACCCAACAACATATAAATCTTGATTTTGTGAATTTCATGGAAACTATAGACATGCTTTCCCATATAACAACACCTTGACTTCTAGACTTGCCTAAGATTGTCTAACGCAACAATGCTTCTAAACGGTGAACATGCTAATGGTGGGAACTATACGGTACATTGACCAAAGGTCAAAAGACATCCTTATATGTGAAAACTTCTCTTTAAAATCCAACAATAACGAGCTTTGCCCAACTCTTTTCAGGGGGAACTCATTCTAATTTCTTTTGACTCCACTGATTTACTATCCGAAGAAACTATAATGACAATTTGATTGTTAACCCTGTGATTATCAAAAACACGTATGTTAACCAAATCCTAATTGACGTGGAAGTTTGGTAGATAGCATCTGCAAAGAGAAGTTCACTTAAATGAAAGTGAGACAGAAGCACCTATTCCTTACCACAATTATTGCTTAAGATTTTACTAGCAAAAGCATTAACCCACACCAGAACGAGCTTTCTTACAATCACCATTGGAAACCAAATTAATACCACTCCCATATGACTAGATTTCTAATCCTTGATCCCCCCTCAAGTTATAGTTGGCTTTTGGCATCGAGCTATGCAATAATTTCACATGGTCGCCTCCTACTCATATGTGCATCAAGCTCCCTACCTCAATCGGCATGGTCCTGCTTGTTCAGACACTTGAGATGCTCGGGTTAGCTTCAAGATTAAGGCTTAAGTTCCATATTGATAACTCAAATCCCCAAGAAGGCTCATTACGTCCTATTGAAGAAAGATGTAATAAGATTTCATTCTTAAACAAAGATCCATTTTTTTTTCTTTCATCTATTCCATGTACCTATAGAAGAGGAGAAATCCCCCCTTCACATGTTCTAAATTTCTTCTAATTTAAATAGGAAAAAGGATAAATGCTTCTAATGACCTTTCTGAGTACCCTAATGTTTTTTTTTATGGGGCTCAGAAGATATGCTCAAGATAAACTAGAGCACAATTGAACACAAGCTAAGCCTTCCTAGAAGAGTTCGGCCAATGAGACAAAAATTCGAAGCTTTTAGAATATCAAATGGTCATTAAAGTTAAGGTCAAAGCTTTGTTGTTTGCTTACACCATTTTGCAAGTCTACAATCCTGAATGGTTGGCAAAAGTAATTTTTCTCAAGAAAAGCAATGGTAAGTGAAAAATGTGTGTCGATTTTAGTAACCTAAACTCTGCCCACACTAAAGATTCCCGCCTCTTCCTCAAATTAATGCTCTAGTAAATTCAACTATTGATTCTACCACTAGGGTTTTTCGATGACTTTTTTGGATACCACCAAATCAAATTTGTAATGCTAAAGGAACAAGAAATATCCTTTGTCATAAAGTCTGTTGCTATTAAGTGATTTTGTTTGGCCTCAAGAATGCTAAAGCAACCTATTAGAGAATGGTCAACATGGTCCTCAAACACCAACATGGGTAGTACCTGAAGCATATGTTGATATTATTGTATAAATATCGATCCCTGAACAACACTTTGAAGATCTTCACAAGACCTTTGACATAATCCCAAACTATCATATGAAGCTCAACTCAACTAAGTGCACTTTCGAGACAATATCGAGAAAATTTCTCTAGTAAATTGATTTTGTTTGCAACATTGAGGATAATCAGACAAAATTCAAGACATTCTAGACATGCTTTCCCAAACAGTACTGGAAATCCAAAGGTTGATAGGAAGAGTAATTAGCACGAGTAGATTCAATTCTAAAGCCAAAGAAAAATAACTCCTTTCTTAGGATGTCTAAAGACAAGAACATTCATTGGACTTATGAATGCAAAGAAGCATTCTGTAAACTAAAGGAATACCTTACTACTACCCCGGTCTTTGGAATTCCAAAGTAGGGCAAAGAATTGTATTTCTACTTAAGTGTCACAAATGCCACATTAGCCACAATCCTAGTCCACAAAGAGGTGGGGACACAATGGCCATTTTTCTTTGTCAGTCATGTCTTCACCAGACCAAAAACACATTGTCATATCCTCACGAAAACACCATCTATACTTTCAAGCTTATGTCATTTAAGTACCGACTTACCCCTCAAGAAGGTACTCCATTCCCCAAAGTTGTTTGGCTTTTTAATGAAGTGGGTGGTTGAACTAATCGAATTTGATGTGTACTATGTCTTCGGACGACCATCAAAGATCAAGCAATAGCCAAACTCTCTGAGCCCCTAGGTTTTGCATGTTAGTTGTGCCTCCAAGTGCAGCAATGTGGGAGTAGGTATACTCATCTCCAGTCTGTGGTCTTGAACAAACGATGCTATAATTATGTAATGAATTAAACTATGTCGGCATTAATTATACTTAGTGCCCATTTGCACAAAATTTCATGATGGATCGTAAGAAACTTAATAATATTCCACAAAAATTCACGAAACTTGAGCAAATTGGACAGTAGTTCTATCAAATTTTCTGAAGACAACTATCTTGCATATAAAGCATGAAAGACAAAAACATGAGAGCACTTCCCGAGTTCCACAATACAACAGCATTCCATATCACAATTCATAGTAAATGTAGGAATTATGACTCAGAGTGGAAGCATAAATTGATCAAAAAATCAGTGGAAAAGTTTCTACTTCAGACCAACTTAGTGCAGTAAGTGCAGAAAAAAACAGAGATATTTCAGCAATTGGAAAAAACACTAAGGGTCTGTTTGTTTGTAAGAGTTAAATTAATAAGATTAAAATTAAATTTGAATAGAGATATTTTTTTATTGAAAGTTGTGAATGATGTGAAATAAAATTAGTTATGTTGGGGTGAGTGAGGAATATAATATAAAGTTAGTTATTATATTGGGATATGTGAGCGATGTGATATAAGTTAGTTATTATTTTAGTAATGTATGTAAGATGTGAAATAAAGTTAATTTTTAATATTAAATTTTATGTGTGATGTGATATGCCTGGTTAAAATTAAACCAGGTTAATTTTAAACGGACAAATAAATGGGGCCTAAATGATAAAATTATGTAAACAACTAAACTTTAGGATCTTGTCAAGCAGTGAATACCTATAAGGTGATCAAGAAATAACTTAACCTCATTTCAGTTCTAGCAGCTATCAGAAATAAAATTTGAACTGTTAAAGGTTGGAATCAGTGATGAAATTCTAATTCAAAGTTCAACTCATGGACTGAAAAGAACAGAAATCTAATTCAAACAGCTGGAAAAAACATTACACATGAAGCATAACATGAAATTAAAGAAATACTAAACCTAGAAGAACCTCAAGCTCCTTAGAATAGCAGCCCACTGCTACTAACAATGACCAAAGAACCACCTGCTGCCCAAGAAAGAGAAAAGTTGGGCTGGTGGTCTTCATGGTGATCATGGTCGCCGGTCATCGGGTGCACTGCTCACTTGCGTCGAGGAGCCGGCAACGTGGTTGGCGTGGAAGATCATAGCCAAACCCAACATAGGAGGTGGCCGGTTTGCACAAAGGAAGAGAAAGGAAGACCAGTAGCATAGTAGCAGGCTCGATCCTTTTAGGGTTGAACCATTGAATTGACACATCACTCTTCTTGGTTCTAGCTTCTTTATAAGTTAGATCAAATCAAACCAAACTAATGATAACCCAATTGAAACTAACCGAACCAAATTCAAACCAATTGGGTCTAGTTGACCCTACTTAACCCAAAATGAACTTAGTTGATCTAATGTAAATTCAACCCAAATTGATTCAAAATTTTTACAAGAACACAATGAGAATTCCCACCAACACAATAGTCAATTGACTCAATGAGTTCCACAACATCTGACTCAAATAAATAAAAGTGCAGAAGTAAAATAAGAATAACTATGTACAAGCTCCAAATGTGTACTATATCAATGCCTCTAATGTGGCTGTTCGCATAAATCTTTTTGACTTGGCCATCATACCACTAATAATCAAGTAAAATATATGGCTTTCACTGTCAAATCAAAACTAGCTAAAAGCCTGTCTGCACGACACCTCTAGATATGAAGTGACTTCATGCTTGTAGTGAATCAAGTTAAGGGTGATTTTATAAATTTTTAAAAGTGTTGGAATCACCATATTTTTAGCACTATAATGACCCAAATAATTCATTTTTGCCTTTGTGCAATTATTTTTAAATTGAAACTTCTTAATTATTAACCATCAAGTTTCAAAATTAGAGATCATCAACAAATTGCCCAACAGGTTTCACAGAATGGCCACCAAATATGTTTGTTGGCCCGTCAATGCAAATTTTTAAATTTTTTTATTACTGTGAGTGGTGTGAGTTATCCTCTGTTGTCATTTACTCCTTTCCTTATAGCCACAGAGACAAGACGCACTAAAACCACACAATTAAATAAACAATTGGTCTAATCCACTAGGATTTTCTAGATGAAATTCCTCCATGATTCAGATTGCATTAGGCTTATTGAATCATGGAAACAAAGATTGTGGTCATAATCTAGTGTCTAAACTTTGTAAACTAGCAACCCTTTGTATCTCGGTCCATATAGGAGACTTGTTAGGATGACTTGTAGCTCATCCGATAAAAAGGCTTGTAGATGTACTGATAATTGGCATGTTGCTTCAGCCTTGCTTTTGAATTTTCCAGGATAAGGTGCAACAATAACAGCCTATAAGAATGAGCTTGTTGTGTTACAACCTACCGCGCAAGAGGACGTAGTCTAGCCTTTGGGGTTATTGGATTATGGTTTGTTAACAATTTGGTCCAGTTGATGGTACTTGCTAAAATCATTCAAAGTTCTGCAGGAGGTTAAGCCTAGATTTTGAGGCTTGTTAGACCATTGGAGTCTTGTCTTCCTACTCATTAAAAGCTAGTTGAAATGAGCAGGTTTCTATATAGAAACAGATTCTATAGCCAGATTTGTTGGGGGATACAAGCTTTTGTATCAGAACAAATTCCATACAGACCCTAAGTTAATGACTAAGCCTAATTCAGCTTGCTTACTCTGAGTTATTGTCTAGTCCAACTTACAAGCATATCTGTCTCGCTTCTTGTTTTGCTTAGCTTGATGATTTACTTGACCATTCTAGTTTATGAATTGCCATACAAGCAAGATGGAGAGTCCATTTAACTATCTCAATCTTTTGGAGGGAACCATATTTATTATGTCCTCGACCTTGAAGGAGTCTTATCAACTGAACTCATATTCATTTTGATATCGAAATATTAGACGTAATATCATTCTAACCTCTACATATAATTTTAGATCTTAAACAGGGTCACGAAGGCTCGTAATCAAGTTAAACTCAAAAGATTAAACCAAATTCAAGAGAATATCAAATTTAAAGTAAAGCTTAAATCAGTTGCAAGTCTAGTACTCCAAGCTCAAAATCAAGAGAATTTGTAAAAATTAGATGTTTCAGATTTTATTGTAAACTTATTTCTCTTATATTCTTATCAACAAAAGAAAAAATTCTCTTGCATGTACATGCACTATAGTCTGAAGCTCCATACTAACTTAAAATCATAATTACAAAAACAAAAAGAAAAACAAATCATTCTATTAAACCCTCTGTCTAGCAAAACAGTTAGAACAGTTAAATCACATCTCTTGGGTTCGAAGCCCAACAAGTCCTACAAATCTAGCTTTTAGGCATGTGTGTCATTTGAATTTCAATGGAATAGTTAAACATTCAGTTTGACAAACTGTTCTGAACTCAAATGATCCAACTATTCAACACCCTCCCTTTTAGACCAAATAATAGCATTTCAAATCCTGCTAGTTTTTTAACAGCGCAAATTCATAGACTAATTGACTGAATGAGTATGGAATCTAATTACTTAAGCCTTAATCTGATCTTAGAGGCTTATGCTCATTGACTTTGTGTCAAGCTTCTTGACCTCATTCATGGAAATACCTTTGCCTAAACCTTACGTTATCCCAATCTTAGAGGGCTATGTTCCATGACTTTATTTCAAGCTTCTTGCTTATAAATGCTCCCACTCAACATTTTATAGAGCTTGAGATAGAGTTGTATGTATTTTGTAACTACCTCGTAACTGTCTTTCATCTCTCAAATAATGCGAACCTTTTAGTCATATCTTTCTTTGGTTTATCTCCCTTGTGGGAAAGGAACCGATCGGCACGGAGCTCAGGGATCTCGCGTTTCGTGGAGAAATGGATCGTATATGGCGATTTCTTTTCCCGAAGACGACAGGGCTCGACAATCTTTGGATAAATCCGGTGTCCGAGGTGGCTGCGAGCGGGTGCTGGTGGCGGTCGCCGGGAATGATTTGATGTGGAGTTGGGGTTGGCTCTACTACGACAAGCTAAGGTCCAGCGGTTGGCCAGGGAAGGTTGAGATCATCGACACGCCTGACGCCGAACACGTCTTCCACATTTTTCACCCAGGACCGACAATGCCAACGCCATGACCAAGAGCTTGGCTTCTTTCTTTGTAGTTGAGTTCTTTAACCTCTACCTGTGATTTATTTATCAAAATAAAATCTAAATATTTTTTGTATTTATATTTTAGCTTTTCAAAAAAATACTATATTTTATAGTTATATTAAAAACTCCTGTTTTAAAAATTAATTATTCTGTTTAGCAAATTTTTTGAAAACTTATTAAAATAATATTATTTAATAAAAACTGGTGTGTTGTATAGTAAAATTATATTTTTCATGAAAGATATATATAAAATAATTTTAATTATATTTATATTTAATTAAAATAATAATTATGTATTAATAATATATTTAATTATGTGTATATTTTTACTCTTGTGGTTGAAATAATTATATGCATATTAATTTTAAATATTATTATTATATTTTTATTTTTAAATAATAATTATATTTATATTATTAATAAATATTTGAAATATATGTAAAACTATTATAAAAAATAAATATTAAATAATTAGCATATATATTATATTAATTATATTAATTTTATTTAATTTAATATCAAAGAATATTAGTTGATAATATATAAAATAGTTTAGGGTAATTTTATTTTAAATTTTTAGCTATATTAAAAGTATTTTTTTAAACTTTCCTAAATGTATTATTAATATCTAAATTTTTAATATTTAAGCAATAAATATTTAAATAGTTAACTTTTAGTCTGTTAAATTTAACAAGATTAAAATTAAATTTGAATAAAAATATTTTTTTATTGAAAGTTGGGAATGATGTGAAGTAAAGTTAGTTATTATGTTGGAGTGTGTGAGGGCTGTGATATGTTCGTGCATAAGGGATTGAAGGCTTTATAACAACAGCTGCTCCCAACCAACCATGGAAATAAAAGAGAGATTGAAGGAGATTTACTACAGCACTATAGCATAATTTAATTAGAACTTTTGATCGAAGTCAAGGGCCTTTTGCTTAAGGAGTGAATCCTGACTTCCACAATCAGTATGAATTTTGATTGAAGTTTAAGTTGTACCTTAGACGACTTCGAAGTCACTCTCCGCCGCTCGCGTCTACCTCCCCACCACCACGGCCGGTGCAGCTCCCGCCACGAAAAAGCAGCAGCTCCCCGTCCCGATCTACTTTCACGGCGGCGCCTTCTGCATCGAGTCCGCCTTCTCCCTGCCGCACCACTCCCACCTCAACAACCTCTCCTCCCTCGGCCCCCTCCTCGCCGTCTCCGCCAACTATCTCCGGAGCATCCGCTTCCGGCGGCCTACGAGGACTCCTGGACTGCGATCCAATGGGTGCTCTCTCGGGCGAACATCTGCCAGCAAATGGCCGTGACGGCGGAGAGTAGAGCGTCGCCTTTCGTGGTGAAATGTCGCCGGGCCGCGCTGTGGGGTGGAGAACGATCGGCGGTTCAGAGGAGGAACGGGGCAGTCGGAGAATGACGATCGGACGAAGAGGAGACCTAGGGGAGGCGGAGAGCAGCCTTTCGGCGGCGATTGGTCGGCCGGGCGGTCGACGGAGAGGATCGCGCGCGAGCCGCTGCAGATGTTCGCGCGCGAAGAGAAAAGACCGCGATCTGCCGCGGGCTAGCTAGGGTTTATTTCACACATTTTCTTTAAATATTATAAAATATATACATTCTAATTTTTTTAAATATTATATCTTAAAAATTAAAAAAAAAATGTCAAATATTAAAATTGAAACTTAAATTGTATCCATCAGTTTTTCGTGTTAAATGCTCAATCCAAAATTTACTTAACAATTACTCGACTATTCAATTAATCAAATTTTTCTATCGATTAACAGCAAAAATCAATTTTTAGCCATATATTTTCTATCTTAAAATATATTATGAATTTTATATATTATCCAAAATATTAATATATCATAAAATATTTTGCATTAAATTGCCAAAAAAATTCACAATAATACTAAAAATAAATACTATCAATAATATTAATAAAATATTTTATTCATAAAAAAAATTACACTTAAATTATAAAATAGTATTACCTTATATCAACTAACAAACATATAAAGTTAAATTTATAATTTAAACAATCCATGGTATTATCTATTAAAACTTTTTAATGCTAATCCCAAATAAAAAACCTACAAGTGAATACCTAGTTGGACGTTCTTATATATGTGTAAACGTGCAAATAAATATAGAGAAAAAAAATATATTTCACATTAAAATATATATATATTTAATAAAAATAGTTTAGCACAATAGATTGATATATTAGGTAAATAATTTTGTTTAATTGTCGGTTTGAATATTAGAAACTTAACTTGAAATCGAACCATAAGTTTCTACAAAATTAAAATATAAAACCCATTGGTTCAGTTAATTAAAAATTTTGGACCAATTTATTCAGTTTCCATTAGGTTTTTAAATTTTTGAAATTTTTATTTTTATTTTGCTTAGCCCTATCCTTTCGTGCAGGGCTGTTACTGATCCGATTTTGAGTCGAGTCAATACCGGCTCAAAATTGGATTGATTACATTTCGATCGACTCGAAATAGACTCGAGCTCGATTGGGTTCGACTTCAAGCCGGCTCGAGTCGATTTCAATCTACTTCGAGCTGATTTCGATTGAATCAAATCTCATTTTTTTTTGAGCCGATCTCAAGCCGGGTAAGCTCGACTCGAAAAAATCAATTTAATTTTGGATCGTTTTTCGATCTTCGATCTATATTAACACCCTTACTTCCATGCAAAGCAGTGCACATACTCTTGAGAAAGTATGATTATTTGTTGGGCTTGATCTTCAAGCTCCAAGCCACTAGATGAACCCATTTATGATCATCACAACCTTAGTTGACTTTATGCTCACCACAGGCACTTGACCATCATCTTCGATTCCCCGAGTTCTTTTAGAGCAAGCAGATGCCCTTGCAATGGTGTTCTCTTAGCTCAGTGGAGAAGTAGCTTGACTGAAAACCATAAAACCTCAAATTTGAATCACACTATCACCACAAATTTGAAGTAGACGATAGAAATGATGATGTCAAGGGACGAAGTAAAAAAGAAAAAAGTAGAAGCCCTTGTACCTCATCTTTCGCTTTTAAATAATCAATCTCATTCCTTTAATTAGGCATTAAAGAGTATTTTTTTTTCGTAATTCCTGCAAATTATCAAATTCAAAATACAGAAAAATAGACCTCTCTTTTGAGAATGAACTAACAAATTACATATATGCCAAATTTTTACTATTATTTTCCCTTTTCCTCTCATATAGGACTATGTGAAGGGAAAAAGATAACAGTAGGATTAAAAAATATTATTTTAACATTATTTTGTTAATCTTTTAACATGAAAGGGCAAGAATAACATATTTAATAAACTCAAAAAGATCAAAATAAAAATAATATATTGTGATTATCTAGAACACAAATTAGTAATCAACTTAAACTTGCTAAAAATCAAAATAAGAAAATTATTGGTCCCAAGAAAAGGGAGGAACTAACAGGAAGAAGAATAGGCACTTTCTAAATATAAAGATTTATATTATACACACAAAATCTAAAAGGCAAATGATGAAGCCAAGATGATTAAAAAAAAAATCTAACAAAAAGTAACACATACATAATATTCAAATATTAATGTTCTTTTATGTCAATATTATTTTTAAATTATTATTTATTTAATTTAATATTATTATTAAAAAAATAATATAAAATTAATTCAATTCTACCCCCACTTCATTATAATTATAATGACATTTTAATTTTGATTTTAAGCTACATTTAAATATCATTTTAAAATAATAATTTAATAATTTTTTATAATATTATTTAAAAATATAAAATAAAATAATTAATTTCTTCAACTAATATAACATCACATTGTAACCTTAAGACATCACATTATTTGTCTGTCAAAACAAAACCACCAAAATGGTGAATTTGATGAACCCATGGAGAGTAAACTCAATAAGCATATAATTATAAGAAACAAAGTGCTCATTGAAAAAAAAAATTTAAAAAATAAAAATGAGAAGGCACAAATATATAGAAAACAAATCTTACAACCTGCACATTGAAGAAGACAATTTACACCAAAACAATGATTATTTCAGGTCATAGTTTGCCCTTTTTCCTCACATAAAAACTCACCAATCTCACAAATAATCAGCAGGCACAAGATCTCACTGCCATAAAGTGGAAACTTTCCAACAAAATAAAAACTCCAGTTTCAACTGGAAACATATAAAACCATATATTAGCAAACCTGCAGCTTGTGAAGAGCCCAAACTGGAATGGCTGACTTAAATCTACAGGATTCAATCTTGAGAGACTGCTGAAGCAGGAGGTGGCTGCGGTGGAGGCTGCTTATTTACAAGGAGGGGGGAGAGAGCCTTCACCACAATGCTCATATTTGGCCTGAACTCGGCTTCATACTGTACACAGAGAGCAGCAACAGCTGCGAGCTGCAGGAACAGATCAAATGCATCGTATAAAATATTGAGGTAGAGTAGGAAATTATGTTCAAAATCAGTAACCTATTTGAGATTTCATAAATCTGAAATCAACATACTCGAAATCAACTCGTTAGATTCTTCTTAAATATAGCATCAGATTGATTATTTTCTTATAAGGAAACGAGATTGCTTGGATTGTAAAAATTGTAAAGTCATTCCAAGTGAATGTTTGACTACCCAACATCGATTAATAGTTTTAGATTCGAGATAAAGTATTTGAGAAGAAAATAATAAGTCAAAATCCTATCCTCGGACTCGAGATGGTGGAATCTAAAGAATGAGAACAAATGTATATTTAAGAAGAAAGTTCTAGAACTTGGGCAATGGAATATTAACGGGGAAACTGATCTTATGTGGTTGACAGTTGCTAACTGTATTCGTAAGGTGGCAAAGGATGTGCTGGGAGAATCCAAAGGAATGATTCCAAATAATAAAGATACTTGGTGGTGGAAAGATGATGTACAGAAAAATTAAAGAAGAAGAAGATTTGTTTATAGAGATTTGGTTTAAAAACAAAAATAATGATAAGTGGGAGAAATTAAAGTGGCTCGACGAGAGTCTAAGAAAGCAATAGGCAATGCAAAAAATATGGCTTTTGAGGATTTATATAAGAAGCTAGACACTATAAGAAGGAGAAAGACAATTATATAGGAATTGCCAAGGCAAGAGATAAGAAAAACTAAAGATTTAATTGAAGTAAAATGTATTAAAGATGAAATTCAAAGAGTACTTTTTATGGAAGAAGAAATCAAAAATAGATGGATGAGTTCTTTCAACAGCTTTTCAATGAAGATTGTGAAAAATTCAATTGATTTTACAGAATTCAGCACCCTAAAAGAAAGTAAAAATTACTCTTACATCGACGTATTAGTAAAGCTGAAGTCTGGAAAGCTTTAAAGAAGATGAAACATAAAAAAGCAGTAGGACCAGATAACATCCCAATTGATGTTTGGCAGTGCTTAGGAGATGAAGGAGTTTCTGGCTTACTAGATTGTTTAATATGATTTTGAAGACTAAAAGATGCCAAATGAATGGAGAAAGAGTATATTAGTACCTATTTAATAAGAACAAAGGCGATGTACAAAAATTGTTGCCAATTATAGAGGAATTAAATTAATGAGTCATACTTTAAAACTTTGGAGAGGGTGATCGAACAATAGGTTGCGCCATAATACTATGGTATCAGAGAATCAGTTTGGTTTTAATGCCAGGTAGATTCTACTATAGAAGCCATTCATTTATAAGATAATGGAAGAAATTTTAAGGACGAGAAAGGAAAACTTACATTTGGTTTTTATTGATTTGGAAAAAGCTTTATGATAAAGTCTCAAGAGAAGTACTTTGGAAGAGTTTTAGAAAAGAAAAGAGATATGCACTGCTTATATTCAAGTTATTAAAGACATGTATGAAGAGCTGTTACCTCTGTTCGACACAAAGGAGGTTTGACTAAGGATTTTCCTATTACAGTTGGATTACACCAAGGCTCGGCTTTAAGTCCGTATCTTTTTTGCTTTGATTATGGAAGTCATAGACTGGACATATCCAAGATGATAGTGCCTTGGTGTATGCTCTTCGCAGATGATATTGTCCTTATTGAGAAACTAAAGAGGGAGCTAAAGCGAAACTAGAGCTTTGGAGGAATGCTCTAGAATCTAAAGATTTGCATCTCAGTAGATACAAAAACTGAATATATGGAGTGCACATTTAGTCAAGAAAGAAATAGTTATATTGGAGATGTGACAATTGGTTGATCAAATTGTCAAGAAGAGTGAGCGCTTTAGATACCTTGGATCAATTATAATACAAATGATGGCGAAATAAGATTAATGAACGTTATTAGCAGAGTCCAAGCACGGCTGGGTAAAAATGGAGAAATCTTCTGGAGTGTTATGCGAATAGAAAAATCCCATCCAAAATTAAGGGTAAATTTTTATAAAACTGTTGTAAGACCAGCGAATGATGTATATGGTGCTGAATGCTGGCCTGCAAAGAAGAAACATACAAATAAAATATAATGTTGCAGAAATGAGGATGTTAAGGTGGATGTGTGGATATACACGAAGGATAGAATGAAAAATGAGTATATCCGAAAGAAAAGTTGGTGTTGCCAACCAATTGGAGGATAAACTTAGAGAAAGTCGGCTTCGATGGTTTGGACACATTAAATCGCAGGCCAATTTGAAGCATCCAGTTAAAAAATTGAGTTACTGATTTTGCCCATGTACAAAAGAGTAAAGGGAGACCAAAGAAGACATGGCAAGAAACTATAAGGAGTGATCTTAGTTACTTAAACTTAGATAAGAATTTGGTAACTGATAGAGCGCAATGAAAAACAAAGGTTATTCATGTAGCCGACCCCACCTAGTGGGATTAAGGCTTGGTTGTTGTTGTTGTTGTTGATGTTTATAAACTCAAATTGAAATGGACCCTTGACTCATGCATTACGTAAGGTAGTGATGTATATGTTTTGTATTATGAAGTGTGTGTAAAAGAAATTAAGGCAACTATGCACAAACATGGATATCTCAACTTGAAAATCAACTAAAAAATGGATATTCGCTAATCGGCCCAAATCAAATTCGACTTGTAATCAAACAGTTTTAGTTTCAAATTGAGGCCAATGTGCTAAAACTCAACCTGTCTTTATTTTATGGTTAGAACTCAACCTGTTACCAGTCCTAGAAAGGGGAAAGAAATGTTGATGCCTGAAGGAGGGAAAAGAATTGGGTTCGATCGACTGAACTGTTGGACGGCCAATGGCGGGGCCACCATGTCAGCTGTGGGGCCCACCCCGTGCTGATGTAGTAGCGATCGTTCAGGTTGCCGAACCCAAAGAGTACTCCTGAAGTAGACTTAGTCTATATTTTTAGGAATTTGGTTTTGAGAATTTCTAAATGTACAGTCAACTTTAGCAGAGTCATCTAAAAGAACTCAAATGAGATAATAATCAAATGAATTTGAAAACTAAAAGTTACGACCTTTTAAGAATTTTTAGTATTTTATTTTAATTTTCTATTATGGCAGACAATACAACGGTGGTATAGAAATGCTGCCGTTCAAGGCATAACCACGAAATTACGAGTTAAACTTCAGTATTAAATGACTTGTTCATAACGTTTGCATATTGGAATAATAGTACATGCTAATAGCAACGTCAAGCAGAGTGGTTAGATGTGTGCTGTCATATGTGGAAGTGCATGCTCAAATTTTCAAATAAATATGTCTCTGTAGTATAGATGTTGCAGGGTTAACCTAAACCTATTTATCATCCAAAAGCAACAATTTCATATTTTCTAAAGTCTCACTCAATGATTTTTCTGTTCGCTCCATTTCCAATATATGTTACTGCTTTTCTTGCGACATTTTCCAATTACCACTTGCTTTGTACGGATTTAAATAGGAATCACAGTTTTCCATTTTCCATTCTTATATTCATCTAGCTTTCAATGTATCACTATCCTTTGTTCCTCTTTTAAGGATTTATTCATGTTTCTCTTGCTCACTTGTAAAATTTCATGAAGTCTCATTTAGGTTTGTCACTGGAATTGGCTAGATCTACATCTCCTGGCCAGGTTTTCTGAATTCTAGCATATTCCCCAGTTTTACTTATAATCAAAACTTCTCGTCATATATTCTTCTGAATTTCATTTCAGAATCAGTAATTTGCTATTTTCTTAATTTAAATGCACGTGACTTTTTCAAAAAATAGATGTCTCCTCCTTATCCAATCCATTATCTTCCACCTTACATCAGATGCACGTAGTAATGCGCAACAAACAAATTTATCCACAAGATCCCCAAGGCCTGGCTTAAATAGCAATACAAAGGAGAAGAGAGAAAGACCTTGGCTACTCCTTTGGGTGGATATTCTCCCTTCAGCCTTGGATCCACGCATTGTTTTACCTTATCCTCGCTCAACCGGGGAGTAGCCTAGGAAAAATGTAAAGTAGGAAAAATAAGAAAATGAGAGAAGCTCAAAAAAACCCATAGTTTTTTTTTTTTTTGATAAGAAAAAAAAAAACATAGTTACCAAGCTAAGAAACTCAAACCTTTGTTAATTACGTGTTTTACACCTCAGATCTTTAAATTGTACATAGACCCCTAAACCCATATAAACTCAACAAATTAACCCTTGAAAGGGATTGGTTTGTGTGTTTACGAGGATTTTGATGGTGTAAGTATAAATCAAAGATTTGGGAAGCAAAACATAAAATATTAGAACTTTATGACAACATGGAACTCACCCAGGTCACCAAACTCTGCTGCCCTCTTGGCATGGTATGATCGACAGGTTTTCGCCCTGTGAGAAGCTCCAAAAGAACAACGCCAAAGCTGTACACATCACTCTTCTGGGTCAATTGTCCAGTCATGGCATATCTGAATTTTAATTGACTTCATTAGCAACCAGAGCACTTTCCAATAAGGCATATACAAAAGCGACATAAAAGGGCAAAAACAAGAAAGCAACAGTATTGAAATACAGAAAAAACCTCAAATTCTATGTTAATAATTTTTTTTCTTTAATTTATTTACTCATTGTGGCTTCTATTTGTAAAGGGAGGATTTCACATTTTACATTCCAATTTTCTTATTGTAATCACCTTCAAAATATAAGTAGGAGGTCTCTTATTTTATGTATTAGTTAAATCTATTTTCTCAAACATGGTATCAGAGCAGCATTAGTTGAAACTAGTGAGTGCTTTGCCACCACTAGCTCTCTCACAATGCGAACACATATCCACCTCAACTCACCCTCGGCTCCTCGTCCAGCACCTCCGCACCACGGCTATGTGGATATTAATGGTATCTTGTGCTCGATTCCTCTATGTTCGTGCTTGGCTGCTGCACCTCCGCGCTCAATTTCTCCTCCTTGCGCGGCTTCTCTACCTGACACTAGTGCTTGAGCAAAGTCTGCATTTGCACTTGCAATAGCCGATTGTCACGTGCCCGCCTCGCACCTCCACCAGTTATGTCTGTGCCTCAATATGTCAGCACTGCGATTGTACAAGAACCACGCAGCTAGCTCCGACCTTCAGTGCCATGCCTGCATGCGCTACGCTTCTCGGACCACTCCGTCCTCACTAATTCACCTACTCCGTCCTCACTACGCGAGATCCTACCGACATCACCGCCTCCAACATATGGTGACCATAATTTCTGCCTTTAAAACAATGTTCCATGTCTTTATGCATGAGCAATCTTAGCCACCGCACGTGCACATCCTTCATAGTTGAAGCTTCAAACCTATCTACAAAAGGCCCTGTTAACAAGCAGATCTTTCATAAGCATATGCAGCATCGCCTTCAAAACTGATGTCGACTAACATACTCGCATCTTACAGCTCTATCACTTTATCTCAAATGGAATATGATCATCTTATCCATCTATCTCAGATGTTAATGTCCTCTTATTATGTCATCACTTAATTCAACAGGAGTGCCACTTCGTCTAATAATATTTGGATATTGGATTCAAGTGCTTCCTCACATATGTCTGGTAATAAAGTACTAAACACTTCCCTTGACACTTCTTTATGATCTCCTGTTCCTATTGTTAATGGATCATTATTTTTACTTTAAAGAAACAAATTTGTTAATCTATCACTTTTCCTCTAAACAATGTTTTGTATGCATCTCATTTTATGGTAAAACTACTTTTCATTTATTATTATGTTGAAAATCCTCACTGTCGTTTTATTGCCCATAGCCGCTTCTCTACTGCCTCATTCGGTATATTAAAAATTTACACCTTTCTAGCTAGTAGTACCTAGCATTGTCTCGCCACTTTATTCCTATCTGTTCATTGTAATAAATAGCAAAAATATCTTGGAGGTAGTGCATGCAGATATAGTTTGAGTATCTGTATCACTTCCCAAGAACTCAAAATATTTTTAAAATACTAGATAATAGAATTGCTTTAGTGTGGATCAAAAAAAGATGTATAGCACAAAAGTGGTATTGTCTCCTAGTACATCCAAAATTATTTTTTCATTGACGAAGGAAACATAACCAAATACACATTGTCACAAAATTTAACAAAAATTTTAAAACATTTGAAAGGCGTATGATTAAAAAAGTTGGATAGGCTTGAAAATAACAGCCAGAAAATTACTTTATAGCTTCCATAAATATTATTAATAGTTCAAAATTCGTTTTCAGAAATTTCCAATCTAATGAACTTAATTGATAATTTTCACTTAAAATGTGAATTTGTAAAAAGAAGTAAGTCTTCATAAGGTAACACAAATTTTATTAAACGATAGAGTGAATCTCATCTTATGTCAACCAATAGAGAAAATTTTGATACAATTTTTAGCTTCGGGCAAACCAATTGCCACTTGCATCTAATGTGCAAGTTGTGAATCCATTTTACTATGTAGTTAATTTTATCAATGACTAATTTTTTGTAGAAAATGCTGTAGAAACACAAATTTATAATGTATCATGTACAACAAATATGAAATAAACTATCATTAGGTATAGATCTTAAATCTTTAGATAGATAGTTAACAACTACATTGTTATTTGATCCGAAGCAATCGAAAAGACTTTATCATCAATATAGAAAATTTTGTAGACAAATTAACTTTATTTCATATCTTATACCTCTAAATATTAAAATAATGATATTTTCCACCGAACTTATAAACTAATATAATTTCTCGCTTATCTAAAAATAAGCCTCCAACCAAACAAGTATAACTGAAAATTATTATACCCAAATGAGTGTGATCAAGCAAATCAAGGGACCAAATACGTTTTTGCATTCCCCAATGGCCGTCAATTTGATAGTATGTCATGACAGGGTAGATTTTTCATTTATGCTAGTCCATAATCTAAGATTAGGCTTACCTTGCACTACAAACTTCTCTGGTGTTCTATTAACATGTTCTGATATTTTTTGTGCATAACCAAATACTCTTTTACTATGAACTTGAGTTGCAATTCCCGATGATTGGCTTGATGCACCGGCTCCGATATTCTGTTGTGCTCTTCCATTGCAGCCATAAGTTGTTCCAAGTGAAAGTCCAGATCAACGGAATCATCATCGTCAGACAAAAATTCAATTCATTCTCGCAAAAATTGGACAAAAATCTGAGCACACTTGACAATTTTCTCCATGATTTGGCGCTTGCAAGCTATGAAGCGGTTTGAGGAAAAAATGAAAATTGGTGGGAGAAAATGACACCAAATAAGGGGATATTTATAGGTATAAAATATTTTTTTATTAAAAAAAAATCATTTAACCATTGCTAATCTTGTTAGGCAAGCCATTATATTTTAGTTAAAATAAGTGTTTATTTGCAAAGATTAATTTGAATAAGGTTAAAGTTAAACTCGAAAGAGAATACTTTTTTTTATTAAGAATTGTTTATGATGTACAATAAAATATTTTTTATAAATGTGAAATAAAGTTAGTTATTATATTAGGATGTACGAGAGAAGTAACATTTTAGTTATCATTTTGGAATAAGTGTAGGATGTGAAATAAAATTAATTTTTTTAATATGTATATGATGTGAAATATAGTTAAATTTTAATATTAAAATTTATGTATAATGTGACATGATAGTGTTAACACGTGGTTCCATCGCTGCATCACGACCGTACACGTGGTTCCATCGCTGCATCACAGCCGTACACGTGACTCCCAGGTAGCACTAACTTCTTATTTAAATGCTTTTATTCTCGCAGGTCTCAAACCTCGGTCAAATCTCGGCCACGCAGATTCGGTCAAACCTGAATCATCCTTTAGCAACATCAATGACGATGTTCCTCAGCTGCACCTGTCGCAGTCGGCGTGGTCTGACCACGCCATTTCCAGTACAGAACACTTTTTCCAGACAAGCAAATCAAAAACCCGCGTGCTCCAATCCTCACAGATCCCTAGAAGAAATGCCAAGATCGAAAGGTCAAGCTCTCCCTTCGCTGCCTTTGGCTCCCCCAATGGCCGACAGCAACATGGGCTCAGCATTTATTTACTCATTTTTCTTCGGGAAAATCAGGACGGAGCTGCACTGTCCGCTGCCTATAAGTACCCTTGAACAGGCTTCAGGGGGACAGATAATAAGAAATATAGTAGATCGAAAAAACAAACCAGAAGGACGGCAGGAAAAGCAGAATCCTTCTTTCATCATCTCTGTATCAAGAGCTTAAGATAAAAGAAAACTCTCTCTCTCTCCCTTTTTCCCTCCTTTTTCACTCTTTGTATTGGTCTTTTCGACCTTCTCTTTTCTTTCTTTAGTGAAATCATCTATTGCTGACCGTTCGGTGGACGTAGGAGATTTCTTCCCTGAACCACCTTAAACACCTGCGTGCTATTCTGGATGCGTATTATTCTCATCGAAGCTTCAGTCAATAGGCTTAACTCACTGCGTGCCGCCGTCTCTCGGGACTCTCCATTTTTCTCTCTTCTAGGACCCCCTGTTTCCCACGTCAACAGATAGGTTAAAGTTAACATAGTTAATTTTAGGGTAAATATAATTTAGGCATCTAAGGTTAGCAGGTAATATTAAATAGGTCCACGATTAAAAAATCTTTCAATGGGATCCCTAAGGTTAACATTATTTCAATTAGGTCCATTTTTATAGTTTATCCTTTTTTTCATCATCCTTTAAAAAATTATTTTTAAATTAATTTTTAAATTAATTTTTAAATATAAAATAACCACACACCTCTCCAACCATTTAGTTATCGTACCGTGCATGACGCAACAGACACCCCACGCAGCCATCCTTGTCGTCGCTCAGGTTGTAGCTCCCGCAAACACATAAGGCCATCACGCATGAGGCAACTGAGCCCCCGCCTGCAAGCACGACTACCATAAGCGTGCAGGGCCCGTAGCTTTGCTCGTCTGCGCACAGTAGCCGCCAGCTTGGTACCTCACGCACACCAGCCTCTTTACACAGCCGCTCGCGCTCCTAACAGTAGTTGCCCTATGATCAAGGTGGGGGCGATGGGTGGAAAATGGGAGAGAGGGAGGGTATAATAGTAATTTTAAGTTCTTAAAATATTTAATAGAAAGGCCTAATTAAAATATTTATGTAGATTTTTAAAATTATTGACTTGATATTATTTCGTGACCTCGATGACCTGAATGACATTTGCCCTTAATTTTAAATGGCTAAACAAACACACAAAATATGATAGGAAACTATATTTAGGAGCGTTATTTGTATTAAAAAAATTTAAACAAAATGACATTCAAGGGCCTATCAAACCACAACAACCAAATAAATGGTACCCATAGCATTAATAACATGGGACCCTAACCATAACCGAAACTAGTTTCGGTCTGGTTCCAGGTTGAGCCAACCGATTAACCAACCCTAAAGCCCTGTTTGGTGCGAGGACTAAAATGAGGACCAAAATGGTACTACTTTAAAAAACAACAATAATAATAATAATAAATAAATTTTTTAATTATTCTACACAAATTTTAATATAAAAAATACTATTTTACTTCACATACTCAATAAATTTTAATAAAAATATTAACTTTATTTCACATCTTAAATTAAAATACTCAATTCGAATATTTTGGTCGAAGATGTGAAATAAAATTGATATTTTTATTGAAAATTATCGAGTATGTGAAGTAAAATAAAATTTTTTATATTAAAATTTGTGTAAAATGATTAAAATTTTTTATTTATTATTATTATTGTTTTTAAAATTAGTACTATTTTTTCCTGATTTTGATCTTAGCACCAAACAGGGCCTGTTTCACATTCTAAACTAAAATATAAAAAAATTTAATATAAAAAATTTTATTTTATTTCACATACTCAATAATTTTCAATAAAAATATCAACTTTATTTCACATTCTAGACTAAAATACTCTGATTTGAGTATTTTGGTCTAGCATGTGAAATAAAATTAATATTTTTATTAAAAACTATTGAACATGTAAAATAAATTAATGTTTTTCATATTAAAATTTGTGTAAAATGATTAAAAAAATTTATTTATTATTATTATTGTTGTTCTTTAAACTAGTACCATTTTGATCCTGATTTTGGTCCATACGCCAAACAGGGCCTTAAGTGCAAAGTCTAAATATAAATTTATGGTTTATACTATTTATGAAATGATGCGGATAAAAACTCTCTTAGAGAAATTTAGTTTCTCATTTGAGTTGCCCATGGTATTGTACTATTATAATAGAGTTGCAATCTATATATCCACTAATCCTATTTTCCATGAGAGCAAAATATATTGAGGTGGACTGTAATTTTATTAGAAATGCTAGTTTATCAAAGAAGATAATCACTCCTTATATCGATACAGAGATCAACTTACAGATATCTTCACTAAACCATTAGGACCTTCTCGATTCTTTTTCTTATGTAACAAGCTAAATCTATCAGATATATATGCTCCAGCTAATAGTAAGAGGATTTTATATATGCTCTGGCTATATATAGGGGAGTCCAAAGAAATATTTCATTTTCATTTATTTACTGATTGTGACATCTATTTGTAAAAGAATGATTATATTTAATTTTTCAGTTTCTTATTGTATTCACCTCCAAAATATAAGTAGGTCTCTTGTTTTGTGGAATAGTTGAATCTATTTTACTCAAACATTCTGCATAAATATTTGAGGTTAAACCTTGTAAGTTAGACAGCATATGGTTGCACATCATTTGACCTTTTATCAAATTGAATCAATATTACTTACTATTCCAAAAGTCTACAACAACAACAATAACAAAGCTTTTATGCCAACCTAGTTGGGTCAGGTAAATGTTCTTCATCTAACTCTATAAAACAACTCTTTCTATAATCATGATGAGATAAAAGTCTAATCAAGTAGATTTCCATGAAAAGTAGGTTTCAAAAAAATTACTCTGGAGCATGATAACCAAAGGTTCCGAGGACTCGCGTGGAGTGAAGACAAGCAGCCATATCAGGAGCTTGATTAGAAAGATTGAAATCTGCAACTTTTGCTCTGAAGTCCTCAAATAATAAAATGTTACTTGATCTCATATCTCTATGTATAATTGAAGGTTGAGCTTTCTCATGGAGATATTCTAGACCCTTGGCAGCATCAATGGCAATCCTTACACGCTGCATCCAGTCAAGAACAGGTCCAGGTTGAGCACCTTGCAGACCTTTCCTACCTAAAACACCAAAAGTTAGGTTAAAACTTTCACAATGATTAACAACATGATTGTTTAAAAACAACAACAAACCAAGCTTTTATCCCATTAGGTGGGGTCGGCTACATGAATCTTTTGTTTCTATTACACTCTATCAAATAGCATGATTGTTTAAAAACTTTTAAAAAAATTCATTTGAATTTCAGGGCAGATTAAAAAATTTAATTCATACCATGCAGAACATCATGAAGAGAACCCATAGTTGCAAACTCGTATCCCAACAAACGAAGGTTCCCCTCCACACAATATCCAAGCAGTTCAACGAAATTATGATGTTTTAATTTTGAAACCATTGAAACCTGATTTTTAAAACTTTATTGGTCAAATGCAGAATAATCAAGGTGGCCATGAATGACAAGTATTTCTATAGATGGACATATAAATTGAATTGTCTTGAAATGCCATACGTGTGACAGAAACTCAGCATTGGACTCTGGTTCTTGTGAAACATCAAGCTTCTTGATTGCCACTTGTCTACCATTAGATAGAACAGCATAATATACTCTTCCATATGAACCTTCCCCAACCAATGCCTTTGATCCAAAATTGTCCGTTTTTTCTTTCAGTTCATCAAGAGATAGTGCAGGCACTTCAATAGGAGGAGGTGCCTTCTGAGACTCAGTTTTAGCTACAGCAGGAAGCTTTGAACCTTTTCGCAGACCTTAATAGAGCAAAAGTATGCTTAGATTATAAACTATGACAGCTAGAAAGGAAATGAGATGCAAAGATAATTTAACAAAAAGAAAGAATAACCATTATCAAAGTCATGCAACCTCTTTCTTGTTAACAAAGAAAATTCTCAATCAGGCAATACATCCATAAAATATATATCCCCTTTCTTAGTTCCCACTGCATGTCATCCTAGTAAAACATGAATCCTACATTCCTTGATTAAGCTGTATGGCCACGCACATAGAGCCCTAGAACCGGTCCGGTTCAACCGGTTCTTACTGGACCGGTTTCGGTCCGGTTCCGGGTCGAACCGGTCCAATAAGCAGCCCTACTCACAGTGCTAAATTATTTGAAGCTGAAATTGTCAGTCTCCATAGCCTTCCGAACTCCATGGTCTGCAATAAAGATGCAAAGTTCATAAGTTACTTCTAGAAGACCCTCTGGAAAATGTCAAGCACCAAACTCCTGTACTCAACTGTGTATCACCCTTAGATCGACATAAATCTACAAAACAGAAAATGTTCCATTTGAGTTCTTCATCCAAGAAATCTCTCCACGTACAAATTTCAGCAACTTTTTTCTTTAAGTTGTATTTATTTTAAAAAAAATATGTTTAAGCATTTAAATTATAATTATAGGTTAGGACGTAATAAAAAAGAAAAAAGTTGAGATTATAATCGTAATTGAAAATGATTACACATGTTTTTTAATATAAACATATATAACGGACAAACTTAACACAATTGGTGGAAAAAAAAAATCATGTAGAACAATTTTTAGACTAGAGGGAACCAGATAAAACGTTTTAGGATTTATGGACCAACCTTAGGGGCCCAAATGTAATCAACAGTTAAAAATATGAAGCCTATTTTTTAAAAAAATCATAAAAAGAAGTCCAACGCCAAAGAACTATAGAACAAGCAACTATTCATGCATATGATTACATCATGCAATTAAACACACATGATAATTATGGCATTTAATTAAAGTCATGACCCAATTTCACATACAGAACATAAGAAAAGGAAAACTGGCCAGTCCTACCATCCCCTAAATTCTTTTGGTTTCTCAAAGCTTCCTTCTCATAAGGGTCATCGGACTCATCCACCTTACATGAACAGCAAAGCCAGTGCGGCATCTTATACTTCTTTACAGCTGCTTTACGTTGCACATGTACCTGTGCATCATGAATCACTGCTTAAGAAAACCACTACAAAAAAAAATGAGATTTCTCTCACAAAATGTAAATTTTAAATTGGACTCAATGTCGCAAAAAGGGCAATTCATGTGGCCTCCATCACAGCATGAGCGACTCATACGAGCGATCTCCATGATAGCATAAAAAAAATCAAAACGAAACATTTTCAAGATAATCAATCAGATCGCGGAATCCATCACAAAAATCTCTTAGATGGAGCACATGTTGGGATAGAATACTCGAGTAAAAACACCACGACGAGTTAAAAAATCACAACACGGGCAAGCGAGAGGAGATCTGAGGATCTTGCCTGTATATCCTCGTGGAAGACAGAGACCACTACCAATCCCACGAACTAGGGTTTCCGGGGGAAGACGAAGGTGAAATTCGAGAGATGATGGCTGCGAGAAAAAAAAAGTTGTCCCCGCGAAAGCCATTGCCGCTTCAATTAAAGAAAAGTTTAAAGTGCTTTAAAATTACCTTTTTTTCATTTTTTATAAAAATTACATAAACATATATATATATATATATGAATTAGACCTAGTAATAATAAATTTTAAAGCCCGATAAATTTTAAACCGATTTGATCATTTATTTTAGCCCGATATTCGAGTTTGTCCTAGTCCGAGCCCAATTTGACTTAGTCAAAGCCCAGTTAAGCCCGGCCCGCGCCAAACTCGGCCCGCCCATATTAAAAATGATGATGTTATCATATATGCTTCTTTTGATAATGTTTATATTATAATAAATATTATTGAAATTATTTTTATTAGGTTCTAAATTTTTTCTTTGGTTATTGAAGAAATTGAATGAAAATATGGAGCTTACTAGCTTAGAGTCCTCATTAATTTGTTTAACTATTTTAAATTAATATCCTAGAAAAAATACTATTGAATTTTATAATTATCAACTTAAATAAAATTATATTAATATGTAATTATGAAAAGCATAAATAGTAATATTATAGTATGCGAGAATGCCTAGAACTTAAATTATGTTTGGATATAAATTTCACACACTTTGATTTCGTTTGGTTCGAGATATTTTTTGGTCTAACAAAACTTTTAACTACAAAAATTACTTTTATTATACATCTAACACAAATATGAATATTAGAATCAAGTTTATTTTACATTTTATATATATTTTTAATATAAAAATAAAGTTCTTTGATATTAAACTTAAAAAATAAAATATTTTCTCTCGTCCAAAAAAAAAAGTTCGAACCAAGTAAGATCCGGGGTAGCCCGGCCCGCACATTAGGGGGGCTTGGTAATAAAAGTAGGCTCGTAAGCCGAGTCAAGCCCGACCCGAGCCCGATTTGACTTAGTCAAAGCCCAGTTCAACCCAGCCCATGCTAAGCCCGGTCCGCCCATTGCCCAGGTCTAATATGAATGAATTACCGTAATTTCTCTGATACCATATCTACAAATACATTCGAAAATTTAAAAAAAAAATTCATTTAAGTTGCTATAATTTATGTTATTAAAAAATATATTATAATTATTCTTAATATCTTTGATACTTATCACCAATTTCAAAAACTTTAAACAGACAAAAAAATGCATCTAATTCACATATTATACTGCACACTTAATACTGATAAATCGAATTTAACATATTTTTTTATAGCAGTATACCCATTAAGAGTTTTATTGAGCAAAATAATAATACTAAGAAACTATTAATGATCATATTCAAATTACTTTTCTCAACAATCCCTTTTAACATATTATCAAAGCTCACAATCTGTTTCGATATCAATTGTTAGTATATTTAGCGTTAATAATTTATCTCAAAAATTTAAACTAATAAAAAAAGCGCAACTAATTCACTCACCTAGAGTTCACAAGTCGAGCTCAACATTTCTTTCATTATTTTCTGAGCAATAAAAATTAATAATTTATCTTTATAAAAAATTACATATACTTAACTTATATAAATAATATATAGACTCTATGGTAAAAAGAATTAACTTTAACATTAAATAAGAAATAGAATTATATTACTAATAAAAATATTTAATTAAATTAAAATAATACATATATATAAGTTTGAATGAATGTAATAAACTAACAAATTGGAACCCACCTCAACTTTTTATTTATATTAAATATGACCACAAAATAAGCATAAAAATAATAATTTAAAATTAAGCTCCATTATATACATATATATTATTGAAATAAAACAAGCATAATTTTCTCTTAGAATAATAGTGAATAAAAATAAAAATATATTTATTTATATTATTTTATTTTTAAAGATAATATTTATTTATATTAGATGGAGTTATTATAGTTAAGTAAAAACTATGATTTCAAAGTCTGAATTGACTGAATATGCTGATAATAATAGAACTGATTTTTATTTTTATTTTGATAAAAATAGAACTGATACTTTTGATTAGTTTGTTGACTTTAATTTGTGGATGTTTCACGGTTCGAAGAAGACGATATTTCTAGATAAATTAATGGCCTGATTCTTTATGCTAAATTGAAAATGAACTCCACAGTTTAAGAAATTACGTGACTTGAGTCTTCCCAGGAGGTCACTCATTTTAATATTATTTTAAGCATATTTAACTACAGAATTTTTCATTATTATTATTCTCACGATTTTTTCTTAAAAGACGTATTTACTATTTGAAATCACATCAGCTACTTATGCAGCTCATGATTTTACCCTTTCTGATGTGAAACAATTCATTCGTGTATCTCTCTCACTACTATTTATTAGTCTAGAAGCCTGCCAGGAGTCGTATTTTACTCTAGTGATTCCCTTCTCTTGAGAGATTATCCGGCAATCACTCCTCGCCCTCTTCTGCCACGGACTTTACACAGTATTATGATTTATTAGTTATTATATTTTCATTCTTTTTTTTATGGAGATGTAATTATTTCTAGTTCTAATAGGGAACTGATTAAAAGAAAAATTTATGTTTTAAAAATTAATAAATTTGTAAAAATTATTTTATTATATTATTAAATTGAACATTTTTGAAAAATTATTATAATTTATTTTTATACTTTAAAATATATTATGAGTTTCTATATAATAAATATTTAGCCAATTAAATATTCAATCTAAATATTATTTAAATTCAAGATAATTATAACATAATTTTAATTGAATTTAAATCAAGACAGTGAATTGAATCTAAAATATCTTATTTGGGATTCAATCCAACCTATATATACAAATATTTATATATATATATATATATATATATATATATATTATTTTACATAAATAAATTTTTCTTTTTTAATTTATCCATCGTGCCGGGTCCACAAGGCTGCCCATTGGTTCCCTTCGTGGGGTCCACTCGTAGTTTTAACATGCGCTGTCTTGCGCAAAATGCACGGAATGCTGTTTTTTTTTGAGAAAATTACATACATACCACTTAAATCATCTTAAATTACATATTAAATTCCAATTTTTTAATTTTACAACTTAACCTCCTAAATCATCCAAAAATAACATATTTAGATCTTTCTTAAGATTTTTAAAAAATATTTTTTGCTGTTTTATAATTATTTGAATGTTTATTATCAATAATATGCATATACAAATATTATAAACATGTTTGCAAATATATGTATTTTACTAGTTTTTATTTTCGGATGATTTAGGGGGTTAAGTTGTAAAATTAAAAAATGAGGAGCTTAATATGTAATTCAAGATGATTTAAGGGGTATGTATGTAAATGCTTTTTTTTTAATATATATATATATATATTTTAAAATTCTTTAATCGTTATTTTAAATTCTAATTTCTTTTATTTTAAAACTATCACCTTACTTTCTATCAAAAAAAAAAAGAACTTATGATATATTTTTATAGGATGTGCATTTGATTGGTTTGATAGAATTCATTAATCAAATCGAAAAAAAGAAAATAAATAAATCAAATAAAATTAAAATTATAAATTAAACTAATTAAATAAAATTTGATCACTTCAACTAAATTATATTAAAATTATAATTTTTTTCATTTAATTAATTGTTTTTAAGAATTTAAAAATCTTAAAATAATATAATATAAAACAAAAAAATTTCACAACCATAAAAAATAAGAGTATGACTCAAAAAATAAATATTATAATTTTAAAAAGAAAACTAACAAATATATTTTATAAAATTTCAACAGCATTATCATATGATATATAACATTTCAGTTAATTCAGCTGACCTATTTTAGAATAAATATTTATAAATGGGTAATCCAGAATTGACCATCATTATCCTTTTAATAAATAGATCAAAATTCATGACCAATACCAGAAATTCCCAGAATAGGCTCTTAAATATAAATGAATGAATTATTTTCAAAATTTTTCAATAACAGTTGAGATAATATAATTGATAAAAGTGAACTTACCATCTAAAAAGAAAATAAAAAATGCTCTTATACTCAACTTATTATTAAAAATGAAAATTTGCGTGCAAGAAAATGAAATGTAGAAATTTAATAAGACTTAATGACATTCTAATAAATATTAAAAAATATATGAGAAAAACAAGAGTTTTTAGCTCACTAAATAATTTAATATGACTTTGAAGGTTAAAAAAATATTAAATAAATAGAGAAAAACTATATTGATACTTATTTATAAGAACAAACATGATGTAGAAGATTATCAACTATAGAGAAATTAAATTAATAAATTATATTTTAAAACTCTGCAAAAGAATGAGCGAGCACAAATTAAATTATAATACTAGAGGTATCACAAAATCAATTCAATTTTATATTTAATAAATTTACTAGAAAAGTTATTCATTTGTGCAAAAAATTAATAGAAAATTTTATCGAAAGAAAAAATTTGCAATTAATTTCTAATAATTTAAAAAAATATAATAAAATTTCAAGATGAGTGTTTTAAAAAGTCCTAAAAAACGGATTTATTATACTTACGTTGAAGTTATGAAAAACATGTATAAAGAAGTTATTAATTATGTTTGAACATAAAAGAATTTAATTAAAAATACTTTCATTACAATTGAATGATATTAAGGCTCAACTTCAAGTTACCTTAAAATCTAAAGATTTTCATCTAAATAAATTTAAAATTGAATATATAAGGTATATATATATATATTCAATTAAGATTGAAGATTTTGCTTCTATTAGAAAGGTGACATTTGGTGATCAAATTATTATAAAAAATAAATAATTTAGATACTTCAACTCAATCATATGAAATTATTATAATATATTAATAGAATCTAAGCGGAATAAATGAAATAAAAGAATACATTTAATACATTATATGACAAAAAAATTTCACTTAAATTGAATGATAAATTTTATAAGATAATCATAAAATCAGTATTTTGTATGATACTAAATGCTAGCTTACACAGAAATGTATAAATAAAATAAGTATCGTAAAAATGAGAATGATAAAAGTAGATAAATAAGTACATACAGAAGGACATGAAAAGTTAGTATATTCGTGAGAATGTTGAGTAATATTAATTACGGATGAGTTTAGAGAGAAACAACTTAAATAATTTAAATACATAAATTATAAGCTAATAGAGATACTAATAAAGAGAATTGAGTTATTAGATCTTGCCCATATAAAAAAAAATGAAAGATTAAAGAAATAACAACAACCAAGCCTTAATCCTACTAGGTGGGATCGGCTACATGAATTCTTTGTTTACATTGTGCTCTATCAATTACCAAATTCTTATCTAAGTCTAAGTAACTAAGATCACTCCTTATAATATTTAAGTTTAAATAAAACGCCGTTGTCGGGTCCCAAATCCCGGACGAGAAACGCGGAGGGATGCATTAGGCAGTTGACAACCAGCGTAAAACTTATCGAATCAATCATGATATGAAAGATTAAAAAAATAATAATAAAATAATATAAAAAATAATCTTATATTTTTAAAACTAAATAAGTAATTGTTATTAGATAAAATGTAATAAAATAAAAAAAATCATATAATTAATCGCATCTAATGGGATAAAAACTTAGGGAGAGTGCAAAAAGTATAGTAACTTCAAGCGTACTCTCCCATCATCATAAATAGAGAGGAGAATTCAGTGATGAGGACAATTTCCAATGCACAGAAATGTTAGCTATTAGCAACTTCGAAGTTCTCCATTGAGATAAGAACTCAAGAAAACTTCTAGTTCACTTCTATTAAGCTTTCACTTCTTTTGCAAAGCTCTTGCTCCCAAATTACATTATAACTTTCTTAAGCCCTATTTATCGTAAGGATCAAAATCAAAATCAAATAGTACTAATTTAAATAATAATAATAAGAGATAATTACATTCAAGTTCTAAATTTAATGCTTAATAACGTGCAGGTTCATATTTTTAAAATTATAATATCGGGATCTCTGAGTTTTAATAAATTATCAAATGGATACTTTTTAAAAATTTTTATAATTAAAAATTTTTAAATTGCCAAAAATATTCCCTCGGCCTCTCTCTCTCTCTCCTCCCGAACGCTGCGCACGAGTGACGCCACGCGGGCGCCGACGGGTCCAGAGTCCGGTGGCCGCCGGCAGCTACCGACGGGTTGCGCGGCCGTCGCTCGTGTGCGGGGATCGGGAGGAGACCCGATCCCCGCGCACGGGAGACGGTCGTGCGACCGCGCGACAGCCAGTGGGTCGCACATGCCGCGGGGCCGGCGGCATGCGCGGCGATCGGAAGGAGAGAGAGAGAGGCCGGGGCCGGGGAGTATTTTGGTAATTTTAAAAAATTTAATAATAAAAAATTTAAAAAACTCAATTTGTTAATTTATTAAAACTCAGAAATCCCGATATTATAATTTTAAAAATATGAACCTGTGCATTATTAAACATTATACTCAGAAACCTGAGTGTAATTATCCCTAATAATAATAAATAATATTTTTTCATTATTCTACATAAATTCAAATATAAAACTATTATTTTACTTTACATACTCAATAAAATAATTAAAAAAATTATTTATTATTATTATTATTATTTAAACTAATACTATTTTAATTCTGATTTTAATCCTCGCACCAAATAGAGCCTTATGTAATTATAAAAAAAAATGAAAAAAACTTTTTTAGTGTATTTTAAACTGCCAAGCTAAGCAATGTAATTTTCCTCGCGATTAAAAGCAGTTTTATTTTTATTTCTTAGATTTCATTCGTCCAATTCCAATACAATTTTTTGCATTAACATGCACTTTTTATAAAAAGTAAAATATAAAAAAATATAATATTTATCAAAAAAAAAAATATATATAAAAAATATAAAAAATACATCAGGTCACATCCCTCTAAAAAATTGTACAAAAATCCACAAAAAAATCATCTAAAATGGCCGCTTGAGCAACAGTGTTGCTAACAATTCATGACTTATGTAGATTAATATAACTCACAATTCACGACTTTTCTTCACATCTTAGACTAAAATACTCGAATTTAATTATTTTAATATAAAATATAAAATAAAATTAATAATTTCTTGAAAATAGTAATTTAAATATTTTGATTTAAGATGTAAAATAAAATTAATAGTGTTATAGGCAAATTACACCCAAATCTCTGAGTTTAAAACTTAATAACGCACAGATTCATGCCATTAAAATTATAACATTGGAGTCCTTGAGTTTTAATAAATTATCAAATGAATCTTTTCTTTATTAAAAATTTTTAAAATTACCCCTATGGTTGTTATCAAATCGATTTTGAGCAAGTCGAAGTGTGACAACCCTAGCCGTCACACAAAAATTTATCTAAATTAGGGGAGAAGGAAAAGAAAAATTAACAGCAGAAGAAAAACTAAATAGATCAAAAGCTACTACAAGAGTTCCCATTACTATATCTTAGAATAAATTAAATATTCAACTAAAGTAAATGAAGCAGAACTACTAAAGCCTCAACTAAACACATAAGCAAATAGTCACTCTCTAAAGAAATAAACAATTAAACTAATTCTCTTCTTGACTGACATTATCCCCATTCCTGTGATTAAGTGCTCCAATACCTGCCACGTTAGTGACAGAGCCCGTTAGAACAGACTTGTAGGTTGTACACTAACAAAGTTTTAAATAAAAATATTAAACAATAATAATAATAATAACAACATATTAACATGATGTAATAAAAATAACAAACAATTAAACATATATAACATAGAGTCCAATTAAGCATGCATATAGGATAAAGAAATGACAATGCACAAAATGAACAGTAAATATTAAACAAACATATCATGATTTGCATAGAAAATACCACATCAGCATGTAAATAGAAATGATAAAAATATAAGTAACGGGTAATTATTTTTTGTTAATTTCACTTTTATCTTTTGGGCCCGTGATTTCTGGTACTACACCTCAACTGCCTTTTGTACATTTGAGGATCGTCACCCCCCATGAATAGCCCTCCGTAGGCACATCCAATAGACATCATCGCGCCAAATATCATATGAGGACCTCTAGTGTACACGTATCCACAGCAGACACATATCTGCTTTGGGGATCGTCACCCCCCATGACTGTCGAAAACTATAAATGGACACCGTCGCGCCAAATATCATATTATATACTCGAGCTAAGCAGATGCGTAATCCCATGAAAATCACATTTAATTTTAATCTATTGTCGCATTAAAAATCTTGTATTATAATTTATTAAATTGGCAAGTTCATATACTTGCTCAAATATTAACTAATTTCATCGAGTGTGATGACTAATCTGTGCACTTATTTACCCACGCAAGCTCGTACACTTGCCCTTCTAGTGGGCATCACAATCAAGAGTAAATTAAATTTAATTTCATATTAAATTAGCCACATAATAGTTATGACAATATAACTAATTTATAATAATGAACAAAAAATAAGTTAATTATTTCTGCACAATTTGCTTGGCTATCTTAAGAAATTTACTATAAAGGTAGAAGCAAATTAACACTGTTTTAACTTAATAATTTGATATGCTCATCATAAACTTGACGCAGAAATTTAACAGTATAATCATGAATAAAATAACATATATAATTGATAAATTTTAAGAAAAACAATATATTTTATCAAAATACTTAATTTGATAAATAAATAACACATAGGCTAAATATGAATTAATAATTAAATAAAAACATGATTTGTACCTTCTACTTATAATAAATTTCACAAAATTTTGGCATAACCCTCCTGTGAATGGAAAATTCAATCAACAAATTCTTAAAAAAAAAACCAACATTAATTAATTAAATTGATTATTGCATTAACTATAAAATAAGTAGCACTATTAGGAAACATGAAGGCATTGCAGGTCATTTAATTATTATTATTATTTTATTATTATTATTTTATTATTATTATTTTTTTCAAGCAATTAGATGTAATAATAATAGAAATTTCAATGCAATGTATGAAGCTAACAGGAATTATAGCATAGACAAACTTTACTAATTGTTTAAATAATTCATAATTTTCTTAAAATAATTCATTCATGTATATATTTAGACTTAAATTAACTGTGTTAGGGTAAAACCTACCTCGAATTCACCATATTTTTAAGTTTTCTTGTGATTCGGAAAGAAAAGATTGCTCTAAATTGCTAGATCCGGTCCAAAGCATAAGGAAACGTGTAGAACGAGAAGAAAATAAAAAAGAATCGTCGATTTTGAGGGAGATCCGGCTTCTTTCTCTCTCCTCCCTCTAGGCCGATGGCGGTTGTAGGAGTGGGGGAGTTGAATCGGTATTTAAGATGAGAAACTCTATTTCTTCTCTAAATCACAAATCGGGAGTATTTCTGTAATTTTTTAGCCTTAATTTAAAAAAATAGTTATGAAAATTTAATGGGTAATTAAATTCATTGAATTTAAATTTTAAATAATCAAATTAAATTAAATATTAATTTCAATCATTTTCAATTTTAAATCTCATAACAAATATTTAATATTTCATATATTTAATTTTAAATAATTAATTTCTCATGAATAAAAATTAGTTTCATCGTTATAAAATAAACTAATTAAAAATCTAATTTAAATTTTAGCGAGACGTTACACAAAGTCAACTTGAAATCGAATATTTTGAGTTCGGCTCGACTCAAAATCGATCCAAAATCGAAATAGGATATGATTTGAGCTGGCTCGGCTCGAAATGACTCGATTTTGAGCCAGCTCAAATCATGATTCGAATGGGACCGTAATTATAAAAAAAAATTTAGAAATATTATGCGTCCAAGAGGAATTGATTCCTAAACCCTGAGGTAAATAAACCTTAAATCTCCTTCATTCTACCACCAAACCACTAACTAAATTATATATATTAGTATTTTATATATCAATATTATTTATGCTATATTCATACTTTCGAGCCAAATCTAATCATATTTCAAGCGAACTAGAACCAACTCCAAATTGACTCGAAATGAACTTCGAATTAAAATCCTTAGCTCATAGTTCGATTCAAAATTTTCGAACCGATTACGAGTCGATTAAAAAATCGAACAAGTTTCAGATATTTTTAACACCCCTATTTACCCCTCCCCTTTTCTCTCTCCTCCACATCCCTGCGCACACTCGAGGCTGCGCGACCACCGACAAATCCGACAGTTGCGCGGCATTTGCGACCTGCCGGCGACCTCAGAGCCTCGCGCGTGTGCGGGATCTGGAGGAGAGAGAGAAGGGAAGGACTAAAATGATAATTTTAAAATATTTTTAATAATAAGAAAATAAAAAAACTCATTTGCTAATTTATTAAAACTCAGAGACTCCAATATTATAATTTTAAAAACGTAAACCCGTGCATGGTTAAGCATTAAACTCAAGAATCTGAGAATAAATTACCCTACTTTTATTAAAAATAATTAAATATATAAAAAATATACTATTTTTTTTATATTTAAATTTATATAAAACATAATTAAAATTATTTATTTATTATTAATATTATTATTTTTTAAACTAATATTATCCTGATTCTAATCTTCACGTCAAATAGGGCCTATAATCTTATCCAAATGGAACAAAAGACAATCAAACTATTTATAAAGAGAATAATATCCTCAAGCGTGCCCATTAAGATCCCACCATCAATATTTTTCCATCATGATGAGGCAACTTCCAACGGCCATACCTATTAACTATTAGCAAATTTTAAGATCTCCATTAAGATCAGAGCTCAAGAAGACTTCTCTAGTCTGCTTTCAACTTCTTTTACAAAGATCTTGCTCCCAGTTTACCTATACAAACTTTCTTTAGCGTATCTTAAATAAGGGTGTTCATATGGAATTGAATTTAGATCGAATCGAAATCGAGTTGATCTAAACGAGTCAACTAACGAGCCAAAAGTTCAGCTCGGTAATAATTTCAAGCCAATTTTGAGCCGGGGTAGGCTCGACTCGATTCAGCTCGAAATCGACTCGAATTAAAAAACATGTTACATATTATAAATTGAGCCGATCTCGAGCCGGATCAAATCGAGCCTACCCAACTCAAGATTGGCTAGAAAAAAATTGAGATTTTATTACTTTGAGCCGCTCGAAAATGATTCAAAATCAACTCGAAGTCGATTGAAATCGACTCGAGCTGGCTCGAAGTAGATTTTGAGTCGAACGAAATGTGATTAAACCAATTTCAAGCTGATATTGGCTCAGCTCAAAATCGGATCGATAACAGCCCTAATCTTAAACCATAAAGCTACGCTGACATTTTCCTCTCAATTCTTTAAGTTATCACGTAAAACTCGCAATGCAGTATTTTCAATTTCATTTTTATTTCTTTACTTTTCATAATTTTCATTAGATTTCATTCGACCAATCCCAGTACAACTTTTGGCATCAACACGTATTCTTTTAAGGCCCAAGTCTTTCATATATAAAAAATAACGTACAAAAAGCACACCAAGTCAAATCCCTCGTAAGGATAATACAAAAATCAATAAGAGACATCTTATCTCTTTCCCACCAAAAATCACCGAAATTGAGAACTAGAACACATAAATCTACAAGAAATAGAGCAAGTCACCAAGCATCCAATGAATAATAAGCAGAAGTTGAAGATCTAGAAGTTCAAAACTAGGGGTGGCAAAACAAGTTGACAGATTAAGTTATGAACCAAACCTGAGTCCGATCTGACCAAAATAGTAATTTATTAGCAGCATCTTCATATTAGCTTTTGAATGATATTCGGAGCTACTTAATAATTCAATAACTTTTGCAGAAGTAGAAGGCCTATTTGTCAGAAGATTTACCAGTACAAGAAAAAAGTTGACACTAACAGATCTTTTTAGAGAGCAGTGATATAAAGATGAAACAGTCACTAAATTCATGACTAGATGATGAAATATGAGTTTGAAGTAGGATAAGTCACCTTCAGAAAATCAAATTGTTGAACTGGTCATAACTAAGTTAGAATCTGCTATGGCAACATTTATACAAACTGCACCAACTATAAATCAAGATCAATGGCACAAATTTGACCTAATTAATAAACAAGATGAATTATAGAATAAATATTTGAAAATGAGTAACCCAAACTCAAGCTGGGTCATGTTCAACCAGAACTTACCCTGTTTAATAAACGGGTTAAAATTTATGACTTATACACAAAATTCTCAAGTTGGGTTTAAATCGGACCCACCCCTATTTATTACTATAGAAACCGAAAAAAACCAACACAAGGGCAAACAGGTCATTATACTTATGCAAATAACCCATCCCAAAAATATCTTCTTACCTCATATACAGCATTTAATATTTTAACGAGAGAGAGAGAGAGAGAGAGAGAGAGAGAGAGAGAGCAGACACAACGTTTTTTCAGATAGGAACGAAACCATATGAATAATTTTTTGCACAAATGACCCAAGTGAGGGAAACAAAAACGTTACTTCTTGCCCTGAAAAATCATGCACTCGACAAACAGAGTAATATTAAGCACCTGAAAATGCTTCGAGTCCTTCGACTATATGCATGTGCGGCTAAGACGGCGGAAGACGTCTAGTTCATATAAATGATAGTGCAATAGATTCACTATGGGTATACCGAAAAAGTTATTCAAATACAAAACCATACATCATCAACATGATATTCCTTACTGATGCCAAAATAACAGACAAGAGCAGTTTTTATAGTATCAACAGGAATTTAAAGGTTCTTACGTAAAATTGTAAATTTTAATGTCAAATATGCAATATGAAAGATTTTAGAGGCATTTATGTATTTTCCCCAGGGCGTGTGTGTGAAGAGAGAGAGAGAGAGAGAGAGAGAGAGAGAAATGTGTGCTACAATGAAGAAAGATTCCCAACACTACTGCCATATTACTTCATTCTGTCACCATGTAAGGATGTGATCACAATCTCACTTTATTCTACAAGGAAGTATAGTGCCTAATAAGGATAGATTCCCCTCCAATGCTTCCTCATTTATTCCCTCAGAAAAAGAACATTTTCTTCACCCACATAAAAACTTTTTCCTCACGTTTTTGCTCATCTCCATCCTAGCACTTTCACAACTTGGATTCTATGAATCACCAGTTAATCATGTTTGTGGTGTTCATCAAATAGAAATGGCGTTTGAGAAGAAATACAATATAATGGGTACAAAAATTATAATTAAGAGCATAACATGCAGGCAAGTTTTAACTTGGCTTTGAACAATTATGGATGGAATACAAACATGAATTTATTTGCTAATTTTCTGAATTCAAGAACATGTCAAAATGATAAAACTTATGTTCAAGGAAAATTTGAATTTGAATTATGAGTTTCCAAAATAAAATTGATTTTCTAATTGCTAACTGATTGCAGTATTGTAAGAATGCAAGTTCATAGTTTCATTACTGACAGCAGCATAAAAGGAGAAGCCAAACAAGTACTGCAGCATTTTGCCGTGTAAGCAGCGTTGAAAGAGTGCAAGTTACAATGATGATGTAAGTGACAATTTTTGAGACTGATCTCTCCCGGTTTCTGGCTACCCAATATGGTGTCAATCTTGTTTGAAACATTACACATACTCGCATTTTATTCGATTTGAAGTTTACCTTTTTTTTTCACTCGAAGTATATTCCTGAAAATGGAATTTCTTTAACTCATAATCGACATAATATGTGTATATACATATCACACATGAAATGTGCAACCCGCATACGTATTAGGCTATTAGCCGTTTTAACAATAGGGAGTCATGTAAATAAGTACTTTCTAGAAAGGTCAACCATCCTAAGACTACTCCAGCTTAGGTACACTTAGCTATAGAATTCCTGTCACTAGTTGTATTGTTTTACCCCAAAAAATGCCTATTGGGATCACACTATTTACTTATATAGCTCACACTTTCTTTTCGATATTGTACAATTCATTTCTGAGCTCTTCTTAGAACTTAACTCAATCTAAAAGCTTGCTAGAAGCCTCTTTTTGTATCAGTGATTTCCTTCTCTTGAAACATCACCCGAAAATTACTCCACCCTCTTCGGCCACAGGTCGCTATAAAATGTTATAAATGAGTTTATGGTATTATATATTAATATATGTATTATATAAAATAATCTCTACAACAACAACAACAAATCAAATCCTCATCTCACTAGGCAGGGTCGACTACATAACTTCTTTGTTTTCATTGCACTCTATCAAATAACAAATTTTTATTTAGCTCCAAATATGTAAGATCATTTTTTATAGTTTCTTGCCATATCTTTTTTTGGTCTTCCTCTCTCTTTTTATATGGGTAAGATCTAATAAATCAATTTTTCTTACCGAAGCTTCTATCAACCTATGATTTATATGTTCAAACCATCTATGCCGTCTCTCTCTAAGCTTATCTTCAATTGATACTACTTCAACCTTCTCGTAGCTACTCATTTCTCATTTTATCCTTTTGTATATACCCGCTCATCTACCTTAGTATTCTAATTTCTGTAACACTTATTTTATTTGTGTATTTTTACTTTATAAACTTAACATTCAACATCATATAATATCGCTGGCCTTACAACTGTTCTTTAAAATTTATCTTTAAGGGCCTGTTTGTTTGTAAGGTTAAATTTAACAAGATTAAAATTAAACTTGGATAGAGATTTTTTATTGAAAGTTGTGAATGATGTGAAATAAAATTAGTTATTATACTAGGATATGTGAGGGATGTGATATAAGTCAGTTATTATTTTAGTAATGTATGTAAGATGTAAAATAAAATTAATTTTTAATATTAAATTTTATGTGTGATGTGATATGTCTGGTTAAAATTAAACCAAGCTAATTTTCAACAGCCAAACAAATGAGACCTAAGTTATAAAATTTAACTTTATGTCTGATTGAAATTTTTCTATCACACAATATGCCAGATAAATTCTTTCATTTTATCAATTCTGCTTGTATCCTACCAATAATATCACCATCTATTTTATTGTTATTCTGTATGATTGATCCAAGATATTTAAACCGCTCGCTCTTCCTAAACTTGATCATTAATTGTGATCTCTCAACTACAAATGCTTTTTTTTACTAAAGTTATACTACATATATTTGATTTTTTTTGCTAAGACAAAAACTTTTATACTCTAATGTATTTTTTCATACTCGAGTTTCACCTTAGCACATTCTCTAGTCTTATAAATGAGGAGAATATCATCTGCAAAAAGCATACATTAAAGCATTTTTCTTAAATGTGTCCAGTCAAAATCTCCATAACTAATGTAAAAATATATGGACTTAAAGTTGAACCTTGATGTAATTCGACTGAAATAAAAAAATTCTTAATTAAACTCTATTTTGTTCGAATAATGTAACAACTCTTTTATACATGTCCAGAATAACTTAAAATGTAAGTAGTGCAAACTCTTTTCTTTTCTAAACTTTTCAGAGCACTTCCCTTGTGATTTTATCATAAGTTTTTTCTAAATCAATGAAAATCAAATGCAGATTTTCTTTTCTCCCTAAATATCTCCATCATACTTCTCAACAAATAACTAACTTCTATAGTAGATTTGTTTGACATAAAATCAAATTAATTCTGTGATATCCTAGTATAATCTCTAAACATTTCCATTAGACCTCTCAACAAATGTAAAATAATCTCTAATACATTGACTTATGATCATACTTAAAAACTGACTCAAAATCAAAAAAGATTTGGTTGACTCAAATCAAACTCAATTAAAATCAAAAATTCAATTTGAGTTAATTCTGACGCGCTCAAACTCAACTCAAAGCTACCCTAATACCTGATTATATGTTACAGGGAGGTGACTGCCTGCCTCCTCCCCTTGAATTAACAGTTCCTGCATTGTCATAAAACAATAGGCTAGCAAGAATCAACCAGCATTGCATTTAACATGTGATTTCTGTTCATAAAGTCAAAAAACGGAGCAAATGTTTTGCTTAACATGTAATTATTGTTAAACATTACAAAAAGTTTTTGCTAAATAAAGTTGTGGCAAAATTTAACATACAAGGGTTAGCGTATTGGATGTAAACTAAAGTTAGTTTATTACATTTAAATTTGTTGGTTTATTACATTCAAATCTGAGTAAGATGTGAACCAAATTGATAATTTTATTATAATATGCATAAGAAGTGAGAATAAGTGGAATTTGTGAAAAATTAAATAATTTCTGATCGTAAAACTTGCATTGGATGAGAAATTTAGTGGCTAACAAAGTCATGATTTTTTATGTAGATAACAAAGTGCTTTAACTGTCAATATTTATGGGTTGGTTTGAGTTATTTTTTTTTGGAAAGAAAGATTTTAAAATTATGATATAAAATAAAGTTATTCTAATATTAAGATTTGTGTTGAATGTGAAATAAAATTATTATTTTTATTAAAATATGTGCATAATATTAAATTTTTAAGATGAAATGTATATAGTATGTAAAATAAAATTATTTAATAACACTTTTTTGCACATAATTGTTTAATAACATTAAAATTTATACAAGATATAAAATAAATATAAAAAATTAGTTTGAACAATTTTAGGATAAATTTGAAGTGTTTCGAGGCCCCTAACAAATAGAGGCTTGATGACAAACTGAGTTTTCCACTTTACTCGATGGGGGCAATACCCAAATTCCATTCTCATCGTAGATTTTTTCTTTTCTTTTTTCTTAAAGCAAAATTTACTTTATACCTTTGAAATAACATTATTTGTCCAAAAAAAATTTTGCATATTGCATCAACAAAATGCTTAATTTTGATAAGTTGACTCCCAAGGATTGTACTTTTTATGATGAAGTTGCAAAAATAATTGAATTTGAGCTTGTAATACTTGAGTTTTTATTTTTGAGATGCAAAATACCAAAAGATGTTCTGAAGGTAAAAATTATATTATTTTAATGAATGCAATCTTAAAAATAAAATATAACATATGTGAGTAGTACGACAATTCAATAATACTTTTCAGTTGCCACATTTCCATGTCAGATGCCATGTGATAAGAGTTGCGATCATTAGCGAATTTGCTAGTGATGGATGATTGAAGATCTATTACGCTCTAACAAACATGGTTAAGCTAAATTTCCCTAAACAAACAAGAACTGGAATAAGAAATATGTTCCTAGAAACACCTGAATGCTTCAGAAATTAGTGATGTAAATAAAACATAAAGCTTTCTTACATGAAAAATTAATGTGTTTAAACTGTTAAGCATTGAACGTAACCTCTTTGTTTAATTTCCTATCCCTCTAATGAATAACCTGTCATGAACACAGGATGACATAAAAAAGGAACATTTTTGGGGTTAGGGGAGAAATATAATCCATCAAACACGCAAATCCAATTTGTGAGAATGTAAATGTTCCAAGGTCATAACTTACAAACTTACTCTTTAACATTGGGTCAAAGCTGAAGTCTCTGAGTTTGAGCCTGATGTCTCCCAACTATGTCTAGCATAAGGCCTACAAAAAGAGATCTGTGGAACATTGAATCAATACAATAAATCAATTGAGCATGCTTAAAGAAGAGCATTTTGGGATATAAAATCAACCGTTAGTTAAATACGTAAGCTTTAATGTTCGGTCAATTGGTTACAGAAGATTTAACACAATCTATAGCATCATACAACATCAATGACAAAAATTCCTTAATCTTTCTATTCTATTCTCCATCCCATTTCACTAAAAGCAATGTTCACTATAAGCACAAGTAACTAACTTCATGCTAATGATTATATACCAATTTATTTATGGTCATTCCCTCATTCTCTTCAACATCATGGCTTAGATATCCTCACATTTCTATAAAGGGCCTCTATGGATTGATGATGGATAGGATCAAACACCCTAAAAAATCTCTTCCTCATCTTATCCGCTTAAAGTGTCACACTTGCTCTTTCCTAGATATGACCTATTATAATGAGGTCCATTCTACTATGACCACCAATTCATCTCACTATTGGCATCTCAACTACAATAATTTTTTAAAATATTTTACCAAATAACAATCTAACAAAATTTTTCTCTTTAGAATACAAATTTTCCAATCATAGAGTAGTCTAGGCACTCTCCAACTAAATCATGTTGTCTGATTCTATGATTTACATTCAGTTTACTCTTGGCGATGTAGACAATAAACCCAAGTTCTCACAAAATCGGGCATATTCTCCCACCTAATCTCAGAGTATTGTCACTCTCTTCAGAATTAACAAATGTATAGTACATGGGCTTCATATTATTTATCTAATTTAAATCCGTTTGCATCTAAGTTGCTCCTTTAAAGTTCTAATTTTATTAATTCCTTCATAAGTCTCATCTATTAGAATTATATCAATCATAAAAAAACATCCACATAGAATCTTACCTTGAAAATATCTAATCAACTCATCTATTACTAATATAAACAAGATAAGAACTTAAAAAGACATAATCTCGATGTAGTCCAATCATAAACTAAAGCATCATAGTCTAGTGTAAAGAGAGGAATTTCGAATTAGTGTGTATAAGTAAACCTTTTCAAAACATAGCATTATGGTTTGGCTTGCTCAAATTCCTTTTCCAGTAGAGGTCTTTATTCGGCCTGCCCACCCACAAGGAAGAGAAGCGAGAGCTAGGTTCAACTACTGCACCAAACTACAAAACTACCTGAGGCCTTATGTGTCCCACAAATGGTGAAATACAGATGCACTATGAGAAATAGATTAGGGAAAGTGTGAAATATGTCACGTGAGAAATAAATCAAGCATACAATTGTAATAGCATGTGAGCATATGTAATATTTCATTATTTTGTCATCACAAGATACATGATTTGCAAACAATCTTTGTATCAAATTTTAGATGGATTCTGATAGCCATATGCTACAAAAAGACAAAACTATGGCCATCTTTTCTACTCCATACATCTAAAAGATTTTGGTGCAACAAATCAATAGTCAAACAATCTTAAAATGACAAGGCAGTGTGTAGGCCATTTATTTCAATGATGATGACGAGACTTAACAGCCTTAATCTTATCTTTGATTAATAGCTTAAACATTTAACTTAAAAAGAACAAATATTTATCCTGCTAGGTTGCAGCATCAACAATTTGCCCCTATATACCATCAAAACAGAAATAATCTCAATCTATCAAGTATGTTTATATTAAGTCCTAAACATGTAATGCTTTGCTGCTGCATCACATTTGTAGTTCAATTTGGATTCTTGAGGGTCATCTTCTAATAAAATTCAAACCATCAGACCACCGATTAATAGTAGGTTTAGTTAGCTCTCACCCCACAAGAACTAGTACTTCAGGTGCGGCAAATCTATCAGCATGTATAATGGATGGACTGCATTGTAGTTAAAAACAGATACCATGTGGTGGCATGTGTTCAATGCGAGAAGTGAAACTGCACGTGTCATAAAACTGCAAGGTCATAGCTCAAAAGGTTTTAGTATCTGATACTCAGAACCTCAAAACCATATATGTGTTGACATTGATAACGAGGGCTGGTAAATCTGAATATGCTCATGGAATTCTGGGCCAGCCAGATAATGACTATTACTAAGGTGATATGCCTGGATGCTTCAGTATTCTCAGGTAAGGCTACACTTGGGGAAGGCTCAGGTGAATGAATTGGGTGGGGGAGGCTTATATATATCCATCTCCATCTAGCTTCAACATGCAGAAGAAAGAGTTAAAGGAAGAAGAAGCAAAAGGAGATTCCAAGGCTCATTTGAAACAAAGTAGCAGTATCAACAAAAAGCAGATGCCATAAGTCATTCATCTACTTATAAATACTTAATGCTCCATCAGATGTTGAACGCATTATCAACAAGTGATAGAAATTACAGTGCTCACCACAACCAATCATGATGCATGGAAGAGATCCACTTGTGCTCGGAGAGGTTGTAGGAGATGTCCTGGATCCTTTCACTAGGTCGGCAACAATGAGAGTCGTGTACAACAACAGTGAAATTACCAATGGAACAAGATTGAGACAATCAGTAGTAATGACTCCTCCAACCATTGAGATAGAAAGCAACAATTGGAGGGGGAGCAAGTTATACACGCTTGTAAGTATTTTAACAAATGGTCAAGTTTACTTGGAGGTAAGTGGTTTCAATTATTCAAATTGCATATACTGATACCACTTGAGCTGTACACTGAGGTTAGGTATCTTCTATCTTATGTCTTCTCTTCTGAGAAGTCTAATTTCAGCATGCTCTAAGTTTTCCAAACAACAATGACACACAACGAAGCCCCATTTAGCTCAATTTAAAGCAATGCTCCTTGTAAATATAAGTGAGTCTAATTAATGCCTTGATCGTATCCCAATTCATTTTTTGTCTTAAATTCTCTCGATTATTGTAACTTGGATCTCGTCACACATGTAAGAACTTTACGAGAACGTTTGGTTGGAAGAAAAAAGTTAATGAGGAAAAATTTTGCAGTAATTTTTGAAATATTTGTATGATGGAAAATAAAACTAATTATATTAAAAGTCAAAGATAATATGAAATAAAGTTAATAAATGTAATGAGAATTGTGTAGAATATAAAATATAATTTTTTATATTAGAATTAGGAATGAAAATATATTTTTTTAAAAACATTGGGGGACCATTTTGGCCCATTTTAAATGATAATAATAAATTAATTTTCATCCTACCATAACAAACTCCAATATTAAAAAAAATCACTTTACATCACATCTTACATAATTCTAAATACATCAATCAATTTTATTTCATATCTTACACAATTTTTAATATAAGTAACTAACTCGTACATAGACTTCAAAAAAAGCCATAATTTTTTTCCTCAATTACTTTTTTCCTCCAACTATAATTTCATAATGGCATTGTTTTTACTCAATATGGTTCACATTTGATGCATCTGAAGTAGGTCACCTAGTCAGCAGTACCTTCGAATGATGCACTAAATATAGGTCAACTTATCTTTGACAAGAGAAATATGCTAAAAAAAATGATCCTAACATAGATTTTGCATTGAGCAAATTGATAGTATTGAAACAATCTCCTATTAAAAAACTTGCAAGAACTAAAATGTCATCTGATACTTTAAGTAATCTGAAGAGCTTACGTTCATTAGCGTATATATCTATTTATCATTCAAGTTAGTGAATATAGACCCCATGCTGTTAAGCCTAATGCATGGCATGATGCCACGATCTAATCAGTTACACACAAACTCTAGTATATGAAATTTTCTTTTATTGTTAATATGCTAGAATAAACTGCAATATGAACAAGGTACGCATGGTCCTGCACGGCCAGATTTCTAGGTTGAAATGTTTAAATTACCTTCATGGTGATGATATTCTAAGCAGGCACCGATTATAAATCAGGTGATGGTGGATCCAGATGCTCCAAGCCCAACCAATCCAGAACAAAGAGAATACCTGCAATGGTAAATTTAATCATATTTGAGATCTATATCTTTCCCTTTATGTTTCTAAAGGTTTAAAGATCTCTTGCTAATGTAAATCATAGTATTTCTCTTTATCAAGAACAAATCTCTTCTTAAAAGAAAAAAGTGCAAACAAAATAAATTTGGACAAGGAATGAAAATAAGCTTGAACATGCTGGCAAGCTGCCAGTGAAGTAATAGTAATAAAAAGGCCTTTACAGGTTAATTAGATCTTGTAACTCTGTGATAAAAGCTCGGCAGATCAAATAGATCAGTGCCCCTACAAGTATAAAAAGTACCACAAAGACTTAAACAAATATTGAATAAAATAAGTACAGCGTCATTATATCTATATGATCACTAACAACAAACGCTATACAAAAGGAATTACTATTAACTTAGCCACTAGGTAGGCCTACAGTCAAATCTCATCCACTTGTCATGAATTAACTACTACTTTTTTAGCAATGAGAAACTAACTAGATCTCAATGGCATTTAGGTTGGTGACGGATATCCCAGAAACAATGGATGCAAGATATGGTGCGTTATGTAGCAATGGAGAACAAATTATTTTCACTGGAAATCTCCACCCATCATCTCATGATTTAGCATACCAAAAAATTCAAAAAGATCCTCTAATACTTGATCAGATATTTTATGATTTTAAGTTACAAATGTTGTGCGAATAACCATCTATAAACATAGCAGGTGACTTTGAAGAATTATCCTAGGAAATTTTGGTGGAAATACACTATTTACTTCTTCAACAGAGAAGTTATCATCCTATGTCATATAGAAGTGGCACTATTAGAATGCTGCTATAACATAATGCTCGCCAATAACAAAAAGGTCGAGAGAGCTAAATCCATATCTACAAAATATGCACCGTATACATACAAACGAATCCTTCTGGTGAAAGAGAAGTCATATAATTGCTTAAACATTACAAAAGAAGAACATTTATATATGCATCTCAAATATGAGCAAAAAAGGCACAAATACATGCACTCCAACAGAGCTTGCACAAGGCACCAGCCCAAGGAAGCATGCCCACCCTCACCTATTTTCATGCAGGACAAACCAGAAAAAACAAAGAAGTTGGACTGGTGCGCCATCTACCTAACACCCCAGATGTTGGCTCTGAACACAGAAAGTGGATCCCACTTCTGGTATATGACCCTCACCTATTTTCATGCAGGACATACCTGAAGAAACAAAGAAGTTGGATCGGTGCACCGTCTGCTTAACAAACACCCCAGATGTTGGTTCTGAACACAGAATATGGATCCCACTGGATCAATTATGTCAACAGTGAAGAAGCTCCAATTAGAAGTCAAACTGATGGATGATTGATAACGCCCAGTCAAAAACAATGCAGACTACTGACATATCTTTTGCTGGCTCATAACAATATCAAATTGCACAAATGGATACAGTAATTTAAAAAAAGGGATCACCTCTAGGGATTTACTTGTAACTTCAGACACCAAAAATGCCATGATTTTACTAGCTGCGCATTACACAGATTAGCCCTTCCATTTTCCAATAAATAGCTATCCAATGCGATCATGAATGTTCAAAAATTACAAGGGCATCTATCGCGAAGCGGATAGCTATAAACAATAGCAACAACAAAGCCTTTATTCCCACTACGTCAGGGGTAGGTATGGTTGGAGTGGCATGGATGAATTTCTCCTCCTTTTAGCTCTATTTAAAGCAAATCTCTCTGTAAGCATTCAATACAATATTTTATAACCCTATCCAAAGTCACTTTTGGTCTACTCCTTTCTTTAGCATTACGACTAGGATCCTTTACATTTACTTTAGAAACTTTGGGGTGGAGGGTGGAATTGGCACAGATGAATTTCTCTTCTTCTCTGTGAACACCAATGATTCAACAGAACTTTTTATAATCCTATTCCAAATCATTTTTGGACCATCCCCCTCCTCTCTTTAGCATTATGGCTTCGATCCTTCACATTTACATCCAAGAGCCTCCAATGGTTGACATTTGACATGACCAACTCACCCCTTAAATGTTCTTCTCACATGCTATCATCAATAAATGCCACAACCAACCATTCTTTGATACAACCACGTACACTATGGTGAACCCTAGTTATCACTCACCAACTTAACATCAGCAATTGGCCACACTAATTATATGGATTTTTTGCTATTTAACTATCAAATATTCACTCTCATATAGCATAGCTGGGAGTATAGCAATTTTGTAAACTTTTCCTTTAGCCCGATAAGTAACAAGCAAAAAAAAGAACCAACGCTTCATATTATTGGGTTTGGATTTATGATAATGAGGAAGAAGTTACATATATTTGGAATTGTTGTCCCTCAGGAATGGAGCATCTGTGGGGTGATGATCCTTTTCAAAATCTTGAAACTGGATAATAGTATGCCTGCTTAACAAACTAATCACTACTCATGATAGGTAAATCATAGTATGAAATTCCCCAGAACAAATGTTGAAATTAATCAAGATAATAACCGAGTGGTTATGATACCTAAACAGCAAATATAGATGGCACAATGCATTAATCAACAGAATACCATATAGCCAGATATGAACTCTTTTCTTTTTTGATACAACCAGATATGAACTCAGCAAAACTAAATTATGTGGATAGCCAACCAAAAATCTAAATATTTTTTTAACAGAGACTATGTAAATGATCATAGCTTAGTAGCTTTATGCACTAGATATGCTCGTTACAAGTTTCAACCTACCAATGATGATAGCCCTGATAAAAATAGTGAAGGTTCAAATGCATCAATAATAGTCTACCATATGGAAGTAAGTTCACAGAAAATTCTTAGGTGTAAGAAAAGTACTATCCTATGCACCACAAAGATTTCAAACCGGTATCTTTAAAAAAAAAGAAAAATAGATCTTATCCAAATTTAAATACATATAAAGTCAGTAGTTATGTGATTTTGATTTTTTGTAAAAATTAAATCCTGTGGTTAGCAAATTTTGTGGTTATGTTACAGAGTCCATTGCCATACAACAGAAATTTTAATTAATTTCAATGAAAGGCAACAATTTATACTCATCTGGAAAGTTAATAATTTATACTTATCACTAATGTAGGCCCGTGGTGACCGTCGGCAGCCCATGAGCTACTTAGGCTAGGCCTAGTAGGCCTGAGGTGTGGGCTGGGCCAGGCTTGAACCATTCAGTGAATGATAAAACCAGTATAGGCCTGCCCGGCCAACACTAAGCCCAACCCGTCAATTGATCAGGTCTAGTATGAAATCCAATGTTGCCATCAAAACATATTTTTCTGTCTTAAAAAAGTAAAACCAGAAAGAGTTGCCATCAACGCAGCCAAAATACCAAGTACTAGAGGAACTCCATTAATGGAGACAAATTTAGTGTAATTTGAAACTATCTTTTTTGAGCACAAAGGGAATTTGACTAGAATAAATGATCTATTACTGTTCTGTTATCCCGTGTATTAGTAAATATACTAGAGTACAACTAGCATGATTTTATAAATTTTTCATGCCTTAAATTTCTAAATATGCAAACAACAACAGTAGAAATAGCAAAGCATGGTGGATTGCCACAGATATGTCAACATATTAAGATAAATTAAAATTAGAAATATGGGAAAGAAAAATAAACAAACTCAAAATAAAATGAAAGCAATAAAAATAGCATCTAAATCACATATTATTTAACAGGCCAGACTACAAGTAAAAAAATGTCAAGTAATAGCTATATTTTGGAAGTTGAGTAATAGTTATATTTAATAACCTAAAAACCACGGTAAAAGGAAGAACTCTCATGAAAATATTAAACGTGTAGTAGATAAGATCGACTTCATATTAATTTTTTGGAAACATCTAAAACGTCTTCTTTTAAGTATTTCGCATGTCAGCAAACTCATTATGCTAATTCCATGCCTTCTTGCTCTCTTTGAAAAAACTCTTTACATACAATCCCGTAGTTAGAAAACGTTCATCTTTCACGATATTGTACAAAATACTAGAGGCACTTCAGGTTTTGTAAAGTACCAAATCCATAAGAACATTCAGCATATGATACCTATTCAAAGTACATCAACTACATGAAAGCCTATAAATCTCTTCTTAAACATTTCAACCCTTCTTTTTCTTTTCAGTTAAGACCATTTTTAATACAAATCTGACTGATTTTCATAATGGATTCAGGAAATGAAATTGTACCCTATGAAGGTCCACGAACACCAGCTGGAATTCATCGAATTGTTTTTGTCTTATTTAGGCAGGAGTCTCGACAGACTATCTATGCACCAGGGTGGCGTCAAAATTTCAATACTAGAGACTTTGCAGCAGTGTATAATCTTGGATTGCCAGTAGCAGCTGTGTATTTCAATTGTCAAAGAGAGCATGGTTGTGGTGGAAGAAGGTAAAATGAATTCTTCTTTGCAGTACTTTCTATGTTGATGTCATATAGGCAAGAAAAGCCTCATGAATTTACTTCTAAAAAGGTCGACAATGCATAAGTCAACCGTTGAAATCCCATTTAATAATTGCTAATACAACAACAATAATAACCAAGCCTTAATCCCATTATATGGCTACATAAATTCTTTATTTCCATTGCACTCTATCAAACAACAAAAGCTCTGCTAATAGATTTTTTCAAAAATATCCACCGCCAATGAAAAAACAAAAGTAATTGAATCACACATATGAACCCGTTTATGCTAAAATCTCCAACAGCAAGTAAACCTCATTGACAACACCTTATTGAATGATCAAAACTGAGAAATGTTTGTCAATGCTGTCAAAAAATATTTTGATTTTTAAGGCCTAGAGTTTATCATCATGAGTGTGGTCATATCAGACTTTAGTCTTCAAACTTTAGTTGTTAAACAATAACCAAGCAAAAGCCCATCAACATCATTTGTAATTTGAATCCATATGCAACCATGAAACTTAAATATTGTAAAATAGCCAACTATTATGTACCAGCGTTGATTGTGTTCATTATCTTTGGATGGCAAGGTTCCTTGGACCAAACTGATTCAGTAACTCATCAGGAAATTTAGGCAGCTCAGAGGTTTGCCAATCCACTTGATGTCCCTGAAGAGTGCAATACAAAAGCGGACTTCATTATTACATCCCAAAAAAAATCAATAGTCTATAACAAGCGAGGTTCTTTTTTCCTAATAAACGCTATTTTGATAAATGTTGATCTTCTTCAACACATAATTCCTCTTTGTTTTATATTCATTTGCATAGAAAGGAAACTGATCCTACTATGCCTAAAAGGTTATCTTATTGAATGCTTCTTTTGCTGGATAGTTAAGATTTTTACAGTCTTTAAAAAAAAACATGATGTTTCACAAATTTTGGTATGATTTGAGCCAAATTATCAATATTCTTCCACTGCGTTGATAGAATTGAAAGCCATCAATCCCAGCTTGCCAAAATGTGAAACACAAGGGCTCCTGACATGTGAAAGCATGGAGGCAGTATCATCAGCATTAGGTTTATCAAACTATGTAGCAACAGCTTAGTGTTTTTGACAGCTGTTATGATTGCCATTAACCTGACGTCACTACTTTGCTATTCAAATCTGGTTCACCAGCTGGCAATGACTTTACAGTAGAGCATAACATCGTGAAAGATTTGCTGAAGCTGTAGAGCGAAATATTGATCTTCATACCTCAACAAATTGGAAGGACAGCAGCATGAAGGTGACTTGAATAGTATAAAATATCTGTAATTAAACACACAAAATGGCACTTCATAGAAAAAATTCACCAAAATAATGCACTACTACAGCATATATAAAACACAAATTACTTGTTCAAAGAAAGTGGAAACTCTAAAATATATAAATCTGCAATGGATATTCCAATTCTACTAGGGATATGAATAAAGACTGAACTAAACATTGTGCAACTTAAATCTACATCCTATCATTACGATGCCACATTGCCACAAATTAGGCTCGTTTGGTTAGAGTGTTATTTTTTAAGCAAGAGATAGAAAATATGTTATTTTATAAATTTAATAGGATACAAAATTACTTTAATATTGAGAGGCGTGAAAGATGAGAAATAAGGCTGATTTTAAAGTTGGAATTTATGTTGGATATGAAACAAAATTAACTTTCAATATTGGAATTTATGTTAGATGTGAAATAAAGTTGTTGAAGTTTGTGATAAACTTGAAATATTAATAAAATTATTGTGAGGCTCTTTTGAGCCTTGAACTAAACAAGTTGATATTTGCTATGGAAGTAAGACCATCAGATTTAGCAAGCAAACTGAACAAAATGAAGAAGTTGACCTGTAATTCAGTGGCATAAAGCTGTTAAAATTTAACAAATAAACAAGAAAATAACTATAATGGAATAAACATATGCACAAACATTATTATATTTCATCACAAGAAACACCACTTTGTGCAGGAGATCATAAATATCATGGAAAAAAAAAAAAAAAAAGAATAGCCTAAATGAAACTTTTTATTAGGAAATCATCATCAGTAATGTTGTCCCAAAAAAATTAAAGTTGACAATATCAATAAAGCCTTAGGCCCCTTGGCTAAAGGTCTCCCAACAAAAAATATTATTTTATTTTTTAAAAAATAAAATAATATTTTATATCTCATCCTACACAAACTCTAACATTAAACAATCACTTTATTTCACATCCAACACAATTTTTAATATAACTAATTCACTTATTTCACAATGGACTTAAATCTCATCACATTTACAAAGGAGCCTCTACATGTCAAAGATGAAAATATTCAAACCACCTTAAATATCATTTCCTCATTTTATCCTAAATAGGTGACCACACCTACAGACATCTTGATGCAATTATGTTTAATGTTGTCTATTCTTGGGAGACTAAAATCATTTAATGCATAATCTTAATCGCGACTCCGATTAGCAAAAAAGATAATATTTACAATAATTTAGACTATTACATATGGTATCAATGCCACTTTCTATGATCTCTTGGGAGAAAGTGTAATAAATTTTAGCTAAAATGTTGAATCCTAAATAGAGATATGTGCCACCCATAGACAAATCTCATATTGATAAAGCACTAGAGAGATATTAAGGCCTCATATTGATAAAGCACCAGAGAGATATTAAAGTTGAATTTTGGACAAGAGAAAAAAAATTATCTCATAAATTTAATAAAAAAAATTAGGGCAGATTACACTCAGGTCCCTGAGTTTAACACTTAATAACACGCAGGTCCATGTTTTTAAAATTATACCATCGGGGTTCCTGAGTTTTAATAAATTATCAAATGGGACTTTTTTTATTTTTTTATTATTAAAATTTTTTAGAATTAGCATTATCAAATGGGTCCACCGGCAACCGCGCGGCCCGCTGGCGTTCGCTCGGCCCGCATTTATGTAATTTTAAAATAGTAATTTTAAAAAAATTTAATAAAAAATAAATAAAAAAAGACCCATTTGATAATTTATTAAAACTCAGGGATCCCGATGTCATAATTTTAAAAACGTGGACCTACGCGTTATTAAGTGTTAAACTCAGGGACCTAGGAGTAACTTGCTCAAAAATTTAATTTAACATTTAAAAGTGTCTAAAATGTGAAATAAAGTTAATCCTAATATTCGCATTTATGTTGAAAGTGAAATAAAGTTAATTTTTATAGTTGAAATTTGTGTTGGGTGAAAAAAAAAAACTCAAATCAAACGAGCCCTAAATGTATGAGATAACATGCCTAAGTCTCTACTAATGCATTTAAAAAACTCTGAAGCCCAGTTGACCAAATCAAAGAATATCATAGTGGCTGGCTTGTCATTTAATGTATTAGCACCACACTGCATAATCTCTTGAGTGATATGTGATAATGCGAAGAACCACAGTGAGGATTTTGATTATCAAAATGTAGGTGTAGTGACAGTCTTAGGCAAACACTACATCAATAAAGCATAAAAGAGATGTTGAGTATATATTATAACATGTCTAAGAGATTGGTAGATGATTTTCAAAACAATGAATCCCACTAAGCGAATACGAATAATATCTACAATGATTTGGGATATTACATATAGTAATAGAGCCACTCCAGGCGATAGAGAAGCAAATCATAATGACAATGCTAAGTCTTGAAAAGAGTGTGTGTGTGTGTGACATCTTAAGTAAATTTCATATCAATAAAGTATGAGAGGGGTACTAGGTTTAAAAAATAATAAGCCTAAGTTCTTATAGACTTGTTTTAAAAACCGTGATCACCAATAGGCTAGAGCAAATACATCAATAATGGGTCTAGAGTAATTACACTTAAGTCCCTGAGGACATGACATAATATCATGTATGTCCACGAATTTGAAATAATTCCATTAGGTCCTTGAGGTTGATTAAATTTTCAATATGATCCCTGAAATCGACCGAAATTTTCAAACATATATTTGAACTCTTTCTATTAATTTATTGTGATCACGAGACCAAAAAGTGAGTTTATACTTTCAAGTTTAATTATTACTAAAGTACCCTTATTCTTCCCCCATCTCTCTTGTGAAGAGGGGCGTAGTGTCTCTCTCTAGTAACAATCCTCTCACCCTCGACTAGTCACCTTCATTTTCTCCAGTAGGAAAATGCACAAATTCCAAGCGATGATCACCTCCCAATTATTGCTTACTATGAATGCATTCCAAATTGATCTGATTAACAAATTAGATCGTTCAAAAATCACCACCAAATTGACTGGTTGCTTGAATCTTGGTCAAGGTACTCGATAACAGTGATAGGATCACCGATAATGTGGAAGATCATGTATAGCTGATGCGTGTCTCCATTGTTGAGAGATCAGGGGCAATTGCTCGATGGTCACGGAGAACAAAAGGAAAGGGCATGGCTGGCTCTATGAGTGAACTCTAAAAACTCGTGGTACAGAACCACCGGGACTTCCTCCCTTCTGCACCACGTGCATTTTAAATTTCATTTTGTTTACCTCCACCATCCGCTGCTGGATTCCATCTTTCTCGTGCACGTGAACTAGCTATTGTGCAGGATCTGCCGCCGGAGAGGCTGGAAGTGCAGAGGTAATCGAGATGGAGGTCTCGTGACGGGTAAAGCGCTAGCGCAGGGATGAAAGGGAGCGAGAGGAGGCGAGAGATTTGAGGACGTCTGCTACGACATGATTGGGGAAGAAAATATGGGAAACAATATTTGGGTTTGCACAGCGAATAGGTATTATGCCATTTCACATATATTCAACTGAAGTTACGACAGAAAGATCACAATGAAGAAATTAAGCACACTCGTGGGCTCAAAAGGATAGATTTTCAAATTCTTTCAGAGAGTGATCATAGGTCGTAATCTTAGAGACCTCGGTGTAGTTTACCCCTAAAAAATCTGGCGAGCTGAGGTACCTTCATCCTTTCACTGCCGAGTTTGCTCCGCCTGCCGGAGCCTTGCTGGACCTTCCTTCTTCCGTGTCCTCTGCCTCCGCTGATTTAACAGCCCTTCCCCTCCGTCGATGACCCTCAGCGCCGGCGGTGTGCCTCCTCGCATCGCACCGTTGCCCTGCTACCGTGGCCACCAGCCCAAACTTCGTCGGCTCGTTGAAAACAAAAGAAGGAAATTTATATAT
>KZ452036.1:858733-895120 GCA_002786265.1 Apostasia shenzhenica
TTTATCGTCGGTAAACGTTCGAGGGCTTTGGGAAAAAAAAAGGAAGGGGAAATTTATATATATTACATAAATGTTACGCAAATTTCGATATATTACATTCTACTTTTTTTTTGAAATAATTACCTAAATAATGCACAATTTAATTTTATTTATACTTCATTCATCAATTTTTAATTAATTACATTATCACACTCAAAATATTACAAAATCTTACATACACACATTTGAGTTAAAACTTAATTAAAATCTATTTTAAAAAAAATATTCTATTAGTAAATCATTAAAATTATATTTTTACTTTTAATAATACATATTTTTCTCTTCCTCAATACTACACCAAAGCACTGATTTGTCCTAAAATCAATTCACGTCACGGATGTCTCGTTCCTTTGACGCCACCTAAACATTAAGGTTTAGGATTTTACTCAAAATATATTTAAATATCCTTAAAATAATATGATGAACGGCTCAATTTTTTGTAATCTAACTATAGTTTGGTTATTGAAAAATTATAATTACTCATTAAAATAAAAAATAAATTAAAATGTGTGTAGGTAAGATTTTATAATGTTTTGAGTATGCATAGTGTAATTAACTAAGAATAGATGAATAAGGCATAAATAAAACTAAATTGTGTGATATGTATGTAATTATCTCTTATTTTTTCCATAAATTTTAAATAATATGATGATCATTTAAAAAATCAATATAACATATTATGTTAAAATTTATGCAGTATATGTAAAAATTCTTAAATTTTTTTAAAGAATATTTATATAGACATTACTTTAATTATTAAAGATCATATATTTCATTAAAATACATAAAATATTTCATTTATCAAGCTAAAATTTTATGAAATTATAAATTTAATATTATTTAAAAAATCCTAAATTATAAAATCATAATCTATAATCTAAAGCACTAAATTATATGTCTTAAATTAATTTAATACTAAAATGCTAAATACTAATTTTAATATTAACACAAATATAAATATTAAAATTAAAAGTATTTCATATTTTATATATTTTTTAATATTAAAATAATTTTTTTATTAAATTTAAAAAATAAAGTATCTTTTCTTTGTTCAAAAAAGCTCAATCAAACGAGACCTGAACCTTAAACTTTAATATTATACATCAAATATTATTTATTTTATAAATTAATTATATATAAATTCACATTAAATTGAATTTTGTGAGATGAAATCCTCTCTTATGAACTTATTAATAGTATATAATGAGATAAAATTTATAAAAATATATTAATATTCTAATGAAAGATTCATACATATTTTTTAATTTTTATAACAGCATATTAAATTCATTATCCTTTTATTTTACAACATAACTTCTAAATCTTCTAAAAATAACATATTTGGGTCTTTTAAAATATTTTTAAAATATTATTTTATTAAATATAACTATTTAGATACTTATTATTAATGACATGCACATACATAATGTATTAAATATATTTGTGAATATATGGTTGTCACTTAATTTTATTTTTAAAATATTTTTGGGTTAAATTGTTAAATAGAAGAATAGAATATTTAATATATATAGGTGTTTAAGAATTATAAGGTATACATGTAAATGCACCTAATTTAATTCATAATTTTTAAAAAAAAATGCTACGTAAAATCTATAATTTTGTGAAAATTTTTTTGATATATATAATATTTTATATTTTATAATGAAATACATAATTTTTTATAATTAAAATATTTTTCATGTAAATCTCTTTTATTATTTCTTTTTAAAAAAGTTTCATTTACCAAGAGACATGCTGATTTTATTATTTAATATATTGTTGACATACTACTTTTATTTCAGGACAATAAAATTACACAAGCATTACGAGATTAAATAATACGGCTAACTTCTTGATGTAATACGCTACACCATGCTATGTTAACTAATTTTTTTATTGGAAGAGAGGCAGGCCTCTTCCCATTGATTTTTGTAATATCCCTAATGGAGATATTAATTAATTTATATATTTTTGGGACATTTATATGGTAAATACAAAAGTTGGGCTAATTTATGGATTTTACCGTAAATCTCAAAATATTACAGTTATCACATCTAAAATAGCTATTTTTTTCATTTTTCACATCCTGCAATAAATTATATTAGAAGATTTAACAATAGTTAAATCTCAGCCATTGATCGTATCATTTAACCATCGACATTCACTTTAGGGCATCGCGGAGCTGCAATAGTTCCGGCGGCAACGTATTCACGAGAGGCGACAGCGTATTCACGAGAGGCGGCAGCGTATTCATGCGAGGCGACAGCGTATTCATGCAAAGTGGCACCGTATTCTCGCGAGGCGACAACATATTGACACGAGCATTACTCTGTTATTTGCATCTTCTTCTTACACATGCATCGCAAGCGGGCATCAGACCTTTCTGAGGCCGGCGGCGACAAAATTCTGAACCTGTAAAAAGGTCTGATGCTCGCTCGCGATACCCGCGTAAAAAGGACATGCAAATAACAGAGTGATGCTCGCGTGAATAAGCTATCGCCTTGCAAGAATATGCTGCGGCATTGCGTGAATACGCTACCGCCGGAACCAATGCAGCTCTGCAATGCCCTAACATAAAGGTCGATGGTTAAACGATGTGATCAATGAGTGAGATTTTTTTGAGATTTAACTATGGTTAAATCTTCTGATAGAATTTACCGCAGGATGTGAAAAACGAAAAAATAACTTTTTAGATGTGATATCTGTAATATTTTGAGATTTATGGTGAAATTCGTAAATTAGCCTGATTTCTATGTCCACCATGTAAATATCCCTATATTTTTTATATTTTTATTTTAGATTAATATAAAAGCAATGCCATTATTAAAAAAATTCATTTTCTTAAAAGTTTATTATATTAAAATTATGCATACATATTTTTCATATTTTGTTATTGTTTTACTATAGAAATTAGGGCGTGCATGTCTCATTTATTTGACTAGGTTGACTTTAAATTAAATCAAAATTATTACATAAAATGCATGATATATAAATTTTAATATTAAATTATTTTCAAATCGTATACAAATTTCATATTAAAATCATTTTTTCATATTTTTGATAAATTTAAAATAACAAAACTAATCTTTTTGCATTTTTTTAATATCTCAAAATAAAATAAATTTTATTTAAAACTTTTTACAATTCTCAATGAAAGAATATCTCATTAAACTTTAACTTAATTTGAAAGCTTTTAAAAATTAAAAATATATATTCTATTTTTTGAAGATAATAATAATTCTTTTAATCTCTCCCTTTAAATATATAAAACTTGTTGGAGATTTTAATAAAAATACAAAACCATTCACTGTTCTATGATTAAACTCTCTTAAATTATGTTACAATTTTTGTGAGTACATTTTTTCTTTTCTCATCGTCAAAAAATAGTCGATTTGAATTCTTTCCTAATAGATTCCTGAAATTAAACTTCTATTTTACGAGAGTTCTAAAGTTAGACTCGTATTTCATGTGTATCGATAAATCTAATTGAAATTTCACTTGATCGAAAAATTCATATGAAAATTGATGTATACCTAAGAGTTCAAATTTATAAACTCGACTGTATAAGTGTCTAATCTCAACGACTTATTAGAAAATAATTTATATACTGAAACTTTCAATTATATTTAAAATTATAAATAATAGAGTTGTTATTGCTTAAAGCACAGACAAACTCGATAAGAAGAACACAATCATTCAAAAATATCCGACAACTGGAATTCATGAGATAAAAAGAAATAATTATTGTGAATGATTGTTTCAATTCATATTTGATTGATCCCACAAGAGCAAGAGTGTGAGCAGGGGCGAGAGTTTGTCTTGAAGATCAATAGTTGTCTGTTGTTCGAATTGATATTTAGTTTAAATCGAATTTGACTCGAGTTTATTCAATCAAGTCATGAGCTATGGTTAGATCAGATCGACTTGACTCAATCTATACTTTTTAAAATATGAATAATATTTTTAATTACTTATTATTTGTACTTAAGTATGTGTCAGTTGTTGTTATAATATAAGTTAGACGATTTTGTAAGTATGATTAATCCAATTTAAAACTCTAGCTAAGGTAATTTTTTTTTAAAAAATTTAATTTTTAGTGGGCTATGAGTTGGCTTGATTAAAGCTTAAATCATCTCAAAATTAAAACGAGCCAACTTAAACTTAAATTAAATTAAAATGAGCTTAGTTTAAGCCGAACCTAGATCATTTCAAACTCGAATTGTTCTCACCCATAAAAAGCTTCATTTGGTTTGAGATATTTTTTTTATCCAAACACAAAGTTTAATTATAAAAATCAATTTTATTTCACATTCAACTCAAATATAAATATTAAAATTAATTTTATTTTATATTTTACATATTATTTTAATATTAAAATAATTTTTTTGTTAAATTTAAAAATAATTTTTTTTTTGTTTTATAAAGAAAAAGTTCAAAACAAATAAGACCGTGTGAGAGGGACTTCCTCTGTGTGTGCGCGGAAAATTGCCTCTGGGCGAATTCAAAATGCTGTGCACCTTTCCATTTCAGCAACAGCTCCACTTCTCGCTGGCTGTTCATCGCCACCGCAACATTGACTGTGCACTTCCCAACCCCAAATGGATCAAACCCATTCCTCCTCTCACCTTGGATAAGATCAGCATGGATGGGAAAACTGTGCCTAATAAGCTTTACACTAAGAAGATGAAATATCTTCTGAATTTGAAGAAGCTCGATGAAGCCAAGGATTTATATCTTGCAACGGCTGGTAGTGGAGAGGAGCCAGGAATCATAATTGGATCTGTTCTGATAGATATGCTCATGAAATCTGCGTTTGTCGTGGAGGCCTTCCAGGTGTTTGAGGCAATGCGTGAGAGAAATGTCATCACTTGGACTTCAATAATCCTTGGATGTGCTCGCAACTGCCTCGAAGAGGATGGGTTTTACATGTTTGTTGAAATGATGGAATCTGGTGTGGCTCCCAATGAGTATGCTTTCAGTGCTGCACTATTGGCTTGCAATGGAATTCTTTCATTAAATCTTGGGGAACAAATGCATTCATTGATCATCCGCTCTGGTGTTGGGAGTAATTGTAGAATCGGAAATTGTCTCATTGATTTCTACTCAAAATGTGGTTTGATGGATAATGCGTCTCAAGTTTTCAGGAGTATTTTAGAACTGGATTTGGTGAGCTACACTTCAATGATATCCGGATTTTGCAGGAACAACTGCTATAATTCAGCAGTTGAATTGTTCTCTGAGATGGTTAGACTTGGTTTAGAACCCAACGAATACACCATTTCAAGCATTTTGACAGCATGTGGGCTGCTCCTCGGAGAACAAATTCATTCTTATATGATCAAAACGATGATTGACCAGAGTGTTTTTTCTGCAAGTTCTCTGATCGAGTTCTACTCAAGGAACTATAGATTCGAGGAAGCTAATCTGGTGTTTGAGAAAGCAAAGACTAGGACCGTGGTCACTTGGAGTTCAATGATCTCATGTTTTGTAAGACATGACAGAGTACAAGATGCCTTTAAATTGTCTGTTGAGATGATCTCTGAGGGCACTGAGCCTAATGAATTCACTTTAACTACTCTAATATCCAACTGCAATGCCATCAGCTTCGGCCATCAGCTCCATGCATATGCAATTAAGCGGAATATGGTGATGAATAACAGGATTTCAAATGCTTTGCTGACTCTGTATGCACATATTGGTGATATGTTAGAACTGGACAAAATCTGGCAGAAGAAAGAAAATCCTGATGTCGTTGCTTGGTCGGCTGCTATATCCGGGTATTTTCAAAATGGTCTCTATGAGGCATCAACAAGATTACTATATGAAATGCATAGTAATGGTCTGAACCCCAATGAGTATGGATTATCCAGTGCACTTGGTTCTTGTGCTGTTCTTACTTTAGTAGATCAGGGTAGGCAACTACATTGCATTGCATTGAAGTTGGGCTGCGATATAGATGTTTGTATAGGCAATGCATTAATTAACCTTTATGCCAAATGTGGTTATCTTGCTGATGCAAGGCTAGCTTTTGATGTCATGCCAGCACATGATATTATGTCATGGAATTCATTGATTCATGGTTATGCGAATCACGGCTTTGGGTGTGAAGCATTCAAAGTTTATGAAGAGTTTTTAGATTCTGAATCACTCATACCCAATCATTCAACATTTCTGGGGATCTTGTAGGATGTAATCATATGGGTTTTGTCGACGAAGCAATTAAGTACTTCAAGATCATGCAAGAAAGTTATGGGCTAGTACCACATGTTTCTCATTATGCATGTGTGGTTGACATAATGGGTCGAGCCGGGAAGCTTAGGGATGCTCTAAATATCATTGAACGGATTCCCTGTGAACCTGATATCTTGATATGGAAGTCATTTTTAGCATCGTGTAGGCTGCAGAACAATCTGGAGTTAGGGAAGCTAGCTGCTGAGAGGGTCATTGAGTTCTCCCCAGAGGACTCGGCAAGCTATGTGATTCTCTCGAACTTGCATTCGATGCATGGGGAGTGGGAACATGCAGAGAAAGTGAGGATGGAAATGGAGGAGAAGGGTGTTAAGAAAGATGCTGGATGGAGTTGGATTCAAATAAGAAATGGAGTCAATGCTTTTCTTGCAAGTGATCGGTCTCATTTGAAAGCTGAAACTATATACCAAATTTTGGATGAGTTATTTGGCATTATGAAAGATGATGGCTGCTTACCCTGTGTGGATTTTGTGAACTATGATTTATGTTAACAGAGGCTGCTCTGAAGTAATGAACAAGAATAGAGTATACCCTATCATGATTTTGCAGTAGGTTACTTTATACAATGTTACATATTTTTTCTAGGATGCTATCTTTAACCTATAATTTTTTTTTTTACACTTGTATCATCTTATGCTATTCGCATTCTTAGTAACTTCAGCCTTCGTCCATCTTTTTTAAGTCTTGTTTTGCTGAGGTGCAGGCATATGGGGTTGCCAACCTTGTATTTCCGTTCCATTTGATGCTTGTTTGTTCACTGCCCAAAACATTGTTACTCCTTCTCAAGGTTGATCCTCCCTTGCTAGTCAAACTTTCAGATGCCTTGTAGAAATCTATAAGACTTCTCATTCCCTTTTCGTGATGATTGTTGGCTCCGAAAGATGCCACCATGAACTCTAGTCATAGATACTTGTCGGGAGGCTATCTAGGCATGTTTTGAAGTAGATATCAGTAGACCCATGTGTTGCCTTGTTGAATTTGAACTAGATATATTGTAGGCTCTTGTTTTACATCTTTGAATGATTTGCCTAGTATACTCACAAGACAAGTACCATTGTTCTTTTGCGGCTTCTATCCGGCCTTTGGCCTAGAATTCATGCTTCTCTTCAGTGCAGTCATTGTCGTTCATAATAAATTCCAAAATAACAGAGAAAGCATGCGTGTTTGTTAAGAATGGGTGATTCGATAGATCAAAATGTCCATACACGGCATGGAAGAATAATCATGCAACCTCCTTACATGTTATAGCCTTGATGAGTTGTTGTTAAACATCCTAAGAAGTCCATATAGATACTTTGGCATGGCCTCGTGGGTACTGCCAAAGGTATTTAGAGGTTTTGTTTCCTATTCATTGGTTTGTAAATGTGAAAGAGAGCATTTCCATGAGTGAACTTCCCAACAATATCATTGGATGTGTGATCAACTTTGAAGATTTTTAGTCATATTAGTAATGCTAAAATGTTCGGCAATCATAGAAGTGTTTGCTTTTTGGGTCAATCTCCTTCTTAGGGAATGAGAAGTGGTGCGCTTTACATCGCAAGCCTCCTCCAACCTCAAAGCCTAGAGCTCAGATTTCTTTTTCTATGATCCATACCTCCTTATCGTCCTTGTACATATAGATATACTCTTTTGGCTCTGTTTGGTAATAAGAAAAAAAAGAAGATTTGGTTGGAATTTTTAGTGATTTTTGAAAAATGTGTATGATGTGAAATAAAGTAAGTTGGTTATATTAAAAATTGTGTATGATGTGAAATAAAGTTGATTGATTTATTGAGAATTGTGTTGGATGTGAAATAAAGTGATTGTTTAATGTTGGAATTTGCGTGAGATGAGATATAAAATAATTTTTTTAAAATAGATTTAAGATTTTGGCCATAGGTAATTTTAGCCATGATTTTTACTCCATTGCCAAACAGGGCCTTTATATTAGTGTGGTTGTACCTTCATGGAGGTCGATAAGAGCACAAATGGTCTCGTCATCATGGTAACGTTCTTGTTATTGACACCCTTCTCATACTTGATCACTGAGGCACGTATCCAGTTTATATGACATGCTTATTATATCCTAGTCTAAAGTCTCGAGATACTAGATTGGTTGATTAGTCTAGATGATAGCCTCCTACAGCAAATAGGGTTGCCAGTGTTTGACTGCTTGGTACAGGGCATACAAATCCTTGTCCTACATTATGCATTGCTTTCATGTGCCTTGTAATATCTGAGAGTTAATAGGCTGTTAGTTGACCTTCTTGCATCAAGACTACACTGATAATGCAGCGTGAGAACTTTGACTCACCTTGAAGGGTCTCTCCGGACTATTCTTTCGATAGAAGGGTCTCTCTTAACTTAGTAGTGCTAGAATTGGTGCTTCGCATATCTTTTGCCTTAATAGTTGGAAAGTGTATTCATGCTTTGTTTTCCGCATGGACGATTGATTGGCCTTCGCTAGGGTATGTAGTGGTAAGCTATGAAGGAGAAATATGAAAGATGAATTATTGCATGTTAACACTTAACACACCCCGAGGAAGTTGCCGATGTTAGTAGTGGTCCTCAATGTTAGTCGATCTTTATTAATTTTTTGATTAAATAGTTGAGTTGTAGTTGATGCTCTCAAAGACCTTACATAGATGTCTAAAGCGACTCGGTCTCTCTAGGTTAGCAATCTTACAGAACAAAAAATTATCTAAATTCAACTCGATTAGTTTTTTACGAGTCATGATTCTTGGAGTTATTTTTTGTGTGGCTTCTTCTCAAAGATCTTTTTGTTGAGTATTCAATAATTCTATTATCTTCTTGATGCGCCTTTAGATCTTCTACTCGATTATTGCCACAAAACTGACGGTTTAGCTCAAATCTCTTGATGGGAAAAGTTTCAATTCGGTTGTGAGAACTTCGTGTAGACTACTGTGAATTTTGGTAATTAACCCAAGTTACTTTTTTCTACTATTAAAATAGAGTTTTTTTTAGATGAATAAATTGCATTTAAGTCCCTGAGGTCTTAGAAATTTTAATCTACAAGATTGATGATTTGTTGCAATATGATGCTTTTGTAACCTATAATTTAGGTTCAACCTAAATTATATATGCAAAATAAAGAAACTAAATGCCAATAGATTGTTAAACTTAGGGATCTAAATATTATAATTTAAAATTTATAGAAATTTTAAGATCTCAAAAACCTAAGGACTACCATTTAAATATTTTTTTAGATCTTCTATAAAAATAATTATAAATTAACATGCAAAACAAAATTGCATATGGATCTATATGCAATTTTCCCTTTTCAGCAAATATATATTTTTCAAAATTTTAGAGATGTAGATGGACGCAAGATGTTGACCTATGGCCCCGAAAATATTATCGGACGGTCAGTTCCGACTAAAGGGAACGGCTGATGGGAATGCAACGTGGACGGTCCGATTCTCTTCTCGTAGCTCCCTGCGTTATATCGGACGACCGAGAGGGTTCGCGTCATTCTAAAGCCATAGTTTCGGCTATAAAAGGTTCCCCTTCGTCCGAAGAGCCTTCTTTTCTTCGTCTCTGCTCGCTCCGACTGCAAAACCCTCGCCCCATCGCCGAAGAAGCAGCAAAGCTCGTTAATGGTATATTGGATTGTTCTTATCTCTCTCTTTCTCTCTCGCTCTCTATGTATCTCATGGCTGTTTGATTGCCTATTGTTGGTGTAGTATTTCGCATCTCTAACTGCGCATTGTTTAATGCTCCATTGATAGGGATAGGGGTTCTCTAATTGTTTGATCTTGCTTCAGGCTCTTCCGAATCAGCAGCAGGTTGATTACCCGAGCTTCAAGCTCGTCATCGTCGGGGACGGCGGCACCGGTGCTGATGTCTTCTGCCCTTTTCTTTTTCGATCTCACAAGATTGTGATGATTTTATGGTCAATGAACTGGTCTGATTTATGCAGGGAAGACTACTTTCGTGAAGAGGCATCTGACGGGCGAGTTTGAAAAGAAATATGAACGTATACTTCCTTTGTTGTACTGTTTAGCTAACCTTAACATTGTTTCTTTACTATTTTTCTAAGATGGAATTTTGTTATTGGATAGCTACAATTGGTGTTGAGGTCCATCCCTTGGATTTCCATACCAACTGTGGGAAGATCCGTTTCTATTGCTGGGATACTGCGGGACAGGAGAAGTTTGGAGGGTTAAGAGATGGATATTAGTGAGTGTCATTGCTTCAATTATGATTATGCAGATTCATTTTTTTGGCTGCTTTTGCATGTGGTAACAACCACAAGTATTTGGTGTACATGCATCATAAGTGGTTTGATAACAGAGCTAAGTATTTTATGTTCAGAAAGGAGGGGCACTTTACTATCCCGCCTGCTTAATTAATAATCTATGAAAATTAGTTGAAAAAAAGAAATGGCCCATACCTGATTTTTATTGTTCCTTGTGTTGTGAGCACGTAACTTGTTGGTTGAAATGATGAGAATGCTATGCAATCACATCTATTTTCCTAGGCCTGTCACCTGACAAAATGTGGCGCTAGTTTATTTATACTGGACACTCTGAGTAACATGGTGAGATTATTATAAGAACATGTGAGCTCAGGCCAATCAGCGTTAAGCTCTATCTAATCCTTTTGGGTTTTCGTTTCCTTTTGTGAGAACCTTAGTTGACCTTTGAATTCAAGCCATCAGCTGTGGCTATCCAACTATTTTACTGTTTTAGTGAGTGGATCAGAGTTGTTCACAATATTGTAGAACTTTTGATGCCCTGTTTTTTTTTTTTTCTATTATTTTGTGTTTCTGATTCTTGATGCAAGTCAAAATATGATATAAAACTATCAATGAGATGAATTTTTATGCACACATAAATACTCTCACAGATAGTTGCTTTTTAGTTATCTTTGTTGGCTTCATCTTTTGTTGTGATGTTAGGGGTAATTTCATCTAGGTCCTTGAGGTAGACCTATGATTCTATGCAAGTTTAAAAAAAATGAAAACATGTCATCCGGTCCCTTCCACCCAAAAGTTTTTTCATGTGGGTAATTTTTAATGAATTCCGTTAACTTTGACGATTAAATTGCTATTTTAAAAAATAAAAAATACATATTTAAGCATTAAAAATTTGTTTAAGTATTTTTGATTGTCATTTATAACTGTAACTTTTATGTTTTTCTTTATAGGCAAACCATTGTAACTTGATGTTTACTTTTGCTTTATTTCATTTTTCTTGTTTCTACTTGAATATCTGTTTAATAATTTCGTATTAATGCCAAGCCATTGCCACTGGTCAAATAGGATGCAAATTTTCTTTTGCTATTAGTTTTTCAAGGATCTTTTTAAAGGTGGTGGCTTAGCTTTATTAATTATAATGTTTCTGCACTCGTACTGTATTTGATTTTCTTATCTCTTTATTTATTTCTTCTGAGCCTTATGTTTTGCTTTTTGTTCTTGGTAGACTTGTTGACCTTAATTGCACTTGTGCATGAATGGTATGATCCCTAGTATGCCTCTATGCATTTTTATCTTTGCCGTTGGCCTACTGAATCTTGCTATGCTGTGTTTTGAGATCATCAAACTTTGTGTAATGATAAACTTACTGCATTGTCTCTTAATTATTTCATTGAGGTATTTGGTTCATGCTATTAATGTGTGCTATTGATGTATAAACTCATCTGTCATTTGCATTCAAGTAGTTTTTTTTTTGTGCAGAATCTCCTTGTGAGATAATTGTTGTGTTTACACTTATTTTAGTGGTCTTTTCTGCTATGTGTGTTTCTGCTTTTTTTTCCCCCACTTCCTGCTTCTTTTGTTTCTTATTTTGTTTTATCGTTAGCCTCTATTGTTCTAGTTTGGTTTCAAGTTTAAACCAACGTCCCCCACCACCTCCAAGAACGGCAATGTTTCAAAGTTATTCAAAACGTGAACAAACCAAGGATCAAAATTTTCCAAAAAATGAACCCTTTTTTTGGTTTAGAAAAGTTTAAAAGTTGGCAAAAAACACAGATAAGGTGATTGTTTTGTAAATCAATAAGCTGTTTTAGCTGTGGATCATTTAAGAAATAAAATTTTACCTGTCTTTTGCTGTTGGAGGTGCAAGCGAGCATTCACTGTGTCCTGCATGTTTCTAATTTTTTTTTTTTTCCGCCTCAGCATTCATGGACAGTGTGCTATTATTATGTTTGACGTCACCGCCCGCCTTACATACAAGAATGTTCCAACATGGCATAGGGATCTCTGCCGGTGGGTTAAGGCAACCATCTCTATGAAAATTGTATTATTGGCATCAATTCACATTTTTAATCGTGTAATGTCTTCCATTGCTGAATCAGGGTCTGTGAGAACATTCCCATTGTTCTCTGTGGTAATAAAGTTGACGTGAAGAACAGGCAGGTGAAGGCTAAAATGGTCACATTCCACAGAAAAAAGAACCTTCAGTATTACGAAATATCAGCTAAGAGTAACTACAATTTTGAGAAGCCGTTCCTCTATCTGGCTAGAAAGCTTGCTGGGTAACTTCCAGTCTTATTTTATTTTGGTGGGAAATAAAAATCAGATTAAGCTTGGTTATTTGGATTAATTTTGAATTAACCTTCAGTGATCCGAACCTTCATTTTGTTGAGTCCCCAGCGCTTGCTCCTCCTGAAGTTCATATTGACCTTGCTCAACAGCAATTGTAAGTCCTAAATATAGTTTTGAACCTTCATCTTATTCTTTTAAGATAATCACATATATAACAGCACATGTATGCAATATGACATAAAATAGTCAAATCTTGCCATTTATTCATAATTTAACTAAATTCTAAGTTTGATTTTGATCATAATCTAATTTCAATCTATCAATGACATTAGGAATGGTTTTTCAAATAATGATTTGGAATTTAAGTAACTGAGACATGTAGTTCAATGTACAACACATTTTCATGATGCCATTGGTTATGATAAGATGGAATAATTGGACTCTTGATGGAACATCCTCAGAATCTTTAACAGAATCTGACTGGCTTTATATATATCTTATTTATTCTGTATGTAAAGCATTAAATTTGAGTCTGTAATGTGTAATAATATTTCTTCTGTGTTGTGTCACTTGAATCACATGCTTTAAATTGAGCTGAATAACAAAATTTGAAGTGTTTTGTAAGTATTGAGTTTTGATGGTGTTAATGTCTTATTACCTAATTAACTCCCCCACCCTCGCAAAAACAAATTAAAAAATTAAAAATACCAATAACCAATTTATGGAGATAATTATTAAATTTGTAATTTATGTACAAATATGGCGATCACAAAGATGTGCATGTGTGCTACACATTCGCGTAACATTTAATTGGTTGAAAATCTTTCAATGTAGAAGAGAAATCCATGTAGTAGACCTTTAACTAGATTAGGATTATCATGTTGTTTATTTATGTATTTTATGTGTTGTTTTTGTGGTTACCTGTTTCTCTAATAGCTATTTTTAATTCTAATTGTTGGATTATTTTTTGCTAGGCACGAGCAAGAACTTGCTGCTGCAGCAGCCCAGCCCCTCCCTGATGACGATGATGAGTCACTCGATTAGATGGGCACCCCAATTTTTGGGCGTTTGTTTCGTTAGCGTATTGGGCTTTTATGATTAGAGCTGCATGCTTTGCTCTATTGCAATATTTGCTGTTGCAATTGTGGTGTTGGCAGTTGGTGTCTACTAAATTTGGTTTGTTTTTTTTATTGAAATTTCTTGTTGTTTGTTTCATAATTAAATCTCGAGTCAGTAGTTCTCGCTCATCTATTCTGTGACGATTTTGTTCAGTTCAAGTTCCTAATGATTCTCACGCTTTAATGATGATCTCTATGGATTATTTCAGGTTGATTTGATTTGATTTTATTTTGGGGTTTTTATTTTTTTGGTATTGTTGCAGTATAACGATTTGAAATTACATCTACATGATCATGAGTGTCAATTTATTTGATATTTCCAGTTTGGTCATGTTACTGAGGTTTCACCATCGTTATATTTGATATTATTTTTGTGCATCAATTAATCTCTCTTTTTACATTCATCTTTTGTCATTTGCTTTTATTTTTTTTCTATCGTTTCTGCACTTCATGATGGCTTAGCTTGAATTTTTACTGCATTTGAAAAGCGAATGTATTATATTGGAGTTTGATTTGGTTTGAGATTAGCTCGATTTATCGTTTTTTTTTTCGTGGAAACAAAGGATTCATGTAGCCGACCCCACCTAGTGGGATTAAGGCTTGGTTGTTGTTGTAATTTATTTTAAGATATATGATTGGTTCATCGGTTCAATAGATCATGATGTTGTACCTATCTTAAATATTGCCATAGCTTGCATTCTCTACATTGCAATCCACTTCACAGCAGTGGGAATTAATGTTGGAGAAGAATAATGAATCAAATGTCATGCATCAAGATTGCTAATGCCATAAGATGAAGCCAAACAATCTAATTTTGATGAGCGCAAATTTAATAAATGTGAAGGTGATAAAAAACGAGATGGCATTAATTCCAAAGGACACATTTCAAAAACTTTGGAGCCTTTTATTTTGGGTGGTTCTACCATGACAAATTAATTACTAGAAAGTATGATTGTATTTTGGAACGAGTCGTGAGCACATAAGTTCAAATCCGATTCGGTTTGAAGAAAAATGCGTTGGGAGTGAGTGTGTGCTCTTAAACCCGTTGGTCGACCAGACCAAGTGCTTGGTTGACAAGGTGTCTTTGGTCAACCAAGTTGATCGACCAACAGGACAAGAAGGTGAAAGTCTTGGCCAGCCAAAATGGACTTGAGGCATCCTATTCAATACTAATTTCTTTAGTCTTCATTAAGCCATAACTTTTGCATTAGATTTTAGACTTCAATAAATTTTGATTATTAAATTTGTATTAGAATTAATTCAACAATGACCATTGATATCTGAATTTTAGCTAGCAGTTCTTTAAATAGGATTCAAGCCTAATATACAGTGCCAAAAGCTCTAAGAATGACTTGAGATCAATTTGATGTGGCTTTGATTGAACAAATTCTAAGCAATCAAAGCATGCTTAGAATTTGAACAGGTGTTCCCGTGTGAATCGCGTCTTTGCTCGTGCCTTTACATGGTGATCTCTCATTGTTGTCGATGCTTTCTGTGATCGAATGAGTGATACTATAATGTCTTGAAATTAGTTTTCATTGTGGGCCTTCTGTCTTTGGAAAGCACCTTTGAAGTAAAATGGCCTTTAAGCACAACTCAATCACCAGTAGTCTCCACAAGAACACGAACCATCTTCAAAATGGTGGAACCTGTTCCTGTCCCTCACCACTATCTTCCTCCCTGTAACCTTCGCAATCAGCTTGATCATCGAATGGCAATCTCCGCAAACTCTCAGGTTCTTCATTACCCTTATCGTCTTCCCCGGCTTGGTCGATATCAGCCCGAAGCAAATTGCCAGCCGCTCGCTGTGAATTGCCAGAGCCCATTGCTTCTCCTGATCCTGAACATCCTGCAGAACTTCGCTTTTGGCTGGAGAATATCCTTCCTTCTTCACAAGCACAGTCATCTCCTCAAGCTTTTCATAGATTTCCTTCCGCTGTGGGTGCTTAATATCGCCAAGAAGAAACTCATGGAGCTCGTTATCGATTTCGATCGAACTGCAGCCGGGTTCCTTCTGCATTCCTCTCTCCCTCAAGATTGCCCTCATCCTCGCGGCGTCCTCCCATTTTCCGAAAGACGAGTATGAATTTGCTAGAAGGACAAAAGTCCCTGAGTCCGCTTTCTCGCTACTGATGAGAATTTGGCCAATCTTTTTAGCTAATGCGAGGTTGCCGTGAATTCTGCAAGCACCAAGCAAGGCCCCCCAGATAACGTGGTCTGGTTCCACTCTCATCTCCTGAATCATATCAAAAGCATCCTGTAGCCGCCCAACACGGCCGAGTAGATCCACCATACAACCATAATGCTCGACTTCTGGAAGCAGCCCGTGGACCTTCTCCATCGATTCGAACATCTCAAAACCCAGATCGACAAGACCTCCGTGGCTGCAAGCATTCAGCACAGCAACAAAGGTTATGTGCGTTGGCTTAAACCCAAGCCGGATCATTTTTCTGTACAGCTGCACTGCCTCGAGGCTCTTCCCGTGAACAGCAAGCCCTGCAATCATCGAGTTATACGAGATCACATCTCTTCGTGGCATTCCATCAAACACCTTCATCGCTTCCTCCACGCTGCCGCATTTGCAGTACATGTCGATAAGGGTCGAGCAGACAAATGTGTTTCTCCGGATTCCATACTTACCCAAATACGAATCCACCCACTTTCCGAGCTGGAGTGCACCTAACCGAGCGCAAGCTGAGAGAAGACAAACAATAGTAATTTCATTGGGCTGAACATTCTCCCTCTGCATTTCCCTGAACAGATTGACAGCAGCCATCTCCCGCCCGTTCCTAACAAGTCCGTCGATCATGGAGGTCCAGCACACCGTATCCCTCTCCGGAACACCACAAAACACGCCCAGCGCCTCGTCGATCAGTCCACGATCAGAGTAGCAAGAAATGAGAACCGTTCCGGCAACTGCATCTCTGTCAGGCATTTCATCAAACACCTTCTTTGCGTCGGCAAACTCTCCACAACCGCCGTACAATCCAATCAGTCTCATCAAAACGGCCCTCTCAAAGCCGAAGCTCAGTTTGAGAACCTGGCCGTGAATCTGCTTTCCCTCCTCGAGAGCCATTTGAGACCCACAAGCCTTCAGAACGTAAGAGATCAAGACTGCATCGGGGGCGATGGATTCGCCCATCATCTGGGAGTACAGAAGAACGGCATCCAAAGGAAAGTCGCCGGCGACTATTCCGGCAATAAGCGCGGTCCAGTGGTAGACGTCTGGCTGTTTGACGCTTTCGAAGATTCGGGAAGCGTAGTCGATGGAATGGAGGGAGGAGCAGCGGCGGAGGAGCTGGAAGAGAAGGAACCTGTCATGGCCCTCCCCGGATTTGATGATTGCGCCGTGAACCTGGTAGACTTCGCTCGTGCTTCTGCACCGATGAAGAAGAGGAAGGAAAGGGCTCGGAGGGGCGCAGGCGGCGATTTTGTTCTTGGGGAAATCGTGAGCGGAAAAATTCAAATTTGCTTGCGGAGGAGCAGTAACGGCTAGTGCGGATTGAAGCATGGCGTTCGCTGGAAATTTAGAGAAATTTTAAAATAACTATTTTACTTGTGCTTAACTTAGAAAAATAATTGTTATAAATATTATTATTTATTGTTTGATAATATTCATTAATAGCCATGAGAATAAATTATAAATTTTTGTTATAAAAATTAAGATATAATATCATCTAGAAATTGAGAAAATAAATTATAATTTATTAAAAATTAAGATCAAGACAAAAAAAATAAAACGTCAAATTATAATTATTATTATAAAAATTTAGAACACAAGATAAAGACTAAAAAATTTAAGAAATTAAATTATAATTTTATAAAATTTAAGATCAAGATTAAAAAAATGAGGAGATCAAGCTGTAATTTTATAGTACCCAAGGTCAATATTAAGAGAAATCTGAAAATCAAATTATAATTTTTAGGATCGAAGACTAAGACTAAAAAAATAAAGCCAAATTATGATTTTCATTATAGGGAAGTAGGATCTAAAGCGAAGACTAAAAGAAATTGAAAGACCAAATTTGAATTTTTTTCATTACCAAATATGAAAACTAACAAAAATCAAAGGATGTATTTATAATTTTTGTTACAAGAATTTAAGACCTAACGCAAAGACTTAAAAAATTGAGAAACAAAATTGTATTTTATTAGTATTTAAAACTAAGACTAAGAGAAATTGAGAGATCACATAACCGTTGAGAATGAAGACAAAGATCGAGAAAAATCAATAAAACAAATTAAAATTTTGTAGAACTTAATTAATCAAAGACTAAGAGAAAATGGGGTTATAAACTTCATTATATGAATATTAGGACATAAGATTAATACAAAGAGAAATCAAGAGAGCAAATTATAATTTCTTAGAATTTGAATAACATTAAGAGAAATAGGTATATTCATATTCAAGTTATTAAAGACATGTATGAAGGAGCTGTTACCTCTGTTCGGACACAAGGAGGTTTGACTAAGGATTTTTCTATTACAGTTGGATTAACCAAGGCTCGGCTTTAAGTCCGTATCTTTTTGCTTTGATTATGGAAGTCATGACTGGACATATCCAAGATGAAGTGATTTGGTGTATGCTCTTCGCAGATGATATTTTCCTTATTGAGAAAACTGAAGAGGGAGCTAAAGCGAAACTAGAGCTTTGGAGGAATGCTCTAGAATCTAAAGGTTTTCATCTCAGTAGATCAAAAATTGAATATATGGAGTGCACATTTAATCAAGAATGAAATACTTATATTGGAGATGTGATAATTGGTGATCAAATTGTCAAGAAGAGTGAGCGCTTTAGATACCTTGGATCAATTATACAAAATGATGGCGAAATAGATAATGACGTTATTAGCAGGATTCAAGCAGGATGGGTAAAATGGAAAATGCTTCAAGGGTAAATTTTATAAAACTATAGTAAGACCAGCGATGATATATGATGCTGAATGATGGTCTGCAAAGAGGAAACATACAAATAAAATAAATATTGCAGAAATGAGGATGTTAAGGTGGATGTATGGATATACATGAAAGGATAGAATGAGAAATGAGTATATCCGAAAGAAAGTTGGTGTTGCACCAATCGAGGATAAACTTAGAGAAAGTCGGCTTAGATAGTTTGGACATCTAAATCGTAGGCCGATTGAAGCTCCAGTTAGAAAAATTGAGTTAGTGGATTTTGCCCATGTACAAAGAGGAAGAGGGAGACCAAAGAAGATATGACAAGAAACTATAAGAAGTGATCTTAGTTACTTAAACTTAAATAAGAATTTGGTAACTGATAGAGTGCAATGGAAATAAAGGATTCATGTAGTCGTCCCCACCTAATAGGATTAAGGCTTGGTTATTGTTGTTGTTTATTAAGAGAAATAGGTGATAATTTCAATAATTTTGATAGTTTTGGAATATATAGTTGGCATAAATTTTTTAGTTTTGACAAAAAAATAAAAATTTCAACTTTAGAGTTTTAGGTTAAATCGAAAAAATGGCTGAGTTTCAGGTCAATAGAGGTCAAAGCTTGAAATTATGCTTTAGGCATGTTTGTTTGCAAACATTAATTTCAATAAGATTTTAAATATAGATGAATAATGTAAAATAAAATTAATTATTTATGTTAAAATGTAATAAAAATTGGTTATTATTCTAATATATGTGTAAGATATGAAATAACGTTAATTTTTTTATAATTAATTATATGTGATATCAAATATAGTTCAGCAACAACAAATTAAGCCTTTATCTCACTAGGTGAAGCTAGGTATATGAATCCCTCATTTTCATTATATTTTACCAAATAATAAATTTTTTTGTATCTCTAAATATATAAAATTATTTATTATAATTTGTTGTTATATATTTTTTGGTCTTTTTCTTTCTTTTTTTACATAGACATGATCCAATAATCTAAATTTTCTTACTGAAACTTCTATCAGCTAATGATTTATATATCCAAATTATCTAAATTGACTTCACTTAGCTTATCTTCAATTAAGGCTACTTCTAACATTTTCACAAATATAGTTATTTTTCATCTTATCTTTTTACGTGTACTTGCTCACCTTCCTTAGCATTTTCATTTCTGTGATATTTATTTTATTTGTGTATTTATATTTTATAAGTCAACATTCAGCACTATATATAGCCAGTCTTATAATTATCATATAAAATTTATCAAGTCTGAGTGAAATTTATCTATTACATAATACATAAGATATATTAGATTATGAAATATAATTAATTTTTAATATTAAATTTAATATATAATGGGATATGTCTGAATAAAATTAATCTAACCAAACAAACATGCCCTTAAATTGATAAAAAAAATGAAATGATGGGATTCTCATACATATAATACTTCACAATTTTAGTGACAAAAATTAACATTTTAAAAATTTGGATTAATTTTTAATGCTTTCTAGACTTTAGCCTCAATTTAATTGGAATAAATATTTTATGAAAATTTTTAAAAAATATATATAATAGTAAAATAAAATAGTTATATTAAAATAAAATAATTAAAATTTATATAGGATGAGATAATTTTTTAAAAAAAATAAAATAAGATATTTAGTTTTTTACTCTTTTAATTATTAGTGAGATTATATCAAGTAAAGTTTTGAGTATGCCCAACTTCACTTGGACTCCACTACTTGCTAGCTCATGTGCATAAGAAAACGAAGATGTACAATTTTAAAAAAATGTAAATTATTAATAGGTTTATATAATTTTCTTATAATTAAAATTTAATCTTCAGTTTTTAAAATCTTTCATTTCAATCCCTAATATTTTTTTAAAAGTTTTACTAAATCTCTAGAATTTAAGATCATGACTTGAAAGTATAGCAAATTAAATCCTTAGAAACTTAAGTATAAAATTTTTAAAAATGTGATTAAAATTTAATTATAAATAACCTATTGAAAATTAATAGTAATTTATTCTTGTAAAAGTTATTTAGTGGAAAAATGAAAAACATTAAGGCCTGTTTGTTTATAAGATTTAAATTTAACAAAGTTAAAATTAAACTTAAATAGGGATATATTTTTTTAGGGGTTTTTACATACAAGACATAAAATTCACACGTAATTACGCATTTCACCATCAATTCATAAATATTACTACTATCACACCATATTCATTTAAATTTTATGCATTTCACATATTTCATATACTTTATAATATTATATGTAAATTAAAAATACATAAATTCATTAATATTTAAATTCTAATATATATTTTTATTTTTTTACTGTAAACACATCAATTTTCTTACTTCAATTAAAAATTATAGTCATGTGGATTTAAATTCGACACCCTAATTGGAAATTTTAAATAGGATAATTAAATTAAAATACATAAATTCATAAATATTTAAATTGTTATTTATATAAATTAATTTATTTATAGTTTTTAATTAATATATTAGTAATATAGTTAAGATCAAGGCCAATTTAGAAATGTGAAGTTCACCATTAAAGAATATGGTGTGAAATATGTGAAATGCGTAAAATTTAAATGATATAATGTGATAGTGGTAATATTTATGAATTTATGGTGAAATGCGTAATTTTGTGTAAATTTTATGTCCTGTATGTAAAAACTCCTATTTTTTAATTGAAAATTATGAATAATGTGAAATAAAATGAGTTATTATGTTGAAATAAATGAGGAATGTGATATAAAGTTAGTTATTATATTGGAATATGTGAGTGATTTAAAATAAAATTATTTTTAAATATTAAATTTTAGGGATAATTACCTACATGCCACACAATTTAGTTTTATTTATGTCTTACCCATCCATTCTTAATTAATTACACTATGCACACTCAAAATATTATAAAATCTTATATACACACATTTTAGTTAAAACTTAATTAAAATCTATTTGAAAAAAAATATTATGTTAGTAAATCATTAAAATTATATTTTTACTCTTAATGGTATATATTTTTCTCTTCCTCTATACCACACTAAAGCATTGATTTGTCCTAAAATCAATTCACGTCGCGGATGTATTCTTCCTTTGCCGCCACCTAAACATTAAGGTTCTAGGATTTTCACTCAAAATATATTTAAATATTCTTAAAATAATATGATGAACAACTCAGATTTTTTTATAATTTAATTATAGTTAGGTTATTGAAAATTATGATTACTCATTATAATAGAAATAAATTAAAATATGTGTATGTAAGATTTTATAATGTTTTGAATGTGCATAACGTAATTAACTAAGAATGGATGGGTAAGGCATAAATAAAACTAAATTATGTGGTATGTAGGTAATTATCCCTAAATTTTGTGTGATGTGATATACTTGTTTAAAATTAAATCATATTAATTTTGAACTGTCAAATAAACATAGGCTAAGTTTTTCCACTTTTTAGTCTATTATTCGAACAATGATGCATCTGAAATTCTTTTTAGTAATCCCGTCCAACCGTATTAGTTGACTTTTATTGTACTTTTCTTAGCGAAGAGGCTACGAATTTTTGTCGAAATTAAATGGTTAGATGACAAAAGGTTGAGCTACTTTTATCACTAACAAAGAAATGTTGCCATTATGATAATTTCAATATCTATGCACTAAAAATGAAATTTTAACTTGTTATTTATTTTAGGTTTAGTTTATTTTTTATAATTAAATGGATATATTAACATTTTTAATTATATGACACATTTTTATTTGTCACATGTGCAACCACATTAACACTTATACAATATAATAAGAAACTTTTTTTGATTTAAAATATAATATGAAATTTTCTCATAAGTTTATTTTATTTCATGAAAACTGAAAATGCTTTAAACTGATTTTTGAGGAATTATTGATTAAATTTAATGGAATGCTGCACACTTTTTGAATCTATTTTACATCGAATCGAAATCGAGTAGATTTAAATGAGCCGACTAACGAGCCAAAAGTTCGGCTCAGTAATAATTTTGAGCCGATTTTGAGCCACTCGGCTCGATTAAGTTCGAAATCGGCTCGAATTAAAATATATTTAATATAATATATATTAAAAATAATATATATATATATTACAAACGGTGCCGATCTTGAGCCGGATCGAGTTAAGCTTACCCGGCTAGAGATCGGTTAAAAATAAATTGAGATTTGATTCATTTGCGAGCCGGCTCGAAAATGAATCGAAATCGGCACGAAGTCGATTGAAATCGACTCGAATCGGCTCAAAGTCGAATTCAATTGAGCTCGAATCGATTTTGAGTCGATCGAAATGTGATCGATCATCCATAACAGCCCTAGCTATAAGGCACTTTTGCATTTTTAGTTTAAAGTTTTCGCAAAATATTTTTCAGCACCCTCGGCGTCTAATTTGCTTGAACATGACAGACTTGTCCGTAAAGGTTCAATGAAATATAAAGCCGTAATCCTTCCATCAAGATTCGCGAAGACAACAGTATCCTATGAAATGCACAAATCTTAAAGTGATCAAAGGGCAGAAAACCTATTGTACCAGTAATATCATCTTCACGAAAAACAGCGGCCACCACCCCCAATCTATACGGATGTGAATTATTGCACATTGCCTAGCAGCTCTACTTTTACATATTAGCCAAAATTGTTAAATAAATTACAATTAAACCCTCTAACTTATCTTCCAATTTATTTGATGTATAGGTTCCTAAGTTTACAATTCATTTCAACATGGTCCACATCAACAGTTTATACTTGTGAAATACTATTTTTAATAGAATAATTGGCTAAAGACTACCTTTATAACTCATATTTTCTTCTAATCATTTCTTCTCCCCCGGCTTTTTTATTCATGTCAATCTTTTTTTTTTTGCTTTATCTCCCCGTGATGCTTCCCATCCCCTGCCCTCATTCTTAACGATTGCTTGAAATTTTATTTTATTTTATTTACTTTTTAACAATTATTTGAGGAGTTAAATAAATAGATAAGAAGAAAGAAAATAATTTAATTTAAAAATAATAAAAAATTAATAGGAGACTTACATGAAATGTGAGAGAGAGAGAGAGATGAAGGTTGATTTAGAATGTTTAAATTCTAGAAAAATTACTGAAGAGTTTAAATGAAATCAGTGTTGTAAAAATCGAATCAGACCGCCCATATGACTACACTTACCGCTCAAATCATGAATCATTGTGCATCCAATTTGATTTGATGTGAAAATTAAATTGCATATTAGAATGAATCAAACTACAATGATATCATCCGCTTAGATTTTTGTTACTTAATAATAACAATAAATCATCAAATGATTAAGTTCATTATTTTAAACTTTTATTACTATTTTTCGTTCGCAGATTGTTATTAATTATTAGTTTAACCAGTTCAACCAATTCGATCATGATTCAGATAATAGGCGAGTTCTTGATCCGAGTTTTTTAGAGCATTGGATGAAATGATTGCAGGAGCACATGGACTCATATGAAATTATTCTATTCTTGTAGACCTGCATATAAGATTGGTAATAATACCTCAGATATCTTACTGTAATTTACTGTGGATAATTTACATTGGAGGCCTTTCTAAAATTGGAATAACATCAGAGCCCGTTGGCTCTGATCGAGATCTCAGATTTGATTCGCTGGACTCCGGCCTCTCGCTATTATATATCCACCCCAGATCCAGATCCACTCTCTCTCTCTCTCTCTCTCTCTCTCTCTCTCCGACGGAGCAGATGGCGGTCGGCGGCGGCGACGACGATCGCCTCATTGTGAGTTTCGGCGAGATGCTGATCGACTTCGTTCCGACGGTTTCCGGGGTGTCGCTGGCGGAGGCTCCGGGATTCATAAAGGCCGCAGGCGGCGCGCCGGCGAACGTCGCCATCGCAGTCGCCCGCCTCGGCGGCCGCGCCGCCTTCATGGGGAAGCTCGGAGACGACGAGTTCGGGCACATGCTCGCCGCGATCCTTCGCGAGAACGGCGTCTCGGATGCCGGCGTCACCTTCGACTCCGGCGCTCGCACCGCCCTCGCATTCGTTACCCTCCGATCCGACGGCGAGCGCGAGTTCATGTTCTACCGTAACCCTAGCGCCGATATGCTTCTCACTCCGGCCGAGCTCGATCTCGATCTAATCCGCAGGGTTCGTCAGATCTCTCTGTTCCCGCTCTTTACCTTCTCAACTGACACTTTTGTTCAAAAATTCAAACTGTCTTGAAAATTTTTTCTCGCTTAGTGCTAAAAATTGGCAAAAAAAAAAAAATGCTAGAAAAATCCCTGTACCAGTTTTCAAGGCTTCAAGGTTTTATCCGACGTCATAAAAATAATTGGACCCATGCCAACACAGATTTATGGGACCCAATTCTGCGGATGCGCGAGTAGGTAGGACATTTTGTGGCTCATCTCAATGGTTCTCTTTGAGTTAACCAATTGACAAATATACACAAGTATATATGAGTTAACCATAAGGGCATTTTATGGCATCACATAACAATAAAATACTTTTATGTAGGATAAAAATATTTTTATGTAATTTTTATGTAGCAAAAATGACCTGGGAAAGAAATGGTGAGAAAATAACATCTTTCTTCGTTTATGTTATGCGGAACTTTTGTAAATGTATTTACGTGTGTATAAGCTCTGAATATCCGCATTTGCATGCAATTGGGATTCAATGCTTTTTGCTGTTATCTACCAATCTGTAATAAATTTGGCTTGTGAGATTTTGTACAATTATGTAGGGTTTAGGATTTATGATGAACTAGGTAGGATGTTTGATATCTTGCTAGCTCGTGTCACCTTCATGAATTTGACATTATGGAAAATTATTCTACTAGTGTGCCAACCTTATATCCAGGTCTTAGTTGGACCTCATCCTAATTAAATCTAGAATTGCCAAGTCAAGACGACCAAAGGAAATCTCCAATCTACCTTTTTTAGTAGTGGAGCCCTTACTGGTTTTTTGTTAGTCTCTACCGCTAGCTTACACCCGACTTCTTTGAGTAATCCAAACAAATGATTCTATCCAAAAAAAAAGTCCAAGCAGCTTGCCAACCTTTAGCATTGTGGTGAATCAAAGCATATCTTGTTTGTCAATCTGTAATGAACTCCTACGAATCATGGGACACATAAGGAGAATCCAAGAACAAACAGTGAACAATTATCTGATAGAGGGAACTAACGAGGTCTCAATACAGCTTTGACGGACCCTTTCCCTCTTTCGTCCTCTTACTCACTGTAAATTCTTTGGCATGACCTATAAATATAAAATAGCTCAAAATTACATAAATCTATTATGTATTCTCTATCTATTCATCTTTTGCCTTTTTCACTTTCTATAAGAGCATATATGATGCTTGTTTCCCGGAACGACACTCATGGGAAGATCTCGATTCATCTATCAAAAGCAGTTTATTAAAGTATCTCTTGATTTTGTAATATGATATTATATATCAATGATGCATAAAAATTCTAATAAAATTTAAAATGACTGATGGGAAACAAAGCATTTCTGTTTCATGTATGTATCTTTGTTTTATCTTTTCCCACGTTATACATGTTTATCATGAAAGTACAGTTAGGCAATTCAACGCCTTGCTTACCAGCTGTATTATTTTTTCACTAGTGGATTCAAAACCCTCGGTATTTCTGCAGCGTCACATGGCATGTTTTGTCATACTCGTTTCTGTCCTCAGTTCCTTTTTCAATGAAATGGGCAGAATCTGTTGCAATTTAATATGATGGCATGTGGTTTTTGAACTATGAAGTATTCATTTCTCAAGAAGAGCAATTTTTTCATGCTCGTGCAGTCATTCATCGTGCTGACACAATTTTTTTTTTTTTGTCACTATGAAATACTTTACAGGCGAAGGTCTTCCACTATGGATCCATAAGTTTGATCACAGATCCTTGCAGATCCTCACATTTGAAGGCCATGGAAGTAGCTAAGGAGGCCGGGGTGTTACTCTCTTATGACCCAAATCTACGGCTGCCGTTGTGGCCGTCAGAGGCCGACGCAAAGGAGCAGATTATGAGGATATGGGATCAGGCAGATGTTATTAAGGTTAGTGATGTTGAGCTGGAGTTTTTGACTGGGAAAGATTCATTGGAAGATGAAGTAGCCTTGACATTGTGGCGCCCAACCTTGAAGCTTCTGCTGGTTACCCTTGGTGAGAAGGGATGCAAATACTACACTAAGGTAACTCCATTTTACCACAATTTCATCTAGGAGAATTACACATATTATGCCTAAAAAACAACTATTTATATATATAATCTTATACTTTAAATATATAATTACAAAGTACCTCATTTTCATCAAATTGGAGATCTAGCCCTATAATATGAACAAGTGCAGTTTGTATAACTTTAAAAATTAAATGAATAAAAAGTCTTTCGGTTAGCATTTTATTCTCCTTTTAGTCTATTAGAAAAACAATATGGCACACTTAACAAAAAATTGATGGCATTACATATTCATTGCCCAAGAAGTATTTGAAAACTGAGTTCATTCTCAATTTTCATCCATACACATTTCATTTAAGAGTTGATATTTGCCACCTAAAATTGGATTTAAAAACTGAGATGATTATTGTCACAATTGGCCCCTAGATATCGAGGTATTATTGGCACAAACTCACATGTATAATTCAAGAGCTCTCCTCACTTTTCGATATAAAATAATTCATCTCTAAGCTCTCACACCAAGCTAAAAACCCTACTAAGAACCACTCTTTGCACCAGTAATTCATTTGCCCTGCTGATTATTTCCCACCCTCTTAAGTCATAGATCGTCACATTCTTCTATATATTGCATCAACTAAAACATGAAGAGTTGAAGTTACAAACTGAAATGCTCTTAAAATATCATGTCCATTAGGAGATTTTTCTTGACTAATTGCGTCTGCATCCTTTTCCCTAAGGATTACCGCGGCACTGTTGATGCATTTACCGTCAAACAAGTCGACACCACGGGAGCCGGAGACGCATTTGTCGGCGCACTCCTCTGTAAACTAGTCGACGATATTTCTATACTGCAGGTGAGCTACCTTGAACATGTCTCCCAACGTCGAAATAATGTCTTCAAACTTTTTGCAAAACTTTAAGAGGATGCTGTTCCATCTTTTAGCATAATTAGTCGAATACTATTAAACAGATCTGTTGTCACAGGATGAGAAGAGATTGAGAGAAGCTTTAAGATTCGCAAATGCTTGTGGTGGAATCACCACCACCAAAAAGGGAGCAATTCCTGCTCTGCCAACCATTGCTGAAGCCCTGGCGCTCGTCGAAAATCCATAGAAGAATGTAACAGGTGAGGCTTTTGCTTGTTCCTTATCGTCTCCTTTGTAGTCTTATTTTTCTTCTTCCATAAGAGCTTGTAGCCATTAAACAACTCTCTCTCTCTCTCTCTCTCTGTACCCTTTAATTATTATTATGTGCTTGTTTTTCGTACTACTATTTTTTTAAATAAATTTTTCAGGCAGATGATTCCCTCTGTAGACTTGCAAGATTGTGTAATGCTATCACATGTCAATTGAGTTTGAGTACAACTTGAAATGTCTAAATCTGAAAAAGCTTCATCTAGATTTTGTCGAAAATGAGTAATACCTACAGCTCGAATCTACCCATGGTCTAGAATAAATAGAAATTTTAGTCCAATCCCAATTCTAGAACTATAGTCTGAAATGCCACTAGTAATTTGGTCAAAATCTGAAATAAAAATAATCATTTTTCCACCGCAAAGACGACAACAAAAGAACACGACTTGAAACTTGAAGTTGAGGCTAAAACATAGCTGGTTCAAAAAATTCTGTTTAAAGGGTTAAGCAATGAATTTATCTTAGGAAATGCTTGGTTTCATATTATCTTAACAGGCCCCGTTTGTTTAGGAGTTTAAAATTAACCTGGTTTGATTTTAACCAGGCATATCACATCACACATAAAATTTAATATTAAAAATTAAATTTATTTCACATCCTACACATATTACTAAAATAATAACTAACTTATATCACATCCCTCACATATCCCAACATAATAACTAACTTTATATCACATCCCTCACATATCCTAACATAATAACTAACTTTATTTCACATCATTCACAACTTTCAATAAAAAAATATCTCCATCCAAATTTAATTTTAACCTTCTTAAATTTAACCTTACAAACAAACACAATTATAAAATTTAAATATCATCACATCTATACATCATCTTTTTAGTAATAATTTCATAATTTTTAAAAAAATTATCTATATATATTATTAAACTAAATAATTATTATTTTTAGATAATATGTGATAACCAAACGGTCCCTAATTATTCACGTAGAGGCCTGATCAACTTAGAATGAACTTAGCCAAAACAACCAAGCCAAGCTAAAAACCTAGTGAAGCTGTTAAATGATTGAGTCAACTAACAAACTTCTCTTTTCGCTCAGGTTAGTTGCCAGGATTTACTATGATGCTCTCCGACTCATCTAAGCTTCTCACAAGACATTCATATCACTAGCAGCTTGATTCTGTAGGAGCTCCTTACCATCTTCTATAAGTGGCTTTTAGGATCTACTACAAATTTAAAGTTAATACAAAGCATGTAAAGAGCAGTTCAGCCATGAGCTGTCATCACCTTCTTTCTCTAATCAATAAAGTTTCGATCACCATCAACCTTTAACACATTCTAAAATATCGTGACATAGAGAATATTCGACCAAAAGGTTAGTCACAAATAAACTTTTAGTCACTTATAAATAGGGGGTTCCCTCATCTTTATCAAGGCAATGAGTCTCCCGTGAGGAGCTCACTACAATAGTTTTCCTTACGTCACTCTCATGTAGAGAAAAGATGACCCTAAAATCACCTCCAACAACCCTCATTTTACTATTAGCAAATTTTCATCCTGATTTGACTTAGGTCGGCTCATAAATATAAAAGGACCTTTTCAAACCATGCATATGCGTGTATATTTTCTGATTATTTTGGTTCTCTTTTATGATGCCCGTGGACGAAGAGGGCGGGGAGTGATTGTCGGATAATATCTCATGAAAAGAAAATTAATGAAGCAAAGTGCGACACCTGATAACTTTTAGGATAATAAACAGCGGTGAGAGGGGAACAAAAATAAATATCTCAAATTAAAAATGAGGGAGATCCTGACCTGTATAAGTAGATAACATAATCTCAAATGACAGAGATGTTTTTGAGGCAAAATCATGAGGCTAATGATGAAAAACTCCATGATTAAGCGTATCTGAGCAGAACTAATGCTGGAATGAGTGATCTCATGGGAAATACTCAAGTCACAAATTTTCTAAAGCCAAAACAAATAGGACTTTTATATTTAGATCACGAGAAATTATAATACGACATCAAAACCGACCTTCCGCAATACGATATAGTTCGAGGATGTACCAGGCAGAAGCTGTTGGGCCTGTGATGCCCGTGGCTAAAGAGGGAAAGAAGTGATTGCTGAGTAATGCCTCGAAAAAAAGGAAATCACTGAAGCAAGATGTGATTATTAGCAAACTTTCAGGCCAATAAATAGTGATAAGATGGGCACAAAAATGAATCATTCCACATCGAAAAAGGGCTAAGATCTTGAGCTTTATATGTAAATGACATAATTTCAAATGGTAGAAGATCTTTTGGGGTAAAATCGTAAAACTAATGATGAGAAACTCTATGATTAAGTGTACTTAAAGTGAAAAAGTACTGGAATGAGTGACCTCTTGAAAAATACTAAAATCACACAGTTCTCTAAAATTAAATCAAACAATACATCTACATTTAACCATGAGATGTTACACTATTTTTATGTTCTTTCTCTTGCACGAGTGCGCAATGCATTTATGACCACAACAATACATGTGCTGCGGGTGCCATCTCATAGACTCTCCACTCATCAACAAATGGAATAGATTAATTATTCCCTCAAAAAAAACAGAAAAAAGATCAGATGGAAAATTTGGAGTTGACGATAAAATCCAATGCAAAGTGTTAGCTGGTTTGCAACAAAGAGAGCAATTGAATTTGTGAAATTTTCTTACAGGAATTTATTTGATGGGTTGTCCCTGCACCTTCATGAAATATACATGTATGTGTATGTGTATGTGCGAGAAATAGTATCTCACATATATTAATCAAAACCATTATATCATCTACAGATTCATATGAGAATATTAGAATTCGAGATTATCTCTACATTCATAGAACCATATCAGTATCTTGTCTATCTGACATATCAAATAACCTTATAATTGTTCATTTCTTGATATACAGATAATAATTTGGCTAAATTTAACTTTTGCTCATAATTCCAAGAATATCCAAAAAAATCTTTTAAACTTGGTTGTCCTCTAGTTTTTTGTCTAGAGAGTTTTCATATTTGATATGCCGGATAGACAAGATACTGATCTGGTTCTATGAATGTAGAGATAATTTCAAATTCTAATATTCTCTCATATGAATCTGTAGATGATATAATGGTTTTGATGATCTGTGGAAACCCGTTCAATTCTTCAAAATTATGTGTGTCTATGATAATTTTTCTGATAATGCCCAGTTCTATCTGTCGTTCCATATGTGGCGTAAATGCTACAAACATCCGCTGTCTTCTATCTGGTAGATTGATTAATGATTTTTTTAATAAATACGGTAATGCTCTATCTTCATAGATACTATCCAAAATTCGTGTTTGCAGATCCTTTGGTAATAGAGTTATTACTTTTTTGAGGCATTTTTTTCTCTTAGTTTTTTTCATATAGGGAGAATTAATATTTTTGTGCTTATATATTATTTCTAATATAGGATATAATTTATCATATTTATCAGGATGGTATTTCTCGTATTTTCGTAGAAGATGCTGAGAAAATTGCTCCTCATTCTGAAGTTTATGAGAAATATTGTAGAGAAATATTGTAGAGGGTATGTTCTGTATGGTAGATATGAGATACTATTTCTCGTAGATTATATATTAATGAACGATATTAATCAAAACCATTATATCATCTATAGATTCTTTCTTTTGGATTTTTTGCATTATGTTCAATTTTCTTGAAAGATATTTTATTATCATTGGTTAAAACATTTATAGTATGTAAATTACATTTATTTAACCGTTTAATATTTATCATATTTCCTTGTATTTTTAATTGTATTGTTTCATGATTTATATTGTTTCCTAAATTTACTAATATTTTAGCAGATTTTCTCTTTCGAGAACAAAACTATTTCTTTATAATTGCAGGACGACTCTTCATATTTGCAGGTATCCATGGATAATTCCTGGAGAGGTAAATTACTAAACTCTCGTATGCCTTAGCAGAGGACAAATAATACATCTTCCTTTATAACTCTCATATATCTCATTCACAAATATATAATACTTTAGATTTTCTCGATCGATATAATCAACAAATATTATCTTCTCTAGTAGGCAGTAATATGGAATTGTTTATAACCTGAAAAATTTATTTTAATACATATTTTATTTAAGTGTCGATTCATGTCATGTAGATTCATATTCAAGTTCAAGTTTAGTGATTGGAAAAATTATTAAATCAAATAACTTATAATTTTTTCTAATTCTTATCATAGTGTCTTGTTCATTATTTCGTATTACTGCTTTTATTTCACCTGTATAGTCTGATCTAATTATGCCTTCTGTTATGATTATGTCATTATTAAATATCCAACTATTTTTTCTTTTAATTAGTCCATAATATTATTATCTATTTTAGCGCTTATTTCAGTTCGAACTTTTGAGGAGAGCATTCATGGTAAGAAATCATGCTGAAGAAAAAAGAGGAAAAGCCAGAATGATAATTAATTATAAAAAACTTAACGATAACTTAAAATTTGATGGATTTTATATACCAAGTACTGAATGTATATTAAAAAATATAAGTGAAGCCAAATGGTTTAGTAAATTTGATGTTAAATTAGGATTTTGGCAAATAAAAATCAAAGATGATATGTCAAAAGAATTAACTGTATTTTCTACTCCCTTTAAGCATTTACAATGAATTGTTATGCCTTTCGGATTAAAAAATGCCCCTCAAATATTTCAAAAATAGTTGAATTTTATTTTTTTTCACCTTATAATCAGTTTATTCTTGTTTATATTGATGATATAATTGTCTATTCATTTATTTATGAACAACATTTAGAACACTTAGAAGTAGCAAAAAATTTATTTATTAAACATGAAATTATATTAGGAAAAAATAAAATAGAATTATGTAAACAAATAATTGAATATTTAGGAAAAATTATAGATCAAGGAAAAATATCATTACAAGAACATATAATAATAAAGATTAAAAAATTTTCGGATACTTTTGAAACTGTAAAATAATTACAAAGTTTTTTAGGCATATTAAATTATGGTAGAAAATTTATTCCTAGATTAAGTTAATATACTAAAAACTTACTGGAAAAATTAAATTCAATCAATAAGCAATATAAAAAAGATACTGAAAAAACTATAACAAGACGAGAAACTGATAAAATTAAAATGCAGTTAAATGAAAAAGAAAAATAAGAAATTAAATATCTTAAAATAATTGTAACTAAAATACCAAAAATAATAATACCAATAAAAGATGATCAATTATATACTTTATACGGATGCTAGTAATTATTATTGGGCAAGAGTTTTAGTTACAGATCAAAAAGAAAAATGTAGATTCTTTGATAATAGAGTCATTATTTTTCTGAGGCATTCTTTCCTCTTAGTTTTTTCATATAGGGAGAATTAATATTTTTGTGCTTATATATTATTTCTAATATTGAATATAATTTATCATATTCATTAGGATGATATTTTTCGCATTTTCGTAGAAGATGCTGAGAAAATTGCTCCTCATTCTGAAGTTTATGAGAAATATTGTAGATGATATGTTTTGTATGATAGATATGAGATACTATTTCTCGTAGATTATATATTAATGACGGATTATGTTGTAATCCTCTAATTATTTTTCATAGACTATTTATAATAGTATATTGCCTACTAGAGAAGATAATATTTGTTAATTATATCGATCGAGAAAATCTATAGTCATTGTTCCTTCTTTGAAGGATATATTATAATAATATATTTTCGGAGAAGAAGTATTATATATTTGTGGATGAGATATATGAGAGTTTATAGAGGAAGATGTATTATTTGTACTCTGCTGAGGCATATGAGAGTTTAGTAAATATCTGCATTTAGGATGTATTCAAATCACCATAAAAGCAAATTTTAGAGCATGTTTAGATTCACCTATAACGTTAATAATTTCAGATAATAGACTGATCACCACTGAACAATCATTAATATGTATAATACAATGTAATTTATTATATCAAGTAATAAACTTTAAACTCTTTCCCAATTTCTCTATTAGCTTAAAAGATGAAAATTTAGATCAAAGTTTAATGATATTTCATAAGCTAGAAAATATATGTATATGTATATGTATATGTGTATATGTATATGTGTATATGTATATGTATATGTATATGTGTATATGTATATGTGTATATGTATATGTATATATGTATATGTGTATATGTATATATGTATATATGTATATCTGTATATATGTATATATGTATATCTGTATATGTATATATGTATATATGTATATCTGTATATGTATATATGTATATATGTCGCGGAGAGAGAATGTCATATTTATATGTAGGTAGAACATTGATACAATATGATCATCCCTTTTACAATATGATCATTGGGCTCAGATATATTTTAATAAACTACCTGCACCATGGGATGAAAAATGTAAAAAAGAATATATTAGATTTATAGATAAAGCATTAACCGAAGATATCGAATATTTAAAATTTGATACATTGCTTTACGAGTCAAATGTGCCATAAATCTATTCATGGACTTTTGCCGTGATCAAAAGTTAAGAAAATCCTTCTATAAGGATCGTTCTAAAGCTAGTCATAAATATTATTGTATTAATGTTTTACATACATATAAATTTGGTATTCTTCCTCCGCGGAAGCGTGGTGGACATAAAGGACATAAATATAAATATCACACTAAATATCATCATCATAAAAATAAATTTGCCAAACCATGGCTTAACTATAAAACTAAACGTCGCTTTAATATACGATACAAACCTAAGCATATTAATAATCACAAAAAATATTTTAGACGCAAACCCAGTTATAATAAAAAAGCATGAAAATATTTTAAATGTGGCGAATAAGTACATTATGCTAATAATTGTAAAAAAAGATATTAAAATAATAGAAGAACAACAGTTTAAGTTAATAGATGAATATTATGACATAATACAAGGGCACAATCTTTCAAGTTTATCTGATATTAATTATGAACTCTCTTTAATTGAAGACATAGATAATTTAGCATTAGATTCAGACAGTGAATCTGATTCTAACTCTTTAACTTCATCAGAAGAAGAACAAGATGAAGAAGAAATAAACCATATTTTCATGTTAAAAGAAGAAGAAAATGAAGACATTACCATTGAACAAATAATCAATACTACAAATTATGATCATAATGAACAATTTATATTTGATAACAATCTATATAAAAAAATTATCAAGGGTTTACAGTTTGTACGAGGTTTACATTTTACGGGGGTTTACGGATTACAGGGTTCTATGGATTTTACGGGGTTTACGAGGTTTAGGGGTTTACAGGGTTTACGGTTTGTACGGGGTTTACGGTTTGTACGGGGTTTACGGTTTGTACGGGGTTTACGTTTTACAGGGTTCTACAGATTTTACGGGTTCTAGGGATTTTACGGGGTTCTTTGGGGTTTACGGGGTTCTTCGGGGTTTGCGGGGTTCTTCGGGGTTTACGGGGTTCTTCAGGGTTTACGGGGTTTACGGGGTTTACGATTTGTATGGGGTTTACGGTTTGTACGGGGTTTACGGTTTGTACGGGGTTTACGGTTTGTATGGGGGTTTACGTTTTACGGGGTTCTACAAATTTTACGGGGTTCTTCGGGGTTTACGGGGTTCTTCGGGGTTTACGGGGTTCTTCGGGGTTATGAGGTTCTTCGGGATTACGGGGTTCTTCGGGGTTACGGGGTTCTTCGGGTTTTTACGACGGTTTACGGGGTTTACCGGGTTTTCAGGGTTTACCGGGTTTTCGGGGTTTATCGGGTTTTCAGGGTTTACAGGGTTCACGGGGTTTTTGCGGTTCACAGGGTTTTTGCGGTTCACGAGGTTTGCGCGGTTCACGGGGTTTACGCGGTTTACGGGGTTTATGCGGTTTACGCGGTTTTTACGGGGTTTACGAGGATTTTAGGGTTTACCGGGTTTTTGGAGTTTATGCGGTTTACGTAGGTTTACGGGGTTTACACGGTTTACGGGGTTTACAGGGTTTACGAGGTTTGCGGGGTTTACGGGGTTTGTAGGGTTTACGTGGTTTGCGGAGTTATTCGTGGTTTACCGGGTTTTCGGGGTTTACCGGGTTTTCGGGGTTTTCGGGGTTTTCAGGGTTTTCGGGATTTTCGGGATTTTCGGGATTTTCGGGATTTACGGGGTTTACGGGGTTTACAGGGTTT
>KZ452037.1:0-20084 GCA_002786265.1 Apostasia shenzhenica
AATTTTTAATATAACCAACTTACTTTATTTCACATCATACACTTTATTTCACATCATACACATTTTTCAAAAATCACTAAAAATTCCAACCAAATCTTCTTTTTTTTCTTATTACCAAACAGAGCCTTAAGAATGTATGTGTCGACATGCGCAAAATTTCAGCAACACGATCTGAGTGCCCTTCGATCAAATCGTGTATATATTGATGCCCACTATAACTGTAATTGTACATAGGTCTAACAGTTTTCATTACATCATCTTTGATTTATTGATTTATGTCATCGTCAATTAAATAATCTCTTCACTCATTCATGTCTACAACAAGCAAATACAACAGGTGCAGATAATATAAATAAATTAGTCATAATATCAATATAAGCAAAATGCTCAGATATCTTAAAATAATGCCCATAATCAGGTAGTTCAATAACAGATAAAATATGGTAATACTCATCAAATAAGTGATAATAAAAAGGCGACCATACGAATTCGAAATATATTAATTAAGAATAGTTCATTCTCCAAAATATGCTTATCACTGAATAGCAAAAAAAAAATTAAAACTAATTAAAGAGAGTCTGATTAATAAAACTAAAATACTAATTAAAGCAAATCTGATTAGCAAAACCGAAAAACTAATCAGATAGTTTATCGTCTAACATCTAGTTTGTTCATCAAAAAAGCTTGCAAATTAGTTTGTTCAAGGCTAATTGCAATCTGCAGTGGTTGAGGAGGGAGGTCCCAAACTAGCTTATTACAAAATATTGGATTTTGTGAAACGACATATTCAACCAACTTTGTTAAAACTATTCCTTCGACATTCAAGATCATAATTTTATTGTTGTCACTTGAAACTGCAAATGCTCCTATAGCAATAATTGCAGTAGCCGAAATATTAAGAATATTGTTACTTTTTAACATGCATCTCTGCATGTTGTCATCTAAACGTGAGGGAAGGTGATTCTTCTCAATGCATGTTTCCGTATACTTTTCTTGAATCTGTAACATATCAAGGCTTACAGGTGATGCAGATCTTCTTCTGCTGCTGCTACTCGTCGATATGGGCACTTGATTAATTGACAGCAAGTCTTGTCTCTTGTTCTTCTATTCCAATTTCTTCATTTGATGGGTGGGAGCCATGTGGTATTCGTCGCCTGACATGAGCACTTTAACCTATTTCAGTGTTTTTTAGACAAATGTTTGTCATAATGTCATAGTATTTTAATAATTTCTTGCAGCAAACTTGATACTTGCTATTTTCCTAATTTAAAGAAAGAATGAGTCATTAAAATCTCTTATGAAAAATAGTTCAACCAGTTGTGTAAAATAAATTCTTACTGCTATCACCCTATCCCAAACCTCATCCTCAGCTTCCAACATTTTTGTTTCTTCATTCCAACCAAACCCACTTTTATGATGTAATTCGTGGTACTTTTTCCATTTCTTTTTTAACTTCTTTCATGCAGTCTGCAAGATTTTTAAGGGTCTCTTTTTTTTCTAGTTAAGCCGCAAACTTCTTCACTATGCTTGGCCATTCAACTTCCATAAGGGAACTCTTCAATACTCTTTCATTGTCAAATGCAGATTCAACTAGTTCAACCAATTTGTCAAACTCAGAGGCTGATCAACCCATAATCTTTTTATTCTGTTTTGTTCCAGACCCAATTTCATTACCTTGGCTCATGTTTGCGTTTGTTGTGTCATCCATTTTTATTGTTTGTTATGGATTATTTTTTATATCTGAAAGAAAAAATATATATATTTAAAAATAATTAGAAGTTACTGCATATGTGAATGAAGACACATGCATAACCTAATAAAAATATAACACCTTAGTAGAGTTTTAAATTTTTTGAAAAATTTGCAACTTACGTCGAAAATAATACATAATCAGCTTTTGAGTAGAAGAAGAATTAACTTTGTGATGTGAAGAATATGAATGACCTCCATGTATATAACAAAAATTGCTTGAATCATAATTCTAATTAATATCCTCTTTGAGTTTGGCTTAATTATTTTTTGACATATTTTTTTCTTTCTACGTTAAAGGGTCATTATCAAAACTAAACATGAAACAATGAAAAATAATAGGCATTAGTCATCTTCATTTTTTAAAATTAACCTTATACATGCACTTTTTTAGATTTTATCTACTTCAAGTCATACAAAATTTCAAAATTTTGATATCTAAAATGTTACTAATAAATACGCAAGTACTATAAAATAAGAATTTGAAGGTCATAATAATTTTCGTACATAACAATATATTATACAAATTAAGTTTATGAAAAAAAGAATAACTTTAATTCATGAAGATCTACTAGAAAAAATAACTACTTCAAAAGAACAATACAATTTTGTTATGTTTGTTCTGGATCTTTTAAAAAAAAACATAATAATGAAACAATTTTAACTCTTTAGCTATTTACTGCAAAAAGGTAAACCCATTTAAAAAATACATTAGAGATCTATAAAAGGACAATTGAAAAATAAAAAATCTAAATAGTTATTTATTTGCAGCCTGTAGATCTAACACATTATAAAAAAAAGTTCAAGTTGAAAAAATAAAAAAAGACAAATTCTGACATAGATAATTGCTCATGTAAGAAAACTAAGCAAAAAAATGACAACTTGTGTTATTAGAAGAACCTCTTTGTAGGTATGATACTTTCACAAAAAATAAAAATCCAAACCCATCAAAGATGCAAGCAAAAAAGGAAGAAAAAATCTAATGAACTCACCTCCATTTTTTAGAAATCAATAAGAGAATAAAATTACTTGCCCTCGAAACACAATTTCTGAATTTTCTATTAATTTATGAAACTTTGTATACTGCTGTGCTTTTAATATATCCTGCATTGGTGCAGGTAAATCTTTAATATACATTCGACACGTCATACTTTTTGTCAGTTCTTTCTTTTTCTGTTAAATTTTTTCTTCGAATTTCATCTTATATTTCTATATCAACATTAAATACTTATCTGCCATCTTGATATTTTTTCTTTTCCTAATTCATCAATCACACAAATTATCAGTAAAATAGTCATATCTGTTCTCCATAAAATATTTTATCACTTTGAACGTTCAAATAGTTAATTCTCTTAATCAACTTGCAACTTTTCAATTTCTAAAATTTCTCGTAAATTCAATCATGTTTCAAATTCACAATTATCCATTATTAATGCACATCAATTTATAAACACACGGTGAATAGTGAGTGTAACCCATGTCTACCCACATCCTCCATATAGGATCGCAACTATTCTGATACCACCTGTGACATCCCGGTTACTCGGTCACCAGAAATTTATTTATTTTTTATTAATTACAAGCAATTGTCGAACTTTTAATTTCTCTTCGCTTGTCTCGTGATCCTGTTAATGTCAAATCTGCCACCAAAAATAGCAGGAGTCTGTTAATACATACCCTGTAGATAAAATAATATTTATCAATTCAACAGTGCATACAGACTGACTAAATCTCATGTATTTAGAATTAGACAAGAAATGAATTGGACAAACAGCTAAGGTAAAAAGAGTTTTGGGAAGGAATCTTGACAAAAGCTGATTATAATTACTGACACAAGGTAGACAAAGCTCGTGCATATAAATTTTAGAAATTCAAACTTTAATCATGTATTTTAAGTAAATTAATATGCATATAATATTATTAGATTGTAATGCTTGATTATTGCACGTAAAGTAAAATTTGAGTTAACTGTGAATGTTTTACGGAGATTTTGCTTTACTGAAGTCTCTTAGGAGAATAAACTCATGATTAAGGATGGAAATATTGTGGCCTTGTCTTCATTTTACTTCTTGTTGGGTTATATGTTGATTTGATGACAAGAAGAATGCCAAGTTTAAAGGACTTGTTTGAAAGATGAATTAAATTCGCTAAGGACTATTCACAATATGCTACTGAATTCCAGTTTACCGCTGAGGGTATGATTAGCAAAAATGCAATTAATTTCCAGTCTATCACTGAGGGTATGATTGACAATGATTCTAGTGATCTCCAGTCTACCGCTGAGGGTATGATTGTCAATGATCTATGACACTGTCCTATCTAGGTAATTGCTGAGGACTATTCAATTATTTTTGGGCATGCCTTGGTGAATGAGTACCTGCCAAAAAGGCATTAGTCAACTGAATCGACTGAGTAGACCATATTAAATACAAGTTACACATGCACTTCAATCATCACATAGTATTATCAAGGTTTTACTTATTAGCCCTCACACGAGGTTTTCTGAGAAAAACTCTCAAATTTGTTATTTATAGAGAGAATTCAACCAATTTCTTTTACAGACCTCGAACCTCGACACCGACGGTTCAGCCATTCCAACACCAGTCACAAGGATTAACCCACAGTATCCCTTTATTGGTTACAGTGATTAAGCTACAGTAGTCTAAACCATCAGGAATGATACGTTCTATCCGATAGTTTGGCCTTTCACAACATCGTCCTCAGCAACATCCATAACATTGGATATGATATCGCCCATAATATCAGGCATGAGGTTTATCAGGCTATAACATCAGACACATTTCATTAGCTTTTAACATCGGACATGATGTATAACACCCTATAATAATCCAAAACATAGGACATAATTATAATCATTTCCCATAACGTCAATCATGATGATAGGGCTAGAACGTCATAGCATCAGCCACGATGCTTAAGCTAAAACATGCCCGTAACATCGTATACAGTACTCCCTGATTCCATCGGGTGAAGCAGAAACAGAAGAAACGATATATCAGTAAATGAGAGATTCTTCGGTTAAGCATCGGGCACGAAGTTTAAACTTTTGTCAACTGGCCCTGATTTCTCGGTGTATCGTCACTTTGCACAGGGTAAGGGCAAGGATTTGGATGAGGCTTAATGCGTTTGTTTAGTTATTTTTAATATATAAATCTGACTTTATGTAATCAATGACCCTTTTGTGTTGAATGTTAACAAATTGTGACGTTTGGCTGGAATGATGTATTTCGATCTTCTAATATCGATCTTCGATATTTTGTTTTGCTGAGATTATTATGTATGTTCTTCCATCACACCCACTCTACCTGTGAAATAGTAGTAGAGTGGGGCGTGACACGTATTTTGTCTACAATTTTCTCTTTCTCAATGAAAGCACCAAAGAAATGTTAACGGAGAAGGACAGAGTTTTGATTATCAACGGCACACAACGTTTTCTGCCAGAATTGAGAATATAGAAGAGCGAAGAATCATCCAGAAAAGCGCACAAGATGTAAGATAGTTAGGGATGGTTTCCCCTATATTCATCTAGAAGTCAGAGAAAAGTTCACTAAAACTCAAAAGGTTTGGTCCAGAGACCAATGCAAAAAGAAAAAAGAGAGTACAAAACTTGTTCTTAAATGATTCTATTTCTTTCAACAGCCCTTCAAAGGGTATTTATAGGCAAACTAAGGCGATGATTTGTAGATTTTAGGTTAAAACAGATTGCAACTATAGATTCCAAGAACATTACTGATAGCAAGAAGAGGACATGTGGATTGTTGATCTGTTAGGTTGTTGGGAACCGGCTAACCGGCTACGGGTGACTAGAAACCTGCAATTCCCCGTTAGCTGAAGGTGTTGGTGGCATCGCAATAGGAACAATGCCAAGAAGATGTTGTGTTGGTCATCATCCAGTTGAGTGATGGCGATTGATACAAATGAGGTCAAACATCATGGCTAGCGTTAACAGGATAAGTTGGCATCATAGACGATCGGGGTTCTTGAAAGGTAAATGCAGATATTATTAAGCACATCGAACCCGATAGTATGAATATCGTGTACAATGATAAGCAAAATGAATTTGAAAAGCTCCAAGTGCCACGTGTACAGCTGAGATGCAGCGTCTAATTCAGGTGTAAATATTGTTACTTATCTGTTCATTCTTCATGCATGTTATGTTTATTGAGTCTTGAAACGTTGTATTTGAGTCCTTTGATTTTGTGACATTTAGCACGCGTATCACTTATTTCAATACAAATGATGCTCAGTTGGTTAACAAATGTGTCCTCAGAGTTAAAGTTTTCTACTTCAAAGCCTGGTTCATGTCAAGCATCTCATATGGTATTTTCTTAGCCCCCACTACCTAGGAAAATACAAATCAATGGAAGTTCAAAAAGGTGATAACAAGTATAATTTTTTCATTTACACAAAACAAACAGACTACGCTTTTTGAAATCTATACATGAAATGTGTCTTGAAACCGGTTGGGACCTTTGTTTAAGTGGGTAATTGTTTTCATGGGTTATACTACTGTTGACATGAAAGGAAAAGTGTGTTAAAATGATGAAATTTGAATTTTTGAAACATTAGCTCATACCTTTTTTCTTATAAGGTTTTGTTTCTCTACATTTTATGTAGATGTTTGCTTTCCAGCATTTCCTTCATTGAAAGAAGATTAGTATGTACGATTAAAGAGATTGTTCAATTTCAACCGTCCATGTGGCAACCCAGTCAATCTAGAAAAGGCTCAATAACTCAACCTGGCCCAGAACCCGGTTTAATTGCCGAGTGATTTGATTAATCGAGGTAGATCATATTTTACATGGGTTAGTTACATGAGAGCAGCCTTCCACTCTCTGGTTTAACCCTTCTCCTTCTAATACATGGTGTTCGGTTAGCTAACCAAGGAGTATTGTTCATGTATTGTATATATGGTTCCCAGCTCCTATATTATTTCACCATTAATTCTAGGTTTCTGCAGGTTATTTATCGAACATTATCACATTCTTTCTCCAATTAAGGAATATTCGGTCATTATGGTATCACCTAAAAACTAGTAGGAGCATATCCTATCAAAATGTTAGTTGTGATTGGCCTCACCTTGATCTCTATGAGCCGAAATGGTGGGAACACTTTGATTGATCGTTAATTTATTTCTGATAGGATTTACCATCAACAGCCGAGATTTAGCCACATTGTTTCAATTTGGATCGATTGATGGCAGGGCAAATTTGAAAAAATGGATGTTGCAAATTGTTGAGATAGTGAATTGGAAATCTCCTCGATCATTCTGATTGATAAAGGATTCTATTTTGAGATGATTTTATTTCCTACATTTATTTTGTATTAGTTATTTCTAGTTCTTTGATTATTTTTTTAGGAATGGTGTCTAATATTTACTCATTTGTGTAAGCAAATTATATTATATTGTATTTTCTTTTTATTGTATCAACTCTATGGAGATCTATATAAACGCTTATATTATTATTGTTTTGTTTAATGCTGATGAAATATTATTTGCCTTTTCCCTTAGGTTGTCTAATTCTGTCACATTCTCCTTGCTTGGATTGGTCTTAGGGATATCTTTTCTGTTTAGGGTAGGAGAGGGATTGGATTGATCGAAGTTGATGGCGACATTAGCTGGTTGCTGGGTCAAATTCTTCTTGGATGAACCTGGTGGGAGTTCGCTTACTCTGCCCTGGCCTCCACTACTTGCTGGTTTGACCTCTTCTTTAGGCTTTGAAGCAAGCTATTTTCTCTTGTTAGTGATCGTTATCCATGGTCCTATGGACTCCAAGTTGCAGGAATCCTGTTGGTTGAACTGCCATGAGGGGGGTTGTTGCCCACTTAGCTGCATTGCTATCAGAGCATGCCCTGCTCTGATCTGCCGATTGCTATTAGAGAGCTCAGGTCCATCATCTCAGCATTCAATACCGCCTCATAATTCCCGACCATGGTGTTATCCTGCATTGCTCGAGTGTTGTGCTACCGCGCCACACTTAAAACACACTACCGAGATTGCCTCATCCTCAAGTGGCTGGAAGAATTTTCCCTTCGGCCTATTCATCCAAACTCCCGGCCAAGCTATCATGCCTTAGTCAACTCTAAACAAGCTCTCGCAAAAGCGATCATCTCCAAACTCACAGATTCTTCCTCCCCCAACAAAAGAGGGGAAGCCTCGGCGGCCTGACCCAAAGTAGAGTACAAGAGTTAATTGAAGACGATATTGCCGAAGTACAATATGGTGAACATTCAGTGTGATAATAATGCATGTTATATTGGTCACTACCCTCTTTTGGCTTACTTCGCCGTAGCAGAGAATGAATCGAATCGCTACAATTTTATGCAGAACATATTGTCGTGCTGTGGACTTCCCCCCAGAGAGGGAAGAAGACTAAAGGGAGCATATGAAGCCATTGGTATAAGCTTTGTTGCATGTATTTCTCATTCTGCTTAAGATTTTCTTCTATTTTGGGCATGATGCTACACTTTTGTTTTTAAAAAAAAAAGAAAAAAGATTTTGGCCTTATGTCATGCTGGCAGTTGTGTTAAATGTAATGTGTTAATGCAGCACAAAAACAATTTGTAAGATATGTGATATAATTGTAGGTGATGTTATATTCAAGAATGCTTGATAAATTTGTTTCACTAGATAAATTGTTTTATGCCTAAGGATGACCAAACTTTTATGCCTAAGAAAATTAATAAACAGAAATTTAAATTCATAAATTCTAAATGAAATAAAAATTTAGATATAAAGAACCAAATGATAATGACCAATAATAATTTATAAAAACTAATTTCACATTAAAAATTATTGATGTTTTTAAAAAATAATTTAAATTTATTTATATAACATATTTCAATATAGTTATGATAATTACTTGTATATTTATTTTTAAAAAAGGTAAAAAATATTTTAGATTATAGGGACCTAAATCTGGATTAATCTTTTTATGGTAAACTTGTATAGATTTTACATTATAAATATTTTTCATTATGAAGTTAATCAAAATTAGGATGCTTAATAAATGATGAAATTCTTGTAGCTATTATCAAAATTTAAACACGTGTTAAAAATTTACACACGAACAGACCCTCGATTTCGCATAGAACTTTTTTAAAAATTATTATGCGAACTCCGCATAATTTACACTATGCGACCGCCAAAAAATCGAGACTATAATAAGGGAATTTGGAGAAATTTTTAAATTTTTACGGTGCTGCCCGCATAAAAGTCCGAAAAAGATTTTCTACGCGGACGAACGATGTTGACTATCATTTCTGCATCATCTGTCATCTGCAGCTCATTTTAAAAATGACCTCTTTGAATCTTACATTCTAACTCTTCCATTTATTTATTTATTTCAAATATTACATTTTAAGGACAACAAAATGAAAAACAAATAATCTTATAAAAAAGATATACAAATTTTATTTTAATTGTTGGCAATAAGTTATTTTTTGATTTTGAAAGTACTAGTTCTTCAATGTATTATTCATAAAATTGAAATAATTATGTGTAAGTCTCTGAGTTTTAAATTTTATTATTATTTAGCTCATTTGTCTTGTGCTATATTATAATAGCTATTTCAATTTAAGAGTATTTAAGTAATAACAAAAAAGATTATATATTACAAAATTATTTGCATATTTCTATTATTAATTAACAATTAACTTTATTCTTCATCTTATATAAACAAATCTCAGAATAAAAACTATTATCATTTTAATAAATAATTAAAATTTACTGACATAATATATATATCAATATAATTATCATAATTTTTTCTGTATTTATCAATATTTAAGATTTAGGGATATAAATCTGGTAAACACGTGTTATCATTTTAAAACTATTATCATTTTAATCAATATTTAAGATTTATAATATGGTAAACACGTGTTAGTTCACAAAATTTAAGCACGTGTTAGAAATTTGAACACGAATGGACACCGATTCCGCATAAAAAAGTCTTTTAAAAGTATTATGTGAATTCCGCAGAATGTGCATTATGCGACCGTCAAAAAACCGTGGACTATAATACGACAATTTTTGAGAAATTTTTAAATTTTTACCGTGCTGCCCGCATAAAAGTCCGCAAAAAAGTTTCTACACAGATGAACGACTGTACGGCTCTTGTTTTCCTTTGTAAAGTCCTCTTTTTTTTTTGAAAACATAAATGCCTCTTCGCTTCTTATATTTTAACTCCTCCCTTTTTTTATTCGAACAAAGCAATTATATATTTTATAAAAGACAATAAAACAAAAAATAAATAATTTTGAGTCTTTCATTCTTCACTTATGGTAATGATAATTTTATGTGGGTTCTTGATTTGCGTGTCTGAAAAAAACGTCTTGTACGAAAAACGGCGCGGTCGGGCCACGCCAACTGCGACAGGTGCAGCTGAGGAACATCGTCATCAATGTTTGCTAGAGGTAATCCTGGATCGTCGTGGACAATGTTTGACCGAACCCGCATGGCCGAAGTTTGACTGAGATTTGAGACCAGCGAGAATAAGAGCAAAATAAGAAGTTAATGCCACCTGGGAGTCACGTGTATGGTTGGGATGCAGCGCTAGAACCACGTGTTAACATCAGCCCCCCCCACATTATCAGGGCGCGAATATTGATATGGGCCTAGGAATGCGAACCGTCGCGATGGTGGACGCGCTGCCCAAGGTCTATCAGGATAAAGCCAGAGTGGCACTCTGTCGATTCGTATCCTCACCCACCAGTCTTTGTGAATTCTGCAAGGAAGAGAGTGGACTATTAGAGAGATAGCGGAGAGGAAGAGGTGGACAACTCTGAAGGGTTTTCCTCTGAAGAAGAAGAGGTCCGTCAGTCCTCCGATCGACGCGCCTCCTCCAGAGAAGAAGAGGGTGTTGGAGCCGTTTGAAAGGTCGCCAGAACCGGCGGTTGAGAAGACCGTCGAAATGCTCCAAGAGGAAGCGGGAGCTCCGGTTGTGGTCCTGCCGGAAGAAACGCCGGTAGCCAAGGTTGCCAAGGTTCTGGCGCGGACTTTGGAGTCCGCACAGGGAGTTGCTGAAGAGAAGGTGGCGGAGGTGGTGAACCTCTCAGATTCTCCGATCAAGGCGTCTCTGAAAATCGGAGAGCGGAAAGAGTTGATCGTGGTGGGCGAGATGCTTGCGGGGGAGTGACTTAAGCCTGGGAGGATTATGCTCAAAGATGAAGATATTGAGCGGCTCCTTCCCAAGTTTGGGGCTCCCCCTGAAGGGAGTGCGAAGAAGACGCCCCTGGTGATTTGCGGTCCTGCTCCTCTTGGTGAGTTAGTCCCTCTTCTTCCGAAGGTAAAGAGACCTTCCTTTCCTCGTCTTCAGCGGTTGCTCGAAATGATGAGAAGAAAGAAGAGAAGGGAAGGGAGGGAGAAGGCAGCAAGATGGAAGAGGTGACTAAGGAGAAGGAGGAGGCTTCGGGGGTTGCCCCTGAAGTTACCCTTGGCATTGAAGGGTCGGGAGGCAACCTGGGGGATAGATTGACTGAAATAAGGAAGGAAGAGGAGAGGATCCTGAGGAACACCACCCAAATCCTGGAGGTGCTAAAGTCTTTGAAGGATAAGGAGGAAGGGGTCGCCACCTTCGGAGGATAACGGAGCTAGAGGATGCTTTGTTGCAGGTCACAAAGCGCTCTCAAGGTGACCATATAGAGGAGCTAAGGAAGTTATATAATCTGGAAGATAAATTGGCTTCCTTAGCTCTCAGTAACTCAGAATGGGCCAGTAAGAACGAGGTTGCAAGAGGGGAATTTCACCGCACCCTCTTGGATGTTGGTCAAGCACATTCTGCTCATGTCAAGGACTTCCAAAAAAGAATAAAGGAGCTTAGTGATGAAAAGGAGACTTTGAGAAAGGAGAGAAACAGGCTCAGGGGTGAAGTTGCGGAGGCGAGGGAGGCAGAGTCGAAGGCGAAGCAGGCGGCCTTCGAGAACCACCCCCGAGAGGAGCTGCTGAAGTCTGAGATACGCTCCATGCACTCCATAATAGATAACAGCTTGGGATGGAGAGGGCGGCGCATGGAGGACTTGGAGGAGGCAATGAGAAGAGCGGTGAATATCGTTAGCGCTTCGGCCGTAGGTCACCATGTGAAGAGTCAAGCAGCCTTTGATGTTCTCCTACAAACACTGGTTGATGCAAGTATTTTGAACCAAGAGAACATCAGAGACCCGACCGTTCTTCCTTTCTGTGGGTCCAAGAGTCCGGACAGGTTTTTTGATGCTGGAAGTCATGACTCAGGAGGTGTTCCTCCCAAAGGTACCTACGTCGGCTGGGGATATCCACCTGCTTCTCCTTGCGAAGTCCTGACGAAGGTCAGAGTATTCCTCCAGTGGCGCCACAGCAAGCCTCTCCCTGGGAAGGGCGATGACCTGATTCCTACTCATGTCATCTTCAGACTCATCCAATAGATGAAGGGATTGGAGAAAGGAGAACGTAAGCTAGTCCTTCGCGAGCACATCGCCGGTTTGTAAGGAGTGTAATAGATCAGTCTACAAGGGGGTTTCCCTCATATTTGAGATTGACACTATTACACTAGTTGTCGAAGTTCTGAAGCCTTGTGTTTTTCTTTAATTCTTTTGTACGTCCTGTACTCAGAAAGAAACATGTAAATGAAATGAAACTTGTAACAAATTTGTCATGAATAAAATGTATTTTTTTGAAAACTTGTTCTGAAATGAATTATGCTTGTTTTTCTTTTATCTTTTCCTTCGTGTTTGAAAAGGATACCACGAGATTAGAAAAGAAAAGAACAAGAATCCATAGATATATGAAAGTGTAAAGCCAATGACAAATTCTAAGTTAAAAGATGAAACTAACTATCGTCGTGCACGACATCGGGGTGAATGCAGGGAAGAGACGCTTCAATATCCGTGCACCGCTTCGAATCCCGAACCTGTAAGAAAAACGAACGGTCGGATTGGTCTCGCGTGCTGATCGATAAAATCAGACGGCCAGAAGACGAAAAGTCACAATTGTTCCCCATAAAGCTTTCAAAAAAAAGGGGGAAGTTGAAACCTTGTCTTCAAACCCTAAGAGAGATTTCCCAGAACTTGCTCGTCGCAAAACCTTGCCATGGGGGGAAGAGAGATTGAGTGGGCTGAGTTGGTCGTTCAGTTCGAGTACGACGCTAGCTACCAGGAGAGTCTCTTGATGGAGCACGAAGTGCTCAATAAAACAAGGGGATTTAGGGGAAATCCCGACATCATGGTCCTCCAGCCCGCTGCCGAGTTTCGTCCAAACAGACCCCCAAATGGAGCGGTGTGCGTCTACCGGGCTCAAGTGGAGTACGAGATGATGCTCCCTCCACAGCCAGAGTTCAGAGAGATCCTGAACTCCTATCAGATCATGCCGACGCAGCTTTCCCCCAACGTCGTCGCATACATATACTCCTTTTTGAAGCTACTGCAGGCCCAAAAGATACCATGGAGCTTGACGTTGTTTAGAGGCCTGTTTAGCTGGATGGCAGTGCCTGGATACAGAGGATGTCTGGCTCTGAGGTCGAAAACGAGGAAGGCGATGTTCTCTGGGGCGAGTAGTTCTCATTCGGACTGGAGAGACTACTACTTCTTCATAGGTGGGGATTTGGGGATCCCCGTGAAGCCCGGAGTCTGCCCACCTGAGTTCATTGGGGATGCCAGGTGGATGGCTAGAGAGGGAACACTGAAGAATCTGGAGAAGCTGAAGGGGCAGAACTGGCCCCTGAAGGACTTCCTCAGACACGTGAAGAATGACATATCCTTGTACACGCAATTGTTAGGATATGCAGTCTTCAAGGAGACGATTCCACCTTCTGGCACGGTCTTAATGAAGAGGGCCAGGAGGGGTCAGCCCCCCGTCATGCAACTCAACAAGGAGGTTACTGAGATGGTGGAGGAGCAGGGAGAGATAGAGGTTCCGGAGCCAATTTGTGGCGGAACCGCCGTCGACGTGGTATCCTCTTCAGAGGATACTACGGACGACAGGAAGACCTTGGCCGAGGTGATGGAAGAGGCAGGCAAAGGGAAAGAACCTGTCACATCGAGCAAGCCCAAGGTGGTCTCCAAAGGTAATAAGGGGATCGTTCTTGGGGAAAATAAAGGAGAAAAGAAGGCCGAAGAGAAGAGCCAGAAGGGAGAAGAAGAGAAAGAAGTGAAGGGGGCAACTGTGAGTCCCTGCCTGAACCTAGTACTGAAGGAGGTCTCTAAGCGGAAGAGGGACCTCAAAGAAAAGAGAAGTCCAAAGCCCCCTTTGAAGAAGGGGAAGACTGTAGAGGAAGAGCAGTCGGTTGCCAAGGAAGCTTACGATTGGCAACAAAGTATTAACCCCCCTTACCACATCAACTTCACGGGGAGGTTTGGAGACGACATTTCGAGGATCGCCGTGGGAACGAAAGGAGAGATGAGAAAACTCCTCCTGCTCTCTCAGCAATCATCGAAACGAAACTGCGCACCCCCGGGGGACATGGGATTGGAAGTAGGAGGTGACTTTGTCACCAAAGATTTGGAGGAGAGGATGGAGAAAACCTCGACGCCAGATGCCTATGCCCAAGTAGCCAATAGGCTGGTCGCTGTGAGAATCTCTCATAACTCCATCTTTCTATTACTTTCTGTTCAAATTGTGTTGACTTTGCTCCATCTTTCAGTCGCTAGCTCGCTTGCCTCTGCTTCTGAACAAGACCTTAAGGGCGGAGGAACAAATGCTCAAGCAAGGAGGTCAGCTTCATCAACGGGACGAAGAAATTGAAGACTTGAAGGTCCAGCTTGCAGTAAAGTCTTCTCAGCTCGAATGGGCGCGTTGAAGGCTGACAACAGGGTCCTGCGAGAGAAGCTAGATAAGGTCACTGAAGACCAGGAGGCCATCATTGCGAAGAGGTCTGCAGCAGCTGTAAAGGCTTATAAAACAAGCTTATCCTGTAGAAAGGAGAGGTTAGATGGGATCAAGAGGGCGTGGGAAGGATTGACTTCCACTTTGATTCAAGAGGGCAAGATTGCTGCCAATGATCTTGGAGAAGTCGAGCCCATTCCTTGCCTAGCCGCTGATCCTACTTACAAGGAAGAGGGGTTGGATTTAACTGACGATCTCATCCAACAGATGTTCGAACTTTGGATGGAGACAGTGAAGACTAACTCATTTTCTTGTAAGACGAGTGAATTGTAACCTCAATTTTATGTTTTTTGAAAATGAAAGAATGAAAAAGCTTGTTTTCTTTCGCATACCTGCTTACTTTGATGTGTATGAAATGAACAAGTACCTTTGTATGAAATTTGAAATGCTCTGATTGTAACTTTATGAAGACATCCTTTATAATGAGTTCACAATAAAAAATTTTGAATCACATAAAGCATCTCTAGTTTGAACTTTGAAACTACTTCTTTGCACATTGATTGCCAAAAGGACTTAGGTCGTCTGAAACATCGTGGGCGATGTTTGTACTTGAGGTATAGGCTGACCTCCTTTGGGGCGACAGATTCTAGTGGGAAGAGTGCATTTGGAAATATAATATCAAATTTGACTTGAAATCATACTCCTTTACGCATCTGCACAGAAAAGAAGTAATGATAGTAGCAGAGATCCTGCCTAGAAGGAGTTATCTGACCCAATGGCAAAAAGACGGGGCGTCTGAAACATCGTGGATGATGTTTGTACTTGAGGCATGGGCTGACTTCCGTTAGGGCAGATCCTAGTGGGAAGCGAAAGTACTCTGCTTAGGGGGGACCTGTATCATGGGTAGATAGCAGAGACTGCCCTAAGGTTACGAGCGGGCCTTCTGGCCTTTCGCTAGCCAGATGGGCTTATGGAAGGGTTCCGAATGTAGGTAGGAGACCCCTCTTGCCAGGCATAACTAAGCTCGGTGACCTCCGTATACGAAGAGTGAGTATAATGAACCATCGTGTACGAGGCGCGGTAATCTCGGGTACAATAGTTGAGAGTTTGAGGTTAGAATCATACCTGTCGCACAATGCTTGAATAAAAGATGAGCTAGTTGTGCTTTAGATAATACCTCAGTATGAATATCAATGTTAAGATTAATATCATAAGAACCCCTGAGCTCAGAATTAAACCTTCAGGAGAGCATAATGAAAGAATCCAGACGTGTATTGGAAGAATCCAGAGGAGTCTGTACAAAATGAATTATGTATGAATCAGGATGGATTGTTGCTCTTATTTAAAAATGGATCTTTTTCAGATCATCTCCGCTCCAAGTCCTGGGGAGTTGAGTGCCTTTAGAGGTCATGAGATAATATGTGTTAGGTCCTGCAACCTCGCGCACGATGTATTGCAAGCTTGGGAACTCCCAAGTTGCCGCCAGCAAGAAGTCGTCGCTTGAGGACCAGAGCGCCTTGAGTGAAACTTCTGGGATTGACCTTACGGTTGAAGTATCGTTCTACCTGGCGTTTGTGCTCCAGACGCTTGAGGGCGGCCAACTGCCTTTTCTGTTCCAAGAGATCCAGGTCAAGAATCATCATTTTCATTCACCCATGTTTGCAAATCTTCGGGATCAAAGTTGGCTGCTGCTTCCACCTTGGGGGAGTAATGCTCCAGCTCAAAGGTATAACGGCATCCATTCTGAAGGACAGGGAGAAAAGCGACTCTTGAGTGACCTCAGAGGGAGCTGTATTGTAAGCTCAAAGAGCGCCTGGTAGTTCATCTGGCTAGCGAGCCTTGGCGCCATCCAAGCGTTATTTCAAAATGTTCAGAATGTTCTTATTAGCAGCTTCTGCCTGTCCATTAGTGTGAGGATGCTAAACAGATATGTACTTGAGATTGATCTGATGTTTGCCGCAAAAGTTGTGAATTCGCTGATTGACGAATGGAGTACCATTGTCTGTGATGATTGCCATGGGTACACCATACCTGCAGACGATGTTAGCCCATAGGAAGTTCTCGACACTCTGGGCAGTAGGCTGAGTAAGTGGTTTAGGTTCAATCCACTTTGTGAAGTAGTCGACAGCGACCAATATCGACTTGTAGCTTCTGAGAGCGGTAGGCATTGGGCCTAGAAAGTCAAGCCCCCAAACAGCGAAGGGCCAAGACGAATTGATGGATTTGAGATAGCCGGCGGGTTGTCTTTGCATATCAGCGTAGTATTGACACCGAGGGCACCTTTCTACGAATGTTTAAGCGTCCTTGTGGATATTGGGCCAGAAGAATCCCTGATGTAGGATCCGCATGACCAAGCTTCGGCCGCAGGCGCGGGTTCCGCATTCTCCTTTATGGACAACCTCCATGGCCTCTTGTGCCTCCTCTGGTCTTAGGCACTTGGTGAGGGGTCTGGCATATGACCTTCTATAGAGTTTCCTTTTGATAAGGACGTACTTATTACAATCAAGTTTCAGCTTTCTTACTTCTTGTTTGTTGGCAGGTTGAGTCACATTCTTCAAGTAGTCGAATATCTTGTCCATCCAGCATGATGGGCGCTCCTCAGAGCGAATTTTCGCACATTCATAGCTGGGCTCTTTAAGTATTTGATGTCGGCGGAGGCCGGGGAACCCCCCTTCGCGAGCCGATCTACCACTTGGTTTTCCTCTCTGGGAATGTGCGCTAGAGAGAATTCTTCAAATTGAGAGATCAAGGACTGTGTTTTCTGCAAATACTTCTTCAGAACCACATCCTTTGTCTCGTATATTCGGTTCACCTGGTTGACGACCAATTGGGAGTCGCTGAACACTTGTATGTATTTTACTGACATGCTGAGTGCAAAACTCAGTCCCACAATAAGAGCCTCATACTCTGCTTGATTGTTAGTAGTCTTGAATTGAAGAGTTACCGCCTGATGCAGGGCGACCCCCATGGGGCTGGTTAGAAGAATTCAACTCCTTGAGATTAAAGTCCAGAAGCATCATCAACGTGAAGAGACCATGGAACGACCTTGCTTTTAGCAGGCGATGACTCCAGAGTGAAAAATTCAGCAACAAAGTCGGCCAACACCTGGGCTTTGATTGCTAGCCGTGGGACGTATTTGATGTCGAATTCGCCAAGTTCAATGGACCATTTGAGGAGCCTTCCTGAAATCTTGGGGGTGTGTAACACCTTCAAGAGAGGCTGGTCAGTAACCATTTGATTTCACACTGTAGATTCAATACAGTATAAATATCTCTGTTTATACTATAGTCCCATTCTAGGAATACTCGGCGGCCACTGCGGCTCGAACTCGATAAATACATACCACTTTGGTGTATTAATGATATTTTAATGTTCTAAGATGTTAGCTGAAACAAGGATAGAAGATACAACAACTGACACATTAGTTACGGTATTTGGAGAACATGCTGAACATTTGGCAAATATAACAATAAATAATTTTGAGGCAATGAAAATTGAGGTATTATTATAATTTATACATGAGTATAATTAATATAAATATTTCTACAATTATGTTTCAAAAAATTATAAACATGAATCTATTTCATATAGGGAAAAAGTTATAATGCAGAAAAAAGAATCAAAGAGCTACAGAGACAATGGTTTTATTTCAATGTTCGTCGATACATTCACAAATTTAAAAATATTTCAAGAATTACATTAAGTGTAAGTTCCATTGTTGAAGTCGAAGATGAAGCAATCAAAGATGATTTCAGTCCAAAAAGGCTGCGCAAAACAATCTGAAGAGGTATTCTGCTTAAACTTTATCTTTCTTCATACACACATATATATGTTTGTGAGTGTGCACACACAATTATATCACTTCTAGAACTTCAAATATTACTTCATATAAATTATTGTTTAAATTTTCTAAATACTCAATAAATGATTTTTTCTAATATTTCTTTCTCACATTTATGCAGGTCTACCAGAATGTTGTGTAAAAAAATCTAGGTGTCTGCAAATTAATTGGCCTGAAGTTTTCAACTTATTATACACTTCTGCAATATATTTGTTTGATTTTGAAAAATTCTGTATGCTCTATTTTATTTTTATTTTTTTGGGTATTCTAGCATAAACATCAAGGATTAAGGCAATGGTGATTTAATAACATATTATGATTTAATTTCTTTGTTATTTGATAGTCTACATAATAAATTTATTTGTCAGCAATCAGATATATTCATTAGGCTTTCACCAAATGAAGAAACTTATTTAGCATAAACTTATTATAAACTTATTTAGCTGAAAGTTCTCATAATAATTGGTGATTGAGGTTTACTGTGAAGAAGAAACTTATAGAATAATAAATGAAAAGTATCGGGAGATGGAGCAGATGAGAAACTTAAAAAAAATAATTAATACATTAAGAGTTTATAGAACAACACCAGATTGTCTTTTGATGATTTACAAATGCATATAAAACTGGCATATTTTCATTGACTTTTACTTGAGAATCAACTAACAGTCGCATCTCTTAACTTTTCAGTGCTTGGCTATTTAAAATTTTTTAGAGTCAACTTAGTCTCTACTCTGTTTCATCAATATTTTTTTCTACAATATATAGAGATGTCTGTTGATAGTTTACAAATGCATAGTTTTAAGGACTGTTTCCATGCTTTCCTCTTGGCCAATTTTTTTTTATAGCATCCCGTTATCACAAAATACAGAAAAAGTATGCAATGTATGTAGTCGTTTATTTTTTCTCAAATACTTGCTATGGTAAGTACAATAACCATTGTTAGCCTTCAAACAGTACTAGATATGTTAATTATAGTTATTACTGTTAGCATTATTTGAACTATTAATATCAGCTTTGTCAATTAATTCTCTTTTTATTTTTGCATGTGTTAATAATTACCTCTAGAGTACAGAAATCTTAATTCATATTTTATTCGTCATGATATCTTTGACTTTCATGTAGTTTCTCTAGGATGTTGATTTTATCAATTATACTATTTATTTTAACTAAAAGCAGACCAAGTGAATGAAAGAAAATCAACAGTAATTTAGTTATCTTATAATTGTTTATAGGTAATTATTTTATTAATAAATATTTTCATATTAGAAACTGTTTACTTACCAATTTGAGATTTCTTTAATGAAATATTCTATTATGCGTCAAAAAAATCTCTTTCAATTGAAAGTTCATAAAACTCTTATTGTACAGTAATTACTTCTATAATAATAAATTATGTTAATTTTTTAATAATATTTTTTAATAATTAAGTTTTTATTTCTTATATATATATTATAATTTTAAAATTTTATTTTATTTTATGATATTTATTAAAAAAAATTATAAAAAAAATAATAAAAATTTAACGTAGAATAGCACGTGCAATATCACTAGTGTATCTCATACGTAGCCCTTTTTTTCACGCAGCTATAGCAATTAGAGCATATGTATCACATGTAGCACTTATGCTAAACTATGTAGCTCATACGTAGCCTTTTCGTTCACGCAGACGTAGCAATT
>KZ452037.1:20256-45587 GCA_002786265.1 Apostasia shenzhenica
GAAGTCGAACTCAATTGAGCTCGAGTCGATTTCGAGTCGATCGAAATGTGATCAATCCGATTTCGAGCCGGTATTAGCTCGGCTCGAAATCGGATCGATAACAGCCCTATTTGGAACAGAGACAATGATCATTTTTTTTTTTTGATGAAACATGTGATAAAATAACGTGAACAAACGAAAATAATTGAAATGTTGGAGCCCCACTAAATCACATCAATCACCCAAAGTCCAATTTGAGGACCTGCAGGTAGCAGCCCACGTGTTCTGCATTCTCCAAATCTTGCAATGATCTTCAGCCACAAAACCAATTATCAATGATCTAATCAATTTAATTACTGTTAACAATCCCGTGAGAACCGCCCACGCCGGCAGCGGTGTGACCGGTGTCTCTGAAACCCAGACAAAATAAATCTTTCTCGCCGGAAAAAGCGCCGGGGAAGAAGGTGGAGCGGTTGGTTACGGCGAACCCATACTTACATGTGGAAAGAGATGACCGGATCCGAGACGGCATCAAAGCGAGAGACGGCGGAGCTGTTGAAGATCGTCTGCCCGGGGAAGACCGGGATCGACGAACCGCCGACCAATCTGGCAGCCGACGGCCAGCGCTGGCCGAGCAACTCGCTTTGTTCGAAGAGATGGGGAGGGTTTAGTGCGAGAAGCTGGAGAATAGTCGGGTAAAAGGGGAGTTCGAGGGGGCTGTGGGAGAAGATCACACCTTTCTCCTGTTTCTTTCCGGCATCGAAGTGCGGTCGATTTCTGGAGGAAGGGATTCAAAGGAATTGGTCATCTCTCTTCGTCTTTCTCTGCTTCAAGGAAAGGAAATATTCTTCACTGTAATAATCCCCTGTTTTTTGAAAACTCAAAAAAAAAACAGGGGAAACAGAGCAAATTGGTATCGTCTTTCTCTGCTTCAAGGAAAGGAAATATTCTTCACTGTAATAATCCCCTGTTTTTTGAAAACTCAAAAAAAAACAGGGGAAACAGAGCAAATTGGTACAGGTTTGGATGTGCTGTAAATTTTTTTTTTTAAATTTTGTCCCATAATACAATAATTTTTACAATTCAAATTAAAAATTATTAAGTAGCTTTTAACGTATCAATTTAGAACTAATTCAATCTTAATTCAAGATTAAATTAATATTTTTTTTAATTTGATCTCGATGCAATTTAAAGTATAAATGAGAAGTTAATTTATTTTGAATTTGAGCCTCGCTTATTCTAGATTTAAGTTTGATCTGGGCTAAATCAACAATTAATTTTCAATTTATGAGTTCAAATTTATGTATAAATGACTTGTCTAATTTAAATTATAATATTCATTTTGAATTAATATTTAGAAATATAAACAAAAAATTTAATAAAAAAAAATCTTGAGTATGATTTGAACAAATGTTATAAAAAAAATTTAATAAAATAAACTAATATATATATATATAATCATATGTCAATTAAAAAATAAATTGATAAAAATCTTGAGCTATGAAAATAACTCGTTAATCAGCTCACTTTGATCATATTGATTTCAATTTGATGTAAAAGTCGATTCAATTTTTGATTGATTTTTGAGCCAAATTAATTTCTTTAGCTCCATGCGTGGGAGTGAGTGTTATGTCGAAACTTGAAACTCATTTTAAATTTGTTTATGTTTTAATTGAATCAAAATATTTTAATTTAACTCATACTGGGATCAAACTTATTTAAGCTTTTTTTTATATTTGAGATATTTTATGGTGTATATATAATTTTAATTAAAAATTACATTAAATATAAATTATATGAAAAATTTGTTGCAAGATCGGAAGATCCGCAACACGGTTAAGATAGTTATATGATCATTTACCCTTTTTTAATAGTAATTAGTTCTTTCTAAATTAAATTTATTTACAATTGAATTTTTAAAAAAAATTTAATTAATTAAATTAATTCTATAATTTAAGTTAATTTATAAATAAGTTTTTGATATTAATTAAAATATTTAAAATTGTTTTTTAATTAATACATCAATTTAGATATTATTTTTATTTAAAATATTATTAATTTTTAAAATTAATTAAAATAATCTATTAACTAGAAATATTTTTGAGATAATTACCTACGTGCCACACAATTTAGTTTTATTTATGCCTTATCCATCCATTCTTAGTTAATTATGCTATGCACGCTCAAAACATTACAAAATCTTACATACACACATTTGAGTTAAAACTTAATCAAAATCTATTTGAAAAAAAAATATTCTGTTAGTAAATCATTAAAATTATATTTTTACTCTTAATAGTACATATTTTTTTCTCTTCCTCAATACCACACTAAAACATTGATTTGTCCTAAAAGCAATTCACGTCGTGGATGCCTCCTTCTTTTGTCGCCATCTAAACATTAAGATTTTAAGATTTTCACTCAAAATATATTTAAATATCCTTAAAATAATATGATGAACGACCCAGATTTTTTGTAATCTAACTATGATTATGTTATTGAAAAATTATGATTATTTATTATAATAGAAATAAATTAAAATGTGTTTATGTAAGATTTTATAATATTTTGAGTGTGGATAGCGTAATTAACTAAGAATGAATGAGTAAGACATAAATAAAACTAAATTGTGTGGCATATAGTTCATTATCCTAATATTTTTTATTAAATTTTTTTATTAATGTTAAAGAATTTATTTATATATTATTTTAAATTAAAAGATTTATTTAAATAATTTAAGAATTATAGTGTTTAAGTGTACATAGGTTCACATTGGGGAGATGTAATTGTTATTACTAATATATTGCTTTTTTTAAGATAAAATAACAGTCTGATTTTTTAAAAAAATCAGGCCTTCATGCCACGCGTAAAAAAAATAATTAAAAAAAAACCAAGTTTGATATTTAGCGCTCACTGTTCCCAAAATATGAATATATAAATAATAACAGCTGCAAGTTTTTTATTTTATTTTGATTCGATTCAAAGAATAAACTAGGAGAGTTCGATCCGATCTCGATTTCAGTTGGATCTGGCTCATTTGTTATTAATTCAAGCTCGATCCGAATCAAAATCGATTCGACTTTTGATTAATTTTCAATTATTTATCCAAATATTATGTATAAATATATTTATTAATTCAATCAACTTAAACTATGATCATTCGCTTTGATTTATTATTTAAATATAAAAATAAAAAAAATAATTTATAATAAATATGATTTAAATAATCATGGAGAAAATTCTAATGAAAGCCTCATGAATCCTTCCAATTGACTACTGAAAAAATTACATACTAAATCTAATTACATATATAAATATATATAATATTTCTTATTTTTTTAATCGATCCGATTTTGAGCCATCTCAATCCGATCTTATACCGGCTCAATATTAAATTAATAAACTTTTCGAGCTAAAAATGGCTTATTAGTTGGCTCATTTAGATAGAATTGAGCACGATTTAATTTAAATTTCAAATTTCGATTTATGAGCAAAATTAACGGCCTTAGATTCTCGTGTATTTACTAAAACGTAAAGAATATAATAATTAAAGTAATTCAAGACCAATTTTAGTATGACCATTTTTTTTAATTTTTTAAATTTTTTTATTTAAAAATATAAATATTTTTTGTTTAAATAAATATGACCAAAAATAAATTTAATTAATTGTGAAAATATTAAATAAAATTGATTGATGTATTGAGAATTGCAAAAGATATTTTATTTTTTTAAAAAATAATTTTATCCAACTTGAGCATGAATTAAATAGAGATTTTAGTTTAAAGAAAATAAAATCATTTATATAATTCTTAATACATAAAATAATATATTTTATTTAATATTCTCGTAATTAGCTAATTTTATTTCTCTTAAATTTATTTCTCAAAAAAAATTTAAAAATGATCTGGCCAACTTAGACATCAACCAAACAGTAGTATCTAAAACAAAAAAAATCATATATTCAATGTCAGACATGCAGCCGAATAATGACAACTTCGGAGCGGAGGTGTGCAAAAAATCCAACGCCTAAGATCTGAATGGAACCGAACCGAACCAATCAATTTAGTTCAATTTTAATTTAGTTTGGTTCTAGTCTGATTTCAAATTTACTGAAACCGATCTGTTCGGGTAGGTTCTTAAGTCTATTAGTAGGGTAAACTGGAACTACTCAGCTCGGATTAATTGTTAATCATTAAATATTATATAGTTCATTAAGCATGGTCCTTTAATATAATAGTTGATATTTACTTTTTTTCTATAAATTGTAATAGATTATTGAAATTTATCATTTTAATTATTCAAGGGAATTTATTTGATTTTCAATTATTTATTATTATATTTTTATATTAGTATGAAAAAATTTATGTTTTAAGTTTGGAACTGAACCCAAATTGAAAATTTTAGTTCGAGTTTAGTGAACACAATTTGGTTTCGATTCCTTAAATTATAGAACCGAATCTAATGAATTCGATTCCAAATGGATTTATCCCAATTGCACCCCCTCCAATAAAAAGGACAAATAGCTCAGGGACTATTGAGTAGTGGAGTCGTAAGCTTTGTCCAAACTCCAAAGAACCTAAACAAAGATGATAAAAGAACCTCGTCATTATATTAAATATAAATATTTATAAAAGAGATAGTTGCCATTATTAAATTTAAGGGGTAATTTTACTTGGATCCCTGAGATTTAATTAATTGAACACAAAGGTCTATAAATCTTAAAACATATCATTGGATCCACAAAAACTATCACACGAAACATCGTGGTCCTTCTGTAACATAATCCGTTATGTATCGTAAAAATAACAAAAATATTATTCCTTAATATATTTATTTTCAAAGTTTGTCAGTTATTTGCGGCGGCTGCCTGCGTGCGGACGCGAGCGCCGGCGGCCAACAGCGCGTCTGCGCACAAGCGGCCGGCAGCGCGAGGTAGCCGGCTTCGGTGCGCAGGCAGCAGTAGTTGGCCGCCTCGCATGCCGACATTTGCCCTACCGCGGCCTCCCGCGCAGGCGTCCTGCATGCGGGCGTCTGAGGGCAAGCGGTCGGAGTGCAGACGCCTGAAAGCAGCACGTGGGCATCGGCGCGCCGGTGTTAGCGCAACCATGACCCCGCGCATAAATGCCTTGCGCCCAGGCATCCGCCCGCAGGCGGCCGGCAGTGCGCGGATGCCAGTCGACGCTCGCTGCCGGCAGCAGCTGGCCGCCTCGCATTCGCTTGCAAGCGACCGCAGCTGGCCACCTTGCACAAGCGTCTGCCCCGCTACCTCGCGCGTAGGTGCTTGCCGGAGTTCGCGTGCTGTCAGCCGCTTGCAGCGAACGCGCAGTGCGTTTGCACGTGAGGCTGCGGTAGCGCGGATGCCGACGCAGAAGGCGGCCAGCTGCAGCTGGCATGCCTGGAAGCCAGCTGCCACACGCTACCGGCCACAATTGGCCGCCTCGCACGCCGGTGTCCGAGCTATCGCGGCCTCTCACACTGCGGCGACCCGTGCCCGAACGCCTGTGAACGTAATGGCAATTGGCCGCCTGGTGCAAATGCCAGCTGCAACGCGCTGCCGGCCTCCTTCTAGCTGCCGGTCGCCGGTGCTCGAGAACACGCGGACGCCCTGGGTGGGCTGAGGGGTAAAATTGTAATTGAAAAAATATTTATTTTAATTTTATTTTATTTTTTATAAAATAATGGTATTTTAAGCAGAAAACATTATTTTGGACATAATTAGAAGCTTTTTAAAAATAACTATAGCTTTGGTGAACTATATAGTAATTATTGTAAAATTGAATAACATATTTTGAGATTTATGAACCTTTGTGTCCAATTAAGTAAACCTTAAGGGCGTGAGTGGAATTACCCCTAAATCTAATATCATATACCCTTGTCATTTTTTTGTTAACGCTATTCGACTTACTGTTTGCTATCTAAGCTATTGCTTGCTCGACCAAATGATTATTTTGACGAAGACTCACTTTTTCGTGCATGCCCATCAAATTGAGTTCACTTTCAACAGCTAAGTTCTATTCGAGTGACTCGCTATACTCTAACCGTCCACCATGCAAAAGCTGAGATATTTTTGAAAATAAATAGCGTAATAATTCATAAAATTTTGAAAATATGTTAGTAAGCTTAAATGTTTTTTATGAGAGTAAATTGAAGTTGCTTTTTCTAATCAGAGTAAATTAAAATATGGCTTCTCCAAAATGTTATTCACATGTTCCGTGCAATTTACATTTTCACAAATTATTTCTCCTATTTAAATTATCCAGTTTATTAATTTATATATATATATATATATATATATATATATATAATGAGAAAACGAAAAAGGGCGGTAATATATTTGAGATAATATAAATATATCTATAATTTTAAAAAGTTTTTATTAGATCGTGGAGAGTTCATATTTTATTTCGATTACTTTTTTTTTAAATTTAACAAAAACAATTTTCTTGCATAAAAAGAAAATGGTTTTGTTGATTCAATATTATTTTAATATTATATCTTATAAAATAATATTTAATTAAATAATATTAATAATTTTATAAAATAATATAAAATATTTTAAAAATAATATTTAAATATAAAATATCTAAAAAATATATTATAATATTAAAATAATATTGAATCAAAACCTTTTAATAAAATAAAGCACCAACTGCGCGCATTCTAAATATAGCTATTTTTAAATGATTAACAACGTACCACGTTAAATGTCGGATATATCAATAAAATATTTTAGGGAAAATTACATATGAGCCCTATAGTTGAAAAGGCATTGCAAATTAATCACAATAATTTTCCCTTGTTTAAAGGCTTTCAATACTATAAATTACTTTGTACTTAGTTTTTAACATATTCTTGTTATTTTTTTGATTTTCTTCAACCATTGATTTATGTTAGATCATTTTTACATTAATAATATTATTTAAATAAGTCAGAAAGATAAATAATTAGTTTTAGAAAAAAAAATTCAAAAATGCAGAATAGGGTCTATTTAGTTTGGTCGAATTTTTTAATTATTTTTAAAAATATAAATAATATTAAATAAACTGAATTAATTATATTAAAAATTGTGTAAAATGTGAAATAAAATTGATTGATTTATTGAATATTGTGTTGGATGTGAAACAAAGAGAATATTTAATACTGGAATTTGTGTATAATAAAATTTAAAAAAAATTAAAAATTTATTAAAAACAAATTTAATATTTTAATTTTGACTAGAATTGACGACAACAGGTAAGCAAGATTTTCTTTTATAAATTCTATAGCATAGGACTGCCCTCCCCAAATCAGAACACATCCCTTCTTTTCCTTCCCCAAACTCTGCTCCAACCCTCGCCATGGGCTCCGCCGACACCGGCGACGAGATAATCTTCGACTTACTCTCCATGATTCATGTTCACCGGAGCGGCCGCGTTGAGCGTTTCGAGCCCACTCCCTTCGTCCCCCCGTCCTTCCATCCCGCCACCGGCGTCGACTCGAAAGACGTCTCCATCAACTCTTGCTCCGGCCTCTCCGCCCGTCTCTATCTCCCGCTTTCCGCCGCCGGCAGCGGGAAGCTGCCGGTGGTCGTCTTCTTTCACGGTGGCGGCTTTTTCCTCCACCGTGCCGCTTCTTCCCAATACCACGACTACCTCAACTCCCTCGCCGCCTGCGCCGGAGCCGTCGTTGTCTCCGTCGACTACCGCCTCGCCCCGGAGTACCCGCTTCCCGCCGCCTACGATGATTCGTGGGAAGCCCTCCAATGGGTCTCCGCGGCCGGCGATCCATGGTTGATGAATTCCGGCGACTTGGACAGAGTCTTCCTCGCCGGCGACAGCGCCGGCGGGAACATTGTGCATAATCTGGGAATGAGGCTCGGTCGTGGGGGGAGGATGGTTAATGGGATCGTGATGATGAACCCATTCTTCTGGGGGAAGGAGAGGATTGGGGCGGAGAGGAAGGTGCCAGAAGGGGCCATCTTCAGAACGGAAGACGTCGACCGCGTGTGGCCCTTCGTGTGCCCCGGGTCGCCGGACCTTGACGACCAGAGAATAAACCCGACGGCGGCTGGGGCGGCGGGCCTGGCGGCGATGGGTAGCCCGAGGATTCTGGTGAGCGTTGGTTCGCTGGATTTGCTGTTGGATAGGGGAATTGATTACTGCGAGAAGATGAAGGAAAGCGGGTGGGGAGGGGAGGTCGAGTTCATGGAGGTTGAGGGGGAGGATCATGGCTTCTTCTTGCTCTTCCCCGGGAACGAGAGGGCGGCGGCGTTCATGGAGACGATGGTCAACTTCGTTTGCAAGATTTAGGTCAACGGCTCTCTTCCTAGATCTGCCTTTTTCTTTTTCTTTTTGAAAAATCTCTCTGAGCTTTTTAAGCAACTAATAAAAGAGTTCTTTTTATCATAAAAAAAATGTTTTTTTGGATTAATTAAAAGATATTAAGTATTCTAATAAAAAAAGATATTATTTATTGTTAATAAGAATATAATTGCTGTGCTCGTCAAATGCTTTGAGAAAGATGTGTTAGGTTTCAATTTATGGAAAATAAATAAGCATTAATGCTTTGTGACAATTTTGTCAGATAACTTTTTCAATTACATCTCATGTGATTTTTCTAATTCTTTGTTTTGTTCCCTGCATCTTTGTCACTCGAATCTTCGTGATACAAAGATAGATCAAGAAGTACGAGGTGAGTTTTTGGAGAGCTATAAAAACTCTGTTTGGTTGGAGGAAAAAAAAATTATATAAAAAATTTTTGTGAAAACTTTTAAAAAAATATGTATGACTGTCAAATAAAGTGAGTTAGTTATATTAAAAATTTTGTTGGATATGAAATAAAGTGATTATTTAATGTTGGAATTTGTGTAGAATAAAATATAAAATAATTTTTAAATAAATTTTCAATGCTCTAAGAGAAGAAATTTTCTTGCATGTTGAAAGAGATCTTTTTATTCGTGCATTCTCTACTGCAGTAAAATAGATGTATATGAGTACCAAATTTTCACTTATTAGTTATGCAGTTTTCTAAGTAATATTGTTGTATGAAATATCATTGATTAATTAATGTATTAATTACTAGCTTGCATGACCTACTTGATTATTTCATCTTACCTTGAATGATTTATCATAGCATTTTCTCTCATTTGTTTTGAGGCTTTTTTTTTAGCTTAATACAAATTTTAATTATAAAAATTAACTTTATTATACATCTAACACAAATATAAATTTTAGAATCAATATTATTTCATCTTTTATGTATTTTTAATATTAAAAAAAACTTTAAATTTTTTTTTTTTTTTGTCTAAAAAAAGATCGAACAAAATGAGGTGGTGTAATATAATATAACAAAATGCACTGATTTCTTCAATTCAAAGCTTATTTTCATTTCCTTTTTCTTAAAATTGCATATAATATAAGAATGATGGTTTCTTTTATATTATTATACATATAAATTGACAGCACATATGTTATCCTAATATTATCTAATCTTAATCTAGTATAACATTTACATCAAAATGAAAAAGCAATCGTTTTTATAAATCGTTTTTATTTTAATTAATTATTTAATAATTCATTAATTATTAAATAATTATTTCATAATTTCATTTACTATTATTACTTAATTGATTACTTATTAATTACTTAATTATTAAAGAAGTAAGTAACAATTTTATTAATATTATTAATTAATGAACTATTTAATAAACTATCTCCTTTATTATTGATTATTTAATAATAAAGTATTAATTAATTAATTAATAATTATTTCATAACTTTATTTATTATTATTACTTAGTTAATTGTTTATTAATTAGTTAATTATTAAACAATTAAATAAAAATTTAATTAATATTATTGATTAATTAAGTGTTTAATTATCTATTATTATTAATTATTTAATAATTAATTAATTAGTAATTGTTTACTAATTTTATTTATTAATTTTAAATTAATTACTTATTAATTAGTTAATTATTAAAGTTTTTTATTAATTAAATTTTAAAGTTTTTTATAAGAGCGTGCGTCTCAAATTTTAATTAATTATTATTGGTTAGTTATTATTATTTTTATGACTATTGTTAATTCTTTAATTAATTAATTTAATAAGTGATGAATAATTTAATAATTTACCTAATTAACTTTAGAGTATTGTAATTAATTAACCATTTTACAATTTACTAAATGATAATTAGATATTATCTTTTTATTTAATTGTATTCAAACATATTGTATTATAAATTTAATTGCAAACTCATTTATTTACGTTAACATTCATTTTGATGGTAATTTAATATTTATAGATAACGATCTCCGAATTATGTCTGTGGTTAGGCTAAGATTTTGAAATTTAAGTTTGATGACACATTAGCTAACCTAAAAAATAAAATATATTTTAATTTGAACAATCACGATATGAAAATATCGTGTAAATATCCAAAAGAAATTAATAAGATATATAGTATTGTATGTTGAAGATAATGACGAATGTGAGATTGTATTAGAGTGTGTGTTTCAAACAACTCTTAACACTTTGTATTGAAGCACAACTTATTGTACTTCATCATATATAAATGAGAAATAAATTCATCTCGGGTATATTAAAAAAAGTACCTTTATCTCATTCATATAAAGACTATCAAATATACATCATTTCATTATAATTTTAAAAACTATCATATTTAATACACCGTAAGATTTTTAAGTAAATCTACTGTCTAAAATTTATATTTGTTATTCCCAAATATCCATTATTTTCAAAAAGGACCCGTAAAATCTATTATTTTCAAGCAGCACTCTTCATTTTAGGATGAGTTTACAGGTAACATCCCGCTTTTGCAATTAGATAAGAGTGTTGCATAAAAATAATAACTTTAAAAGTACTGCTTAAAAATAATAGATCTTTGGGAGTGATAGTTGTAAATCCCTCTTATATGAATTCATTTAAATTATTATATAGTTGAGATCATAATGTTTATGATGCTTGTGCTCCATCAATAAGTTATAATATGCAAGCTAATGATGCTAATAATGAGAAAAACGATGATTACTGGCCAATATGCTGTGGTAGTCTAACTCAATCTGAAAGAAAATCGAACTTTAGTGAAAATAAACTTAACAAATAGGAGTACGTTCAAAGAGAATGAAATGTTGATACTCTTAAATGTAATTTTGTTATAACAGATTCAATATGGGCTGAATCAAATAATATTTATATTCAATTTGTTATAAACATATAAGAGTGGGATGTAAAGATCGATAATGATGACTATTTTGATAGCTTAGATAAACATTTAAATTTTTGGAAGTAACAATATTTTTAAGTAATTACTGCATTTAGCTAAGTTGCTATTTAGTTAGCTGTTCAATTACTACAACTATTGATTTTTAATTATACATTATATCAAAATGTAAATAATATTATAAATTTTTAAATAATTTAAAAAATTAATATGCCGTAAGATTATTTTGTATTAGCTTAATAAAAAAATAATCGTAATAAATTAAGCTATATATAATTATTAATAATATTAATGAAATATTTTATCTATATAACAAATTATACTTAAATTATAAAAAAAATATTATACTTTATATATATATATATGTGATAGAAATTTAATATTAAATTTATGAAATTTATAAATTAATTAATTTAATGTATTATTATAATTTAAAAAATTGGTAACATTCAAGTTTAAAAGAATTACAGATATACAGCTGACTAGGCATTCTGATATATGTATAAATATGCAAGTAAATATAAAAAATATATTTCACATTATAATTATTTATAAATTTATAATTATGACAATTTAAAATATATTTAATTAAAAAAATTTGGTGCAATAAATAAATATATTTGTTAAATATTTTTGATTAATTGCCAATTTTTTATAGTAAAAATATAATTTTGTACTGAAATGGTTAGCTTCTATAAAAATAAAAAAAAACTAAATATAACACATCATTTCTGATTTTTTTTCCTCATCGTGACAGCAGCAATTTTTTAAATCTTCTTGGGGTTTGGTTTTAAAATTATATTATTTTAAAATAATAATAATATTCGTAGAAAGTTGCTCAAAGGCTACCACTTGCCTTTATATTTTCGATCAATATAACAATACTCTAACGAATCTAATGCTTTATTTGAATGAAAAATTACGCAAATTTAGCACAATTTATTTGCATTACGAAAAATATTATGTAGCTCAAAAAAATAGCCGAAAAGAATTTTAAGGCTTTTGAACAATGATTTTATCTCTCTTTGGCGGCCTTACAAAATGAAGGCATTATAAAGTCCTTTTTTTATGTTCATTACGAAATTACATTGAATAAACATATTTATACATTCAATGATAGTTTTTTTTAGGAGGGAGACTCTATAAAGGTATTCCAACTCATCTAAGGTAGGTTAGTGAAAAAGAATAAGTACTGCTCTCAGCTACAGCTGGAATTAGTTCAATAGCTATCAAAAGCTAAAGTTAATCTCACTCAGTCTGTTTTTATGTTTTCTTGAATCTTTGGGACATCCTAGATGACTAAGTATTGGCCGAAAGTAGAGGGATTGGTAGTCATGGAGTTGAATTTCAAGGAATCAGTTGAAGCCGTAAACCATCCAACGGAGGTACACCAAGGAGAATCTCATGGCAGCAGGGAATTTAAAGAAAGTGCAAGAATGACTCTTGTGATATCATTGGAAGGCATTTTAACTCTAAGAAAAAGGCAGATAACACAACATCAACCACCTCTTTAAGTAGCGATAGCTAATTCACATTTAAATATTGTAATTGATAATATAGTAACTATTTTATTCTTATTTTAGTATTATAATGTTACTCATGCGTAACGTAATGTTGATAAAGCAGCTGATTTTTTATCGTATTTTACTACATTAGGCGATTTTTGTTGGGAGAAGGGTATGCCCCTCCTCACTGCTTTCTGCGATATCCTTAAAGGGAATGCTGACTGATATTTGTATTTTTTTATTTTGAGTAGTGCAATGTTAAGGCTATGCCAATTTTCGCAAAAAAAAAATGATAGTTGAATGTATACACTGCATGCTTTTATACATGATATTTTATCTTTAAAAAAAAAATTAATAACACAGTGAAAACTTGACAATAATATTTTATTAGAATGTGTTCATGACTTAATTAGTCAGGAATTCAAGCTTGGCCTTCAACCTGACTTGCGAGCCGTGAGTATTTTGATCAAGAAGATATTAAGCTAAACTGCAACCCCTTAGCTCACTAGAAAGCAAGCGAGAAACTAATCTTCTCGATCACAGTTTCCCGTGAAAATATGCTAAAGTGATGCTTGAATGCATTGGAGCTCTCTCGTGCTCATAGTTTCCTAGGCCAATAACAATATCAGCTAGTTGCACTCTTTGCTAATCATCGCCACATCTCCATCTTCTTGCTCGATGTCGCTCAATTTCACGACATACTTCATCTAGGATGTCCCAAAGATTCAAGAAAACATAAAAACAGACTGCGTGAGATTAACTCTAGCTTTTGATAGCTATTGAATGACGTTTGGCTGGTTTATTATCTACAAATATGAGGTTTTTTCTCTCAATTACAGACACACAATCTCTAGAAAACTAGGTCCTCAAGTTTTATCCTGTTTAGGTCATAAACATGAAAGAAATTTATCATCGAATCACATAAATTTTTTGTGTTATTCTATGTTGAGTGTTTGCTAGTTCTCTTTACTTTTAAAGCTTCACCACTAAACAGAATTTTGTTCACGTATGAACCTCTCCTGTCTTCATAGTACTCAAATCCTTGTTATCAGAAGAATAATCTATCGTTTCCCAGAATGAAAGAGGGAGACAATGAGCACCTTGGCTCAAATCCTTCTTCAAGACAGTAGCAAATACCAGATGACAATTAATCAGATTTATTCAAAGAAAGAGAAGAGCAGAGCAGAGAGCAGAGCAGGGAGAAACAGAGAAGAGAGTCATCTACTCCTTGTTCAAGAAACTGGCAAAACGCTCCAAGAACTCCTCCGCCTTCTCGGAGCCGAGATCAGACAAGAAGAAGCAATGATCCTTCCCCTCGGTCTCCATGAACTCGGCCTCCCCTTCCCACCCACTCTCCTTCAGCTTCTCGTAGTAGATCCTCCCCCTCTCCACCAACAAATCCAGTTCAGCAACGTAGACAAACGCTCTCCGGCAACCCAGCGCCGCCAGGCTCCGGCCGCTGTCGGCCACCGGATTGATCCAGGGTTCATCAAGCCCGGTCAAACCCGGGCAGATGACCGGCCACAGCCCGTCGGCATCCTCTGGTTTTCGAAGCGATGCCCTGCTTTCCTTCTCCGATCCGATCCGATCCTTCCCCCAGAAAGTTGGGCAAACCAATGCCACGCCCTCGACCTTCTTCCCCTCCCTGCCTAACATCATGGCCACGTTATGCGCGATGTTCCCGCCAGCGCTTTCGCCGCCGAGGAAGATTTTCCCCAAATCACCAAACTTCGACAGCCAGGGCTCCGGGTCGCAGCCTCCAGCGTGGTTGGCGACCCATCGGATCGCCTCAAGGCAATCATAGTAGGCGGCGGGGATAGGATTTTCCGGCGCCAGGCGGTATTCAACCGAGACGGTGAGCACGCCGGCTTTGGCGGTGAGAGAGTTGAGGTAGTTGTGGCAGCCCGGGTAGGAGGTGCTCAGAACACAGAAAGCCCCGGCGTGGAAGCTGACGAGCACAGGGATCTTGCGGTCGCCTCCGGAGACGGCGGAAGGAGGAAGGTACATGCGGACGGAGAGCCCACTAGAGGGATTGATGATGACGTCTTTCGAGTCGACGCCGGTGGCGGGGTCGAGGGATGGGGGGACGGAGATCTCCGGGATGAGGCGCTCCACCCGGCCGCTCCGGTAAACCCGGAAAGTCCCTGGCAGCTCGTAGGTGATCTCGTCGTCGGCGACGGCGGCGGAAGCATCGCGGCTCATCGCTAGTCTAGGACCTGTCGGTGCCGTGAGTCTGGTAGATGCTTGCTAACAAATTAATTATGATTTTTAAAAAAAAATATTTGTATGGCAAGCAGAGTTAAAGACCGGAGAAATTTTTGTGTGCACCGGTGCACGGTACACCGGGCCAATGAGCACAGGACACGTGGATAAAAATGGTCAGACGTGCTGATGTGCCGTGTGCTCATTGGCCCGGTGTACCGTGCACCGGTGCACGCAAAAATTTCTCTAAAGACCGAGCCTCCTCAGCCAGCGAAGGGGGACCATCATGCCAGAACGGATTGGATCCCTTTATTTTTTGGGCATTATGCTTTAAAAAAATATACGAAGCACATAAAATTAATGGAGGACAATGCACATGGACTTGTTTGTAGGCTTGTAAATGGGTCGAATCTTGATCCGATCTGATCCGTGATCCGAACCGATTATCTTATGAAACAGAATACATTTTTTACCAGCACGATTGTTCCGAAAATCCGACCCGCTCAGTTTAAGTATTGCCGGGTCGGATCCGGGTCAATGCTGATCCGATCTGAAAAAAATTTGATCCGAAATTTATAAGTATGAAATTATTTTACATACTTATATATTTATTATTTAATTGCATATGTTAATTGTTGTTTTATTTTATGAAGGTTTTGAAATGTAACAGATAGAATTATTAAAGAGGCTATTGCAAATTATTTTAAGTGTAGTAACCAGGAAGTACTTGTATTGTGAAATGAGATAAATAGCTACAAATATTTTTTACCGTTAAGATAAAATATTTAGTGCTAGTTTTAACAGAACTGCACTTTATTTTTTCTAACTCCACGCTGAAATTCAAAACTTTATTAAAGACAGGAATTTTGTTTTAAATGTCACACTTTTGAGTTTTTAAAATAAATTGGAGCAAATTATTCTAAATCATTTATCAAGTAGAAAGAAAAAAAAAAAAAGAAACCCTCTCAACTTTATTAAAATAGAAAGACACACAAAGGTAAGAAAAGAAATACAAAAGGAAATCTCCTTTCATCATTATTGAGATCGATCGATCATCTTCTACTTGTTGAAGAAGTTGGCCAAGAGCTGCGTCAACTCCTGTGCCTTCTCTGTGTTACGATCAAACAAATAGAAGACGTGATCCTCCCCCTCCGCCTCATTGAACTCCACCTCCCCTCCCCACCCGCTCTCCTTCAGCTTCTCATAATAAACCCTCCCCCTCTCCCTCATCAGATCCTGCCCAGCGGTGGTCACCAGCGCTCGCCGGCATCCCAGCACCACTAGGCTCGGCGCGCCGACGGCAAACGGATTAATCCAGGGGTCGTCGAGCTCCTTCTTCCCCGAGCACACAATCCGCCAAATCCCCTCGGGGTCCTCAGCCTTCACTATCGCTCCTTCCTTTTCCTCTTCCTCCGTCTTAAACTTCTCCTTCCCCCAGAAGTAGGGGTGAATCAGCACCAGCCCCTCCACCTTCATCCCTGCGGCGCCGAGCCTCAGACCCATATGGTGCACTATGTTTCCGCCAGCGCTGTCGCCGGCGAGGAAGATCTTCTCTGTGTTGCCGAACTTTGACAGCCAAGGGTCCTGCCCACTGTCGGAGCTGCTCGAGTGGGAGGCGACCCACTGGAAAGCATCCCATGAGTCGTCGTAAGCAGCGGGGAGGAGATGCTCCGGCGCCAGGCGGTAGTTAATCGAAACAGCGACGATGTCGGCGGCTGCAGTGAGCAGATTCAGATAGTTGTGGTAGTGCGGGGAGAAGGCGCTCTCGATGCAGAATCCGCCGCCGTGGTAGTAGATGAGGACTGGCAGCTTCCTTTCATTGTCGCCGTCGATTGATGGTGGGAGATATACGCGGGCGGAGAGGCCGGTGGAAGAGTTGATGGTAACGTCTTTGGATTGAACGCCGGTGGTGTGATCAAGGGACGGGGGAACGAAGTTAATAGGGCAAAGGCGCTGGACGCGGCCGCTATGATAGGCCCGAATGGTGTCTTTCCACTCGTAGACGATCTCATCTCCGGTGGCTGCAGGATCGTCGGAGTTCATCTCCGGGGTAAGATGCTTGGGATTTGGATGGAGACGACGCAGGGAAGAAGAGTAGGAGACCTCTGGAAGGATATCATCATATTAAATAGGACAACTTGCATGTAACGCTCAGGTATTTATTTATTTATTTATTTAATAAATAATAAAACTTGAATTCGAATTATTATATTTATAATATTTAATTAATTACAGATAATGATTCATTTAAATTTATTTGAAATTCAAATAAGTATTAAAGAGAAATTAATTTAAATTAATTATTATAAATTATTATCTTTATCCTTTAGGAGTTTTAACTAAATAATTCATTAGAATAATTTGGAATTTAATAATAAAGAAAGAGCAAATTAATCTTTGGTAATCTAATTAATTAATTAATTATTTAAGAATCTAAAAACGAAGAGATTTAAGGAAAAAAATATTTTTACCGTTTCTTCTCTCCCGTACTTGATAACCGCCGGCCCTAAGGAGAGAGAAGGAGTGTTTGGCCAAAGGAAGAGGGAAGGAGGAGAAGAAATTAAGACGATTTTGCAAAATTCTCTTTGTGGTCATCTCGAATCGTCTACAACGTGAAGATAGATCGTTCTAAAGCCTAAGTAGGGGAGATTCAGAAGATTTCGGCAAGAATTCTAGAAAAATTATCGAAGATTTCGTCATGGTGAATAAGAGGTAGGCGTACAATGAGGTTTATCGTATATAAATTCGAAATTATAATAAAATGATATAATTTAAATTATATAGATTAAATTACATGTTTTGGACAAAATAAAATAGAGAATTTATGAAAAATCTTCTCTTCATTATATTGATTTTTTTTATGAATTGATATGCGTGATTATCCTCTCATTTTGTTATATCGTATTAAATAATTTTTTTTATTATTTATTGATGATATAATTCGTGATTTTATTTTTGATGAATGTAATTTTTCTGTAAGCTTTTATCACCATAGCCATGGATGCAGTTATATATATATATAATTATATAATATGTATGTATATGTATGTATGTATGTATTATGTGTCTTTATGAGTGGGCATTTACTGAAACTAAGATTTCTGAATGTATATTTATGAATATATATATATAAATAATATTATTAGTATAATGGCTATGATTTTATATGTTAATATAGTGAATTAAATGAATAATTATAAGAGTATTTGATTTATTTTTCTATGATCATTGTGATGTGATGATTAAACTTGTTTTAACCAGAGGTAATTATAATTTAGATGAATGCCAATAATAACTTAAAGATATAAATTGGCAATTCTAATTGTGATGGTAATAATTGTATACTTTTTAGATAAAATGATGGTTGTAAAATTATACATGCAATTAAAATATTAGGAATCTCATGATAGTCACTCCTGCCTGCTCGAGCTATGATTGGACTGTTAATGACCTTGAGGTAACATTGACTTTGATTAAATAAATTCCATAAGATGATAAAATTCATGAGGTGAAAATACCACGAGGTAATAAAGACAGTGAAAGTGACATTATAAATATTCCAAGATTCTTAATGAAATGATAAGAGATAATCAAAATTATGCATTATTTATTTATTTCTGTACCTTGATACATGTTCATGAATTTTTGTGATATTTAATTGTATTATTGTGATATAATTGATCGTGTACATAAGATGTTATGTAAAATTGTGATTGTATGTTTGTTCGATGTATCTTATTTTAACTGGTGGGCGGAGTTCGCCTTCTCAGTCCATGTTGTTTGGGACTGACGTCATTTTTATGGCAGGTACTGCAGGACTAAGTGATGCACAAGAGAAGGGGGTTCGTGATGGAGAAAAACCATAGAACGAGCTAGGATATTATCTTTTATTTAGTTTTTTTTTAATCATGAACATTTGAATGATGTAGCTGATATGATGAGATTTATTTTCGATATTGACCTAGATGATAGTATCTCTACTTATGATAGAGACTTATGGTGATTGGTTTTAAATATTTGATGTTAAATTTTTTTTATTATTTTTATTATTCCTGGCTAACTTTAATTGTTCTCTTTGTCATAACATTACAATCTTAATTTATTGTGGTCTAGTTCGTGTATATGTATTAATTACAGAAGACTATAATAAATTGGGTGTGAAATTGCATTTAAACTATTAGGTCCGTCATGAGCTTCGTCATTGCAGTTTTATTTCATATTTATATTTATCCATTTATAAAAAATATATATTTTTAATATTTTTTTCTGAAAACTAATTTTATAGACTAAAATATCCCTTCAATCTAGGTTTTTTTTCTCCTGAATATCTTAACATGTTGGAGGGACAAAACACATCCCACAACTATTTTAACTTCATTGTCGGCTTTGGGCCTAACGTCAATGCAAAACTCACTGGGGACAATTGTTGAATAATCGCTACCACAAAGCGTTTTGAGTGTTTTGAAATATTTATGCCAAGAATGATTGAGGATTGCAGGTAGTGGTCTCCTCTCTCTGTAGTGAAATCTCTTTGCAGACGATCAACAACTTGAAATCTCTCCTTCCTACTATGTGCCCTCCTTGCATTTCCTTTTCCTTCGATTTTGCCTTTCTTTGTCACGAGGAAGAGAGAGGGCGAGAGAAAGGTTATGGTCTCAATTCTCCATTCACCGGAAGAAATTGAGTGAGAGATCCGAAAGTTGCACATGTGATTGAGAAACATGAAGAAAGAGATAGAAAGTGAAAGAAATCACAACGAGTGGTCTAAAAGCCTAATAGGTCATCACATTTCTTGATATTTGATGGGTGATGGATCTTAATTTAATAATAGTATAATGAGTTTCTTCTTTCTATGTTGCATCATAGACAATCCCATTGAACTAGATCATGTACATCGTAACACATTCATTGTACTTTATTTTAGGTAGGCATTTAGGAATCTGTCCGAAAACGAAAGCGGGAGATACTTGATTTAGAGAATTTCTTTCTATTTTTCCCAAATTGTTGCAGCCGGTTTCCCTATCTTTGATCATTTCTCTTTGCATTCACTCAATAGATTTTAGCATGATCGATCAGTTTCATTTTTACAAATCTAACTTGTTATTCTTCAGATATTGACTATCAATCAAAATTTTGGTTAACATCTATAATTCAATTTGAAAAGAGCTTATGATCAATTTCGACCCTAGAAGTGTGATTATCATTAGAATCGTGCTTAGGGCACCTAAAGATATTCAGTCTCATACTCATAGTGCTGAGGTGCAAGTTCAAGATAATAATCCCGTGAGGAATCAAGATTTTGAAACTTGTGCTCTACTAAAGAATATGCCCTTAATTCATACTCTAATTCAACATTTGAATAATGTACGAGTTTCGCTACACATCTGCAATAACTGACTCATAAATTAACCTATTATGATTTAAGGCTTTAATATATTAGATTATTCAGTGTATTAATATAAATGGAAGATCATAGATAGACATTCTTGTAGTTGAAAAGTTATTGCAAATTAGTTCATTAGTTCGGATGTAATTTTTGCCTTTAAATAATGTATAAAAACACTGTAAAGATTAAAGAAATCAACCCATGAAAGTATAAATAAAAGTAGTTTATTACGCTGGGCTGGATATTACGTAATAAATAAACTAAAATTGTCTTTTATATCAAAATTAGTGTAGAATATGCAATGAAAATAAATTTAAATATTAAAATTATTTTATTTTTGTTGTTGAGATTTAGTTTATGATGGGGAAATTTTTTGGTATCAAAAAATAGGACATGAAGGACTAAGCCGTTAGATTAAAATGTTATAATTGCAAAAAATGGAAGGACTAAAGTGTGTTTTATTTTAGGGACATTTACATGGTGGACACAAAAATCAAGTTAATTTATGAATTTTATTATAAATCTCAAAATATTACAGATATCACATCTATAACAGCTATTTTTTTGTTTTTCACATCCTGCAGTAACTTCTATCAGAAGATTTACTATAATTAAATCTCAACAAAATCTCAGCCATTGATCGCATCGTTTAACCATCGACCTTCATATTACGGCATCGCGGAGCTACATTGGTTCCGACACCTGTGTATTCATGCGAGCATCACTCAGAGGGTAATGATGGATATGAAATTACCTCACCTGTAGCTTCAGAGTTCTATCGTCGTTAGTTTCAAAAAGGTCTGATGTCCGCTCGCGATGCCTGCGTAAGAAGAAGATGCAAATAGCTGAGTGATGCTCACGTGAATACGTTATCGCCGGAACCAATGCAGCTCCGCGATGCCCTAACATCAAGGTTGATGGTTAAACGATGTGATCAATGACTGAGATTTTGTTGAGATTTAATTATGGTTAAATCTTCTGATAAAAATTTACTGCAGGATGTGAAAAAAAAATATAGTTGTTTTAGATGTGATATCTGTAATATTTTAAGATTTATGTTAAAATTCGTAAATTAGCCTGATTTTTGTGTCCACTATGTAAATGTCCCTTTATTCTATTGAAGGGTGTGCGAAGAGCTAGCTGTTATGAATTCTTCCCTTTGTCAACTGATGATTCATCACCCACAAACTTCCCCTCTTTGGCTCGTACCTATTTGGGCATAACTATTTTTTTTAAAAAAATAAAATAGTTTATATAATTCTTAATACATCAATTAATTTTATTTAATATTTTCGCAATTAACTAATTTTATTTTTCATTGTATATATATCTCAAAAAAAAATTTATATTTTTTATAAAAAAATTTAAAAAATGATCATGTCTAACCTGAATATGAACCGAACAGGGGATTTGTGTCAAAATTTTCTCTAGAGATCTCCATTGGATGGATTATGAAAAGGAAATATTAATGCTTGTGGATGTTAATTTTTAGGTATAGAATAGAAATGGTATGAATATTCAAATATGATGTAAAACAAACTTATTCTATGGTGTAGGACATAACAATGACTTTATAATCATATATGTGTAGGGTTGATGGAAAATAAAATAATTTTTTATATACTAATTGCAGTCAGTGCTAGAAGTCTATAGGTCCAAACTTTTTTAAATTTTGTATGAATCTGATGTCCTGCAGCTTGGATTGCCACAGGGGTCACAATATATGACCCGATCCGTGAACTCAATCCGAACCCAACCCGCAAATTTCGGGTATGGGTCACTAATTTTGACCCATTTATTAAACGGGTCGGGTTCGGGTTGGGTATAATTGAGTTGGGTAGGATTCGGGTTGGGCATTTATTAAAAAATAGCCTATAAACGGGTCAGGTCGACCCGTCAACCCGGCCCATTTATTAATCGGATCGGGTTCTGGTCATGAATTTTGATCCATTTAATAAATGGGTCGGATTCGAGTTGAAGCTATTTTTGTTGGGTCGGATTCGGGTTCGACCCGAACCCGACCCGCCAACCCATTTTGCCACCCCTAGATTGCCACCTCTTGTTTGGGTCAATTTCTCCCTTTTAATATATCATTTCAATTGGAAACCATTAATTCATTTCAAATTGCAACTATTTGATTCATAGTCATTGTATATATTACTCAACTTTTCTTTCTCTCTTTTTATGTTTCTCTCTCATTGAGGCTGGCCGAATAATTAGGGTTTGCTATCGATAAGATTTGAAGCAGAAGATTGAGAGACGGGTGGCAGGGTTCAATAATAGGTAGAAAGGAAGAGAAAGAGGTAATAATATAGAGTTGGAAAAAGCGATGAATTGATTTATTGAAAGAAGAAGAAAAGAAAGAGGGAGTGTGTGTGTGAGGCATTAAGAGAGAGTGATAAGAGTGAGAATGGGAGAAGAAATAGTGTCAAGAGAGGAGAGGTGGTTGTCAGCCTTTAGGCGAGATGTAGAGGGAGTAAAAGAATAGATGATTGCTAAAGTAAGCGAGTTAGGGAGTTTAGTAATCATCATTTCTGCTATTTTAGCAAGGTAATCCTCGAGGCATTGATTATTCGTGCATGGTCAATTCATAATGGTGTAATTTAATTAGTTGTGCTTTGATTTCATGTGGATTGATGATATCCTAACATTGCTCATGTTAAGAAAAATGTCTTTCTAGGGTCCTCAATCTTGCAAGAGCACTATAACAACGTAAGGTATTTGCGAAAAAATAAAACATAAGGTATTTGCTACCATCAATTGCGACCATCATTAAATTGATTGCCGATTAGTGACCATTTTTGCAATTGATTTATGAAAAATATGAAATATAAGTTTATATATATATAAGTAACTCAACTCTTAACATAGAAATCGAATCAAGAAAGTAAATTGGAGTTGATTTCCTCAAGCCATATTAACTTATGCTCAATCTAGATAAATCACAAAATGAAATAAACTCATGCTATATTAGTTAACAATATTTTGATATAGGATGTGAAATAACGCGCCGTTGCCGGGTCCCAAGTCCCGGATGAGAAATGCGGAGGGTTGCGTTAGGTAGTCGATAGCCAGCGTAGTTAACCAACTGATAGAGCGCAATGGAAACAAAGGATTCATGTAGCCGACCCCACCTAGTGGGATTAAGGCTTGGTTGTTGTTGTTGTTGTTGTTGTTGTTGTAGGATGTGAAATAAAGTTAATAATCTTATTAAAAATAATTGAGTGTGTGAAATAAAATAATTTTTTTATTAAAATTGAATAGAGAGAGTTCTTGAAGGAGAAGAGTCCTTCTCTAATCTTGTGGAGGTGGTGGAAAAACCGTTGCAATTAGAGGAGGATTTTGAGTTGGAGTCGTTGTAGGATTGGATCTGCCACAACCGGCGGAGGTGGAGTAGGAGCCACTGCAACTGGCGGGCAAACTGGATGAGGGACAGTGTTGATTGCCTGAGTCCGTTAAAGGACCACAGCCTACTGAGCGGTGAATTTAGTGACAAGTTTGGTGAGATTTGCTAGCATGTCACGCAATTCTATCATCCTAGTGCCCCTTGATGAGGAAGTTGGTTTGGCACAATGCTTGGAGGCAGAGGTCGAACCCTTATTTTTAGGAGCCCTAACAGAAGGCTCTTTAGGGACCTAAGCGTTTTAGGCCAAAGAGTTGTTCTTGTGCGCTTTGCCTACTATCTTCTCTTTCTCAATTGAAGCATCAAAAAATATTCATGAAGAGAGACAGATCCCCGAGAATTAGTGATACGCAACGTTTCTAGCTCAGAATACTGGCACAGAGGAGCTAGGAATAATCTAGAAAAGTACACTAGGATGTAAGGTTTAGAGATAACTTTCCCTACGTCCACCGAAGAGTCAGAGAAAAAAATTTCACTAATGCTCAAAAAAAAGTTTGGTCAGAGGACCATACAAGAAGTATTTATAGATGAGCTGTAGTAGTGTTCAGCGGATTTTTGAGCTGGAATATTATAACCGTCAGCTCTATACTGTTGGCCCCACACTATCAGTTTTAGGAAGACCATTGATAGTGGCAAGGGCGCCCAGATTCTTGATTTGTGTGGTTTTCGGGAACTGGATGAGTGACTACTGTTAACTGAGAACCTACAACTTCTTGTTAGCCGGTGATGCGAAGGGCTCTATAGTGAAAATTATACTAACATTGTAGTCTCCACTCGGCCGTGGGAAAGCGACAGCTGTGGATGAACAAATATTGTGGCCGATGTTATAAGAAGCTGTGGTGATGAAACATTGCGGCCGATGTTATAGGAAGCTATAGACGACCAAACAAATTCTTATCTAGGCCTAAGTGAGTAAGATCACTATTTATTGTTTCTTGTAATGTCTTCTTTGGTCTCCCTTTTCCTTTTTATATATAGGAAAAATTCAATAACCTAATTTTTCTAACTGAGCTTCAATTGGCATATGATTTATATATTTAAATCATCTAAGCTGACTTTATTTAAGTTTATTCTCAATTGGTGTAACACATATTTTCACGCAAATATACTCGTTTTTTATTTTATTCTTTCATATATATCCACACATCCATCTTAGCATCTTCATTTCCACAACACTTATTTTATTTATATATTTTCTTTTTGCAGGTCAGCATTCAGTACTATATCATCGCTGGTCTTAATATAATTTTATAAAATTTACCCTTAAGTCTGGATGGAATTTTTCTATCGCACAACTATATATTTCACCATCATTTTGTATGGTTGATTCAAGATATTTAAAGCGCTCACTCTTCTTGACAATTTGATCACCAATTATCACATCACTAATATAGATTTTTTTGACTAAATGTGTACTTCATATATTCTGTTTTTGATCTATTGAGATGAAAAACTTTTAGATTCTAAAGTATTTCTCTAAAACTCGAGTTTCACTTCGGCTACCTCTTTAATTTTATTAACAAGGACCTTTAACTTGAAGTTTATTTGAAGCCGATTTCGGGTTAGGCCTAGCTTGCTCAAAATGTGATTTGAGTTCGCTCACACACCCACGCACGTGATATATATATATATATA
>KZ452037.1:84895-172304 GCA_002786265.1 Apostasia shenzhenica
ATAATATACGGATTGTCATGCAAGCATGATCTTGCACATTATCGGTACTTTTCCATGTCAATTCTGATACAGAGTATTAACGCTCATTGGAGGAGGTTGTCTATGCACGTACATGGGTACCATGACGATGGAGCATGAGCCAACAGAACATCTGAAGTTGTTAAGATATTAGATGGGATGGATCTACAAATGCGTGAGCATATGATAGACCGATTTTTTGATATGGCGGATCCATCTCAAAGCACAGTTCGGCACCTTCGTACAAAACAGAACATAGAGGTCAACCTACAGGCAAAAATGAGCAAAGCAGACGTCGCATACATTCTTTTGCAGATATAATCACTTCAGGATCTAAGGCCACTCAAACGAATGCAACGTCTCGAAGGAGAGGACGTGGGAGGGGGTCGGGGGATCGCAATACTCAGTCGACTCATGATCACTCTCCAATTCCACCCATCCGTGATACCTACATTGAGCAATTACCTGTGGTTATGCAACGTCATATTTCTCTGTTGACGTTAAACCTGATAGTCACTGTGGATTTAGGGCGATAGTCACACTAATCGAGTATGGTGAAGAAGGTTGGTTTCAAGTACGATACGACCTTATGGAGGAGATTCAACAACATAAGCGTTAATATGATCAGCTTTATCCAAATCGGGAAATGACAGACAATCTATTATTTTTACTAGACTATTTCGGACAGCCGGCACCAGAGAGGCATTGGATGGAGTCTATGACTTTGGAAATTGTCATCGCATCAAGGTACAATCTTGTACTGCATACATTTGGTCAGAATAATTGGAGTTGTTTTACTCACTTGCCATTAAGGTCCCCTCCAGTTCCAAACCAAGAGCACCGGGAAATAGCTATCGCCCATATTGGCCAACACTTCATGCAAGTTTTCTTATACCCTCATTATCCTGTACCACCCTTTCCAACGTGGTGGTGGAATCATTCATCTGACGAAGCTAAACGATGGACAGCTCATTAGAGGACACGTGTTAATTTGTGGTATGAAATAACGGGTACAGGACCTAACGGTCCGGGTGCAAAATTTGGAGAAAATATTGATTAGAATTTGTATTTTCATATATTTTGATGTATCTTTTTTTGTATTATTGTATGTACTCTTCCCTAAACATGGCTACAATAATATTGGATTTGTTCTGAAAAATATGTTTGTTTGCAAGTTATATATATAATCGCTTTTGCCACAAATGAAATTATTGCAAAAAAAAAAGAATCATTTCTATTTTAAATAAATTAATAAAGAACCAAAAAAAAAATACATAAATAAAAAAAGAAACATAAAAATAAATAACAACAAATAAAAAATATATAAGATTTCTTAAACAAATAAAAGAGAATAAATATATAAAGACTATTAAATAAGTAAAATAGAAATAAATATAAATATAAATATAAATATAAAGAGAAAAATGACATAAAGAATAAAAAAATAATTAAAATTAAAAGTAAAATAAAAGAATAAAATAATTAAACTAAAAGTAAGATAAAAGAATAAAAACTAGTAAATCAAAAACTATTATCTATACTATATATAAAGGCCGAACTTTGAGCTGCTAAAAAACATTTTGTCATTTTGCTGATAATCAATAGTAGTCGTCCGCTCTGTGGCTTGCATGCCTCGCGCCACGCCCTCCTTCCGGTTTCGCCCTAACATGCAGAATGCCACCTGTTTTTGTCTCTAATATTTTTGACTATTCTCTGAAAAATTTTGCTCACGGTCATCGCTATCGCCGCAGAAACGTTCGCTCCCTCCACAGTCGCCTCGCGGAAATAAGGTATTTGTATACAATCGACCTCTGTTTTTCTAGCTATTTCGTTGCATGTTTGCCTTCACGCCTGCGTCCCGGTACCGTCATCCCTCTCACCGGTGCGAACGCGGATGAGTTCTAGGGTTTTTAACTTTCTCCGATTCTGATTCCTCTTTCCCTCGCTTTCTTGCTATTTCTTCTCCATGGAGGCGACAGATCTGCCGGGATTGTCGCCATGCTGGGGATCTTCGAGCGGCGACGACCACGCCATCTGGTCGGCGGCGCCGGATCTTCTTGGAACGCCGGCGAACTGTCCGATTGCGAAGCGCCCTGCAATTGGACCACCGCGCTAGCCGTCAAGCGTCCTTCCGGCATGAACGCCTCCAGCATCTTCTTCACGATCTGCATCCCCTTCTCCTCGTCCTCGGTAACAGCCGCCGACAACGCCGATCCCAAAACCCTAACGTCCCCCTGAATCACCGCCGCCACCAGCGCCGCCGCCTGGCTCGCATTCGCCACGTGATCCTCCCTTCTCACGATAATGAAACTTGGCCACTCCCATAATCCAAGACATTTTATGTTGTTCAGTTCTTCATTGCTTATGGTAATTTGCTAAAACAGCTGCATATGTACTGGTGTGTTTTATCGCTTCTATCTTGCACAATCGAGAAAACTTAAAAACAAAAAGGAGCTATGAAATGTAGTCATGCATGTAAAAGTCATCATAATTGTATAAAACTTTGTCAAAGAACTGCTACAATTCACTTTATTCTTGTTCCTGCATAAAGCAAACAAGTAAATTTCGTTAGCATACTTTAATTTTTGTTTGCTCTATTTGATCTTTCAGTCATTTTGATGCCAATCTGTATGTTGGACAATTTATTAATTTCATAAGAAGAGATGACAATGTGTAGTCGGACATCATCACCTAAGATACCTATTCCAGAATCAGCTAGCCCTAGAGAAGCCACTTCTGTTACTTCCAACATGGAATCATACCAGACTCCTGTACCCCAAAGTGATACCGACAGCACCGCCCTCATCTTCTTCGTGGGCGCCTCGAACTCCGAGAATCCAGCCGGCAAAATCTACCGCCGGTTGCCTCTCTGCTTCGGCAGCCAGCGCTGAAGTGGAGCACGCTGTATCGTAGGATCTCGATCATGGAGAACGTCAGCGCCGGATCCTCCTTCATATTCGGCCGTTGGGAAGATGAGGAGAGGAAACTCTCCAAGTGGGACCTGTTTTGCGTTATCAAGGAACTGAGGAAGTTTGGACGAGTCAGGTTAGCTTTTGAGGCATGTTAACTGTTTTTTTGTATTTCGTGGATTGTTGCTTGGATGTTGATGTAGAGTGTAGTTCGTTTCTAGACCATTTTAAGTAAAAAATTAAAATTTCTTTGAAATTTAATAGCAAATATTACTCCAACCATCTTTGAAGCTACTAAGAATACTGTAATATGTTATTTTATAAACTATTACAATCTATTACAAAAAGTTAGTATGTATAATTTTTAATTACTGCTAATATAAAAGCATTTTATGCAGGGGAAAAAGTACAAAGTAGAATCACGTATCCAACAATTGCAACAAACGTGGTTCTATTTTGATGTTCGTAGACAAATTCAACAGTACAAAGATATCTCAAAAATCAGATTAAATACTTTTGGCGTCAAAGAAGTTAAAGATACTGAACTTCAAATGGATTCAAGAAAAAAGAAAGCAAAGCTGTAACGTTGGAAGGTAATTAGATTAACTTCTGAAAATTTTTGATCATCATAGCTTTACTGTTGTTTCTTCAACATTTAAAGTACAAATAAGAAAAAAATTATTTAGTTAAAAATATTTTTCATATGAATTATTCATAGCCTTCAAAAGCATTAAAAACATGGTACATCTAATGTAAAATAACATGAACTTCTGGATTTTATTCTTAATTTGTCTCAATGAAGTAAAATAAAAAACTACATGGGAATAAAAATTAAAATAAATATGAGTTTTTTGCTGGGTAGTAAATGAGATCTGTAGATCATTTTGTTTCCAAGCAATAGATAGGTCAAGTTTAAAGAAGGAAAATGTAGAATTAGATCCTTAGACAAAGTGAAAACTAGCAAATTTTTTTCTAATTTCTGAATTGGAAGTTGGAATCTTCAGAGCTGCCTGAAAGTTCACTGCTTTTGTTCTGTATCAATCATTTTCTCAGAAAAATTGCATGAACGAAGTAAAGTTCTAGCTTCAGTGAAAAGCTCTTCTTGTTCTTCCGTGAGTTTCACAATCTCTTCATGATTCTTCATTCTGCATTTTCCTTCTAGCACATGAATCTGTACTGTGTATGGTAGAATAAACAAGCAAAATAAGTTTATAATGATTTACAATTATATAAGAAAAATATAGTTGTTGAAGTTTATATTATAAAATTGATCTTATATAATCAATGTAAATGCCCTGAGAATGTGTTGCATCTTAATGAAAAATATATAGAAAAAACAGAGAACAAACTACAAATAGTCTCAAACTGTACACTATCTAATTTATCGGTCTATTGCTTTGCTATTTTTGTTACCTGTCAAGTACCTATGGATTCAACAACATTCACTGTATGGATGAAAATCCTTCTGCCAATGACATGAAGAAGTCTATTAGATTAATCTTTGATTTGGATCTTCTATAGGATAGGTCATATAAAAATGGTGCCAAAACAAAACAACTTCAGGACCAACTGGAATAGGAAACCGGAGAATGATACTCAGCCCGAACCTAGGACAGGTTCCCAGATATGACTAAAAAACATGATCTGCATAGATGATTGCTTTCCCGTCTTCTCTTTAATAACAACATTTACTGCATAGATGAAAATCTTTCTTCCAACAATATGAAGAACCCTATTAGATTAATCTCTTATAACTCTTATAATTATAATAGGTCCTGCCATTCCATTTGTTTTTAGGTCCATCAAACTTCAATTTTGCACTGTAACCTGCTTCACTTATTTATATTTTCTAGAAGTTGAGCTATTTCTTTAATGTGACAGTTAAATCTAAAGGAAGTGATCTTAAGTAAAAAGTGGTTTGGTTCTTAGCAACATTGAAGTTGTTTAACTATGTAATATTTTCTAGAGTTTATGGTTTACGATTTATAGTTACTTTTGAAAACATACAAATAACAATTCATTTATTGTCTAATTTCAATCTTATCTTTTCAAACATTAACTATACATATTAATTTATTGAACTTATAAATCTTTTTCATCTTGCAGAACTCCTATAGAAGCATGATCAACACGGCATTTTTGGACAAGTTAAAGCTACTTTTTTTGTTATATAAATAGCTTATTTGTCAATATTTCAGATTGACTATGTGTTTGTTATAATTATATATCACATGTACATAAAAATACTATGGACTATGTTTTGCTTACTGCATGTACAAAAAGCAATCTGCTTTCTACTGCTTGATTCTTTTTCATGACTCGGGAAGAGTCAGTTCTAGGGTTTTCACTGTGCCTTTGCCGCCGCATCTCCTCATATATTTTATTTAACGAATCAGCATGTGTAGATGCCTATGTTTTGGTAATATAATGAAGCTTTAAGTTTTCATTCTGTAACGAACAGATACGAAATATATATCCTTTCAGCCATCATTACATTCAGAATATTATCATTAGTCCCAATCCTAAGGCATAGGTTGTTCTTTCAGTCATCACTAATCACTTTTAATTGCTCGTGATGATTTTTAATTGTATGTCGTCGCTCGGTCACGCACCCCTCGCGGCCGCCGGCAGCTTCGCGCGGCCGCGCGACACCATCGGATCAGGTGGAGGAGATAGGGTAAGAGTAAAATGGTAATTATAATATTTTTTAATAATAAAAAAAATAAAAAAGGACACAGATGATATTTTTTAAAACCTAGGAACCCCGATGATATTATTTTAAAAATATGGACCTGTGTGATAATAACCCTTAAACTCAAGGACCTGGATGTAATTTGCCCTAAAATCAATCTTAAACGGATCTGAATAGTTATATGCACCATTGTACAAATGTTTATTATTTTAAAATGATGAATTTGTGTTAAATATGAATATTTAAAAGTATTTGGTTATATATAAGGAAAAGGTATGCTTACCGTTAGATTGTTGTCACCGTCTCTTGTGGCCCACCATGAATGGGCCCACGCTCTGCAACCGACAGGCGAGAGCGTGCTGATGTCCCAATTCTGCCACGACGTTGTAAAAATCATATCAAATTTAAGGATCAATCTATAATCCAAATTATAATCTAACTAATTAGATTAATTATTAAGTGGTCATTTAATTTAAGGTTCATTTAATTTATTATTATTTTAATATTATATTATATAATCTAGATATTGTCAGTTCTAGATACCATTTTTTACTAATAATTCAATAATTTTATAAAAAATTATTTATATATATTATTAAATTAAATAATTTTTTTCTCTATATAACATAACATAATATCAAGATAACATTAAATCAAACGCTTTCTTAATATTATTTTGATATTATATCATATTATTTAGAAAAAAATAATTATTTAGATAATTTTTTAAAAATTTATAGAATTATCAATCAAAAAATAATATCTAGATATCATGATATAAAAATTATATAATATAGCATCAAGATAATATCAAACTAAATACACCTAAATTGATTAAAATAATAAATTATTATTTTTTGTGAAAATTTATAAGAATAATATTGTCCATCAAAAATAATATTTAATGTTCACAATAATAAAATTATTTATTACTTAATTTATTATTATCACAAAACTTTAAATATCATGGTGAAAAATTAATTTATTATGAATTAATTTAATTTGATATGTAACCTAACTTTGATATTAAACCAAATTGGATGATATAATAATTAGTGGTCGGACTGATCGGACCGAGCAATGGTCCGATTTTTGCAACACATATCTCTTAATATTTGTTTGTCTAGATTTTATGTGTAATTTAGGAGGTATTTAGTTCAATGTTATCTAAATATTTTGACATATATATGTCAACTTTTGAGTTATAATTTTATAATATTTTACAGTATTATTAAATTAAATAATTATTTTTTTAAATAAATATTATAATATAACAATTGTGTTGATCTGCTATAGTATAGTATAGTTTGAGGATAAATTAAGCAGAAGCTTGTAGGTCTGTTCGACCCATAGTTGAAGAAGGTGATGATTAATTGCCAGGTGATATTTCTAAGCGAAGAGAATCACTTGTAAACGTAACAGTTCATCATAGGTAAGCTTAAGAAATAAAAAAAATGAAATGAATCATTCAACATAAAAAATGAGGAGAGTTTCTGAACCATATAAGCAATTAGTAACATGATTTCAAACTTTAGATTCATCTTTTGAGAGCAAAATCATGATACTAATAATAAGAATTTTATAATTAAATGTGTTTAAACTGAAGTAATTTTGAAATTAGTGATTTTCCTAGAATGTAATCAAATACTCACGTAATTTCATAAAGTCAAAGTAGACAATATCTCAATATCTAAGACACAGAATATTACAACAAATCTCAAAATATGTCATTTAGGTCCATAAAAATATTACACAAGACATTGTGGTACTTCCGTGATAGAATCTATTATGTACTATAAAATTAACAAATATGCCCTTACTTAATCTATCAATTTTAAAAATATATCATCACCTTTTTTAGCTTGTCAGATCAAATCAACCGTGCGGCGGCCGCCTGCTCTCAGCTACTGCCAGCGGGCGACACCGCGAGTGGCCTCCCGCTACTGCCTGCGGGCGAGTCTCGCCGAGCAGGGCTGCCTGCGCTCGAGGCCTTGCGAGGCGGCCGCCTGCGGCCTCGCCGCATGCGGACGCCTGTGTGCAGGGCCCCGGTCAACCGCCTCGCCGCGCGCGGCCGGCTGCGCGCAACGCCATATAGGGTAAATTAGTAATTAAAAAATATATTTATTTTATTTAATTTTTTTTATGAATTAAATGATACTTTTAACGAAAAATTTATGTTGAACTTGATTTGAAATTTTTTAGAAATAGTTAGGGTCCTAGTAAATTATATAATAATTATTTAGAACGTATGTTTTGACGTTTGTGAATTTTATTATAAATCAAATAAATTTTAGGGCCCAAGTGAAATTATTTTATATATATATATTGATCCTTGCGGGACCTCCAGGATTTATACTGCAGAATGAGATTGTCGGCGGAGGATGTCCAAATCTGTAGAGGACAAAGCCAGATAGCAAGGCGGGAATAGGTAGAGAGTTAGAGAGGAGAGTTATGAAGCCGGAGAACAGCAGAGGAAGAAGGGTAAATGGGCAAGAAGATTGCAGGGTCATTAGGTAGGTGATAGTGGCAACGATGCTTCCACGCTTATGAATGTTTGTTGCTGTTCAACGCTTCCTTCGCATGTCCCTCGTCTTCAAACTAGTGAGGCAGTTTGGTCATCTTCTTCCCATGCCTTCCAGCTCCTGAGAGAGGGCAATGAAAGGGCGAGAGGAAGAGCTTGAGATGGCAGAAGAGTACTGTTTCTCCAGTGAGGTTCGCTCTCCGATCTCTCCTTTTCATTTCGAGCCTAATAAGGTTGAACTGAGCCTGTCTCGAAGAATTAAACTGCTCATCCTTTACTGTAGCTTTGTGGCTAATGCTAGGGTTTGACGGAGCGGTTTGTGTCATTAAGATCACTAAGATTTAACCCAAACTCCTAATTAGAGTTTCGACATTTGATTTTCATAGCTTCATTCATTGAAAAACTGTTTCTTCTCCTTCTGATCAGTGTCAGCTGCAGGCTACTCTCAATACAAATCTTCGAAAGAAATCTCCTCTGATGAGGAAGATGGTTGCATTATCAATTGCCGTGATCTTTAGTGTTGTTGTATGCTGTGCCTTCCTCAAACAAACTGAAGCGCAAAGGGAACTTCATGTTATAAGCGCCAATTTGACTGAAAATTCCTTGCATCATGTTGTGAGAATTAACCTGACAGAGGAGCTGATTCCCCAGCAAGTGGAAATCGATTTGACAAAAAATTCTTCTCTCCGTATGAAGGAAGTTGATTCGAATGAGGAAACTTTGACAGAAAATTCGGAGCTGACAATGCCACGGGAAGTCGAAGACAATTTGACAGAAAAATCTTTACCCGATATGAAGAAAGTGAATTTGAATATGGGAGAACCAATTCTACCTCATGCAGTGGCAGTTAATTTGAGAGATCAAACATTGGCACCAAAATTGATAATCAATTTGACAGAAAAAGCTCTTCTTGGTGTGAAAGCTCCGGATTCTCCGCCTCCTTATGATGACTACCGCAAATTGAAAACTGATAGCGGGTAAAGTAATACTATTTTGAAGGACTTACCTTGCATGGCATAGTAAGCTTTCTTATTCACATATCAGACATCTATATTAAGAAATTTATGTTTCATATTATACATATGTCTAGATTTTGTTGATATATTCAAGTCTAATGTATGATGCATGTAAAATTTTCAGATTGATGAACAGCCAGAGCCCTTCCATTCTGGCCAGGTTAGAAGTAACTCTAACTATAGTAATGTAAGAGTGTGCACAAAGTAAATTCTGTGATATGGATGATTAATGGATAAGGAAGTTTAGAGTTGAATGTGTTAATATTAGCTTACTTCTAGTTAGTAGCTTCTCTGCAATTTTAGCTTTTTGGTATTGAATTTTTAGCGTGATTTCAGGGAAGAAAGAATATGCGGGCCAGGGCCAGTTTCTCGTTATGCTATTGTGTCAATACAGAGGTCTGGAAGTAAATGGTTTGAGGGGATGCTCAATAACCACGGCAATATTAGATCCTATGGGGAGATCTTCTATCACGTTGAGGGGAATCGCAACATGACAGTGATTAGAGAGATATTAGATAGGTTTTACAGTCTCAATTGGAGAAGCCCTTTTAAGAGAAGGAGAAGAACCTGCATAGCTGCTGTTGGATTCAAGTGGATGCTTAATCAGGTTAAGCCCTTTTATCTTTCTTTTATCATCTTTATTGAAGAAACTTACAGTATCTTCTTTTGTAAGACATTTACATAAATAACACTTATGAATTCTTCTTTACATCGTGACGTTTGCATTTTGGCCATATTCTTGTGTTTTTCAACCTTCTTTAGCTAACACAATGACTGCATTCCCAATCTCATTCTAGAGCATGGGATGATAATACCAATAATAATAGGGCGGTAGCAACATGAAATTTGCTTAAACTGGAATTTGCACTCTCTTAGTTTGTGCCAGGTGAAATACTAAGGATTGAGTGTTATACAGACATTGTAATTTTCCTTATTTTTACCCTATTACGTTATAATGTACAGTCCATCTTTAAGAATTTTTTATATTTCTCATTTTCCATTCGAAATATAACTTTTATGGATGTTAGTAATCTATACAGTATATTATATCTTCACGTACACAAGGAAACAAACACCTTTAAAGGCAAGTGTATGTGCTATGTTTAGGAATGTGATAAGGTGGGTCCATGCACAGATTTAGTGGCATGATTCTGTAGAAATAGCAAATGATTGAGAAAAGGCGTTGAAGTATTAAAGTACTTGTGATGTTTTCATTAGGGCAAGAATTTTAGCTCAGCTGAATTCTGGTTGTTGAGAAGCTTTGGCATTACGGGGCAACTGAATTTGGTACCTTATTAAACATCTTATATTTTAATCATGTTAAACGTTATTTTGAATTCAAAACCCTAGCATTTTGAAGATCATGTCCACTCTAATTGGATTGGGCTTGCCCCAATCACCAATTTGATCAGATTTTGGCACAGATTATAAATAAACTTATTCAGGCTAGAGTATTGTTTAGAACTTTAGTATGACGTTATAGGTGTCAAGAATGTGGATTGGCACTATGGCAACATGCATGTGTTGCAGAATTTTGTTAGGCTTTCCTTCTTTGGTGAGTCCATGCTGAATTGCCACAATTTAAGTTGCATGGTGCTAAAGAAATAGCAAAACCATTGGGAAAGGGAAATGAAATATCAAAATATTGTCTTTGTTAATGCAAAAACACCGATTGATTTGAGTCCTACATGTGGCATCAAGCTACAAGTAAGCAATCAAAAGATCAACAAGTTGATAATTAGAAGGTGCCATTACAAGATAATTTATGTCCAATCTCATGCCCAATCCATGGGACAGTGTGGGCAACGTCATCTCATAGATTAATCCGATAACCTATGACAAAAGGAGGTATGTCCACCATAAAAAATGAGGTCCCACACTTGACGATCCCAACTACAGTCCCTTACATGGACAACATAGCTTGTATGGTCCCAACATTTACTCTCAAACAAATTATTTTCCTTAAGTTTTCACTAGTTGAAGAAGGAACAAAAAAAATACTATGTTGGGGGCACAAATCAATATTGAATCTGACGGATAGGATAATATCATGTTGCTGAATGAAAATTTAAATTTAAAATGATTAAAGGCTAATTGATCGGATGAAAATTCAGAGCTAATTTGGGAGATATAATAACCCGCCATATTTGGAGTAGATTTTATTTTTTATTGTAATAGAATTAGTTACATATTTATTTTAGGTTTGTTTGACATTTTATTTTTAAATTTTATCATGAAATTTTTATATAAAGAAGTTGTCTAACATTGTAAAGAATAGTTATGAATGAAATTAAGTTTGAATTTCTTATAACCTAGACCCGAATTAAAGGGTTGATATCTTGGTAAAGGGAAGGACATGATTAGCCTGGGTGAGAAAGATTAAAATAGCATAGTTATCTCCTCTTTATCTTAAAAAGAAAAAAACAAAACCTCCTTTTCTTTTTTTTTTGTCTGCCCCTCTCTTTGTGCTTAGCCCGCCCTGTGTTTGAGCTGGGAGCGCTCAACTATTCTATATGGCCACGCGTGTGTCTGGTCCACCGGCTGATAAGCTTGGCCATCCTCTCTGATTAACAGCATCGCACCACTTCAACCAGCCTACACACTGTTTCTAGCAACCACTGTCTAACCTTGCCTTGCAAGTTGCAGCCCTTGCAGCTGTTTAGTGCATTGCAAGTTGACGAATCAGTTGTGCTCCACAAACGGTGCAACCAGTTGCATCTTGCACAAAGTCTAGTTCTGCCTGCACCCTAACAGATAATTTAGCAATCCAATTACACACCCTGACTTGGGGCTAACTCACCATGATTTAAAGAAATTATTGACTCATACATGAAATCTTTTTATTAAAGTATATTTATTTTCAAACTATCTCATTGCTGATAGATTCAATTGTTTGAAATTATATCGTTCATTTAGTTTATTTGGTTTAACTCTAAATTTAGATATTATAATTACTGTTAGATTTATTTGTAAGGCGCCCATCTTTATCTTGGAACTCGAATCTGATCTTATAAAATTGATTTGATCGACCCTAATTTAAGTTAATAAATTCTTATTTATCAGACAATTTAACTTACTCTTAATTTTAAAATAATTTATTTATAGAATTTAAATCTTATTTATTATATAATAATATATTTTAGAAATAATTTTGCATTTAAAATTTTACATAACATTTACATTTGGTTCAACAATATATTAGTATCAGAGCGTGATTTAGATTATAGCATTTTAGTTGAATACTTTATTTCTACATTCTGTTTGGCTCTTAAGTTCATTTTGCTTAGTTTGCATTATTGTATCTAAATGGTTACTGAGTTAAGAGCCAAGTTAGTCGAGCTTTGCTCAATCCTTTGGATGTCTAGCTGTATGTTGTATCCCTGTTTTTGTGAATTATAGATCCTATAATGACTTATAAAGAGGTTGAATGCAAGCCTATTTTTATCAAAAATACATAGATCACTTGCCTTACGTCCATTATACACTGAAGATGTTGCAACTCTTTGTACCCGTGTACTACACTTACGTATATAAGAAGATTTGTCCAAAGAAGTACAATGATGAAATTACATGCTCTAGAGACCTGATAGCGTGAAAGCATTTGAAAAGCCTTCATCCTTATTTTTGTGCAACATTCCTTTTTGTCTGTAAAATTTATGTACTTATCCATAAGCCCACCTCATGTTGTTTTATTTCTCTCATTACTATAATACCTTTTGTAGGGATTGATGGATAATTATAAAGAGATTGTGGGATACTTCAACCTTAGGGGAATCTCAGTAATTCTCTTGCTCAGGAGAAATCATCTTCGCCGGTTGATCTCTTTGAAAGCAAATTTTCATGATGGGTTAGCAAGGTCATTGAATGGAACACATCGAGCTCATGCACAATCCCAAGAGGAGGTAAGGGCTTTATTTCTACTAAGGTGCCTGTAAAAATTTATGTTAAGACTCGCTCAAGTCCATAGATCAGCTTAGTTGGGATTGAGTTAACCAAGTAATTTATTGCTCTCATCACCTCCCTTATTCTTGCATTCAACTTGATTTCTGAGTAGGTTTCTGACGTAATAGGAGTGATGGTTCATGTGGAGAACTATTTCACGATAGCAAAATTTGTTCAAGGCATGTGACAGACAGGTTTTATCTCTCATCGGATTTTTAACTTTAGTCTAGACATGACACAATTTAATAAGTTTCTAGCATCTTTGAGCATATAAGTTTCTAGAATCTTTGAGCATATTAGCCATTTTATATGGGAATTACGTTTACCCACCTCTAAAATCTTAGCAAATTACACATTTATCTCTAAGTTCTTCAATGTTACACACCAGTCTCTCTTTTAGCCTCACAAAACAGACCCACCTGCATCTTTTGTTAGCTGCTCTTAACCTAAACTATAGCCTAGTTGGGTCAAATTCTCCCACCCATTTATGGTTTGGACAAAATATGTACATACCCTTGAAATTCTAGCCAATTATAAGCAAGTTCATCAAGTCTTTTAAACACAGCAAAGAAGGCCATTTATGTTTTGTGATGCTTAAAACAATATGGGAGCTTAAATATGCAAGTGTGCTTATTGTTAAGTATACGATGTGATTAACTTAAGTTTTTTTTTGTGTTTTAAAAGATTTGAGGACCTTGTCCATTGGTATCATTGATTCGAGGATTAAACACATAATTTATTAAGAGTAGATACGAAAATTTCCCCTAATTTTAATACATTCTGCATTCAAGTTAGCTAAGATTTTCCTTTGTTTCTCATGTCTCTGATCATTACAGATGATATCAGAGCCAAGGTTTTATCAGGCTTGATTGACCATGTAACATGTGGCTCACATGGCACGCCTCTCTCATGTTGCATCAAATTTTATGTAATTGACCTGTTTGTTATTGCACTCAAGACTTGGTTTCTAGTATAGGAGTGATTGTCCGTGCTGATCAGTTTATAACTCCAGTCTGAAAATAACATCTTTTTCGTCCTTTATCTTAACATCAACCAAGCATGAAATCATGTTAGATTAACTAGTTTTAGCTTATGCTTAAAAAATTCATGTTTTCAGTCTCAATATATCAAACTCAGATCAGTTTTGATATCCCTATGTTTGTCGACCTTGTATAGAACATGTATCATATTTTAAATATAAATAAGTTTTCTTTGTTAGGCAGTGATATCGGGCTTGTGATTCAACGCCCTTTTGGATCTCAATGCCCTTCTAATTCGACACTCTTAATGTTAATCATCGAATGTAGGACAAGTTTTATTTATATTCCTGTAAATCCCCCTTGATATCAGAATCGATCCACATTGAACCACTACATCTTCCAACCGGTCATTTTGACCCATCTACTGCCTTGGACATCAAGAGTCACTTGCTCTTCGAATTTTAAATGCAACCATGTTCCCCAGACAAAGACCCATGGGCGACGTTAACCCACATGAACCATTTGATCCCACCCAAATAATCTGCTCTAATATTGCTTGCTAAAGGTGTATTCCTCGAGTGGCCGGATGGTTGGACACATATTGAACCCGAAATCTTAGACCAATAGATACGGATGCCAATGATAAACACATTGCTCCTATCTATACCAACTTTTCTACTTGTCATCATATGCATGCAGGCATCTATCCTTAGCAGCTACAAGCCGAAGCTCAATATAAAGCGGTTATTATCTAACATGGATCACATGGAAAGGTTGGTTATTGGAACTCGGAACAACTTCAGGAGTACCCGCCACATGACCGTTTATTACGAAGATCTCGTCCAAAATCAGACAGTAAGCTGTCAGAAGCTTCTGAAATAAGCCGAAACTTCTTTCTGTTCTAGCTAAACTCCATTGAGCTCTTCTTTTTCCTGCTGCAGAATGTGATGATGGATGTGTTGGACTTCCTTGGGATGCCGAAGAGAGAGTTAGTCAGCGGCCATGTGAAGATACACACGAGGCCTCTGAAAGAGCAGATAGAGAACTGGAGCGCTGTGGTTAAGGTGTTGAAGAGAAGCAAGTACAAGAAATTCATTGCTGATAATGACTATGAAGTGCAGTAGTTCATGAGGTGAGATTGGTGGGAGCTTAGTAGCTTCTCATTCCTAGAGTGTATTTGTTTACTCGTCTTTTTTTTATTTTTTCCTATTCATTGCTCGATCGAGCAATGAAGGGAGCTTTAGAGAGAGAGAGGATGCTATGGATCAAGATCCTTACAGAAATTGCCGTGTAATTGTATTGTGTTTCTCTTTGCAAACTTCAAAAATTATGTATATTACGCTAATTTCGTGTAATATTATGCATTTCACTCGTTCATATTTTTTTTTATCTTATTAGATTAACTTTAGATTGTATGATATATAATATAATTAAAAATTATTTTTGCGGAACTGACAATAGATGGAATTTTAGAATTGACCGTGAAATATGTAATTTTTAGAGAATTTAAACGAAGCTTGTAATTTTAGTAGAATTTTGTATCTTGTATGATTTTTTTTTTGACCTCTATGTGAATCTAGAAGCTGCATATCTTAATTTATTAGCAATTAAGTATGACATTCAGTTCCTAATTATTAATATTCCATGATCAGGCATTCAAAGCTTTTGCTGGAACAGCAGGTGTGTGGAGCTTCTAGAGAACTATCATACACTGCTGGAATTAGCATTAATTATCAGTTAATCCAAATTCAATTATAGCTGGTTGTTTAAGTTTTAATGGATAAATTACTTTTAGGTCTCTATAATTTGAGATATCCTTCCTTGAATCTGGTCCCCATACTTTTTAATATCTTTCAGTAAAGTCCATTAAAATTTTTTATGTTGTTTGAAAACAACAACAGCATTTTTAATGACTGCTACATTTAAGTATAAATTGAAGATAAATGTTAGAAAATTTGCTTTATCGAATAATTGAACTTTAAACATGCTCTCAAATTCTTTTTAAATTTTTTCGATTTAGCTATCTTTTAGAAAATTTATGGAAAGGAGAAAGTATTAAAAAATAATAATATTTCTGGTATTTTGCAGTGTACAAAAATTGCTTCATGCAAAATTTTTATCACTTCCACAACTTTAACAGTGTTTTTTAACGGAGAAATTTAAATATAGCTAATTGAAGTCAAGTAATAACTGTATGGATCTTTTTGATTGATTCAATTAATTTTTGGGATCTGATTGAAAGATTTTAAAAAAATATTAATCAAATCAAAAGGTTGCCTCAAATTGTATGGACTAATAAGTAATTTATTTTTCTTGTTATTTTCTCTTTAAAGGTTCTATAAATGAACAGAATAGCACAGTTGACTTCTAAGTAGAGTCAAACTTCAAATTTCACCTTGAAAAAACTTGAATGTTTCTTTTTTTTTTTCATTTTGGTTCTTCCGTTCAAGTTCCATTCCACATAAGTCCTAATAAAAAAAGTTTTTTATGTGCCAAATTTAAAAAATGATCCCTGCATTAATTTAAATATGTTATATGGATATTCAGCTGCATTATTACACATAAACTCAAGCATTATTTATCCTGTCAGAAAAATATGTTATCAAATCATTTTTTAAATAAAAAATGAAAGAAAGTATCAACATTAAAAAAAACATTAATGTAACACTAGATTAATCTTATTTATACATGTGATATATCAAGTAGAATAATCTTGGATAAACAAGTAAGTTCAAGAATTATTTTTGATAGCATTATACGATACGATATCTACCGCAAGGTGTTTTTGGCTTTCGGCAAGATCTCCCGTTTAAGTCATTAAATACTATGCATTCTTCGACGAAAAAATTCAAATGTATTCTCTTATCTATTTGGTAATTAAGATTAATTGCTCTTTTCTCAAATGTTAAATGATATTAGAGAATGAAAAGTTTCAGCCTACGAGCACCACTGATTATGAATATCATCAAACTTGATACACTCAGTATCTTAATTAGTAAGAGTGCCAAAGTACTGTACTTTAGTAAGAGTGCCAAAGTACTGTACTTTTAAAAATAATACGTCTTCAAAACACTAGTTCTCGAGAACATGATTCTTTAGTTGAGATCTTTCACAATTTCTCTTTCTTCCACCACATCTGCTCATCGGTCTTGATGAATATTTGCATCAGTACATCTAATATGAGTCTCGATATTATTAAATTAGTAAACAAGTATTCACATAAGCTACTAATCAAAAGTAATCAAGATGTTCTTTTTATTGAAAGTAATTTTTTCATAATTATCATAAAAAGGCCTCCCATAATTTATTTCTTATTAGAAGTAGAAGGCCACTATTCGTTAGTAACTTTCAAATGATTTTCAGCATGGTTTAAAATTTGATTTCAATTTTGGTATTAGCTAGGAATTGAAAGTAGCAGTAATTAACGATTATTTTGACGGTTTTTTACTTTTAATTTCACAATTTAGGCATACATATTTGTTGTGAACTTTGAGTTTTTACTAAAAAACTATTATTATAAGTTAAATTTTTTCAAGAATTTAAATGTGACGGGTCGAAACTGAGTTGAAAATCTATTGAAATATCTTAAGTTCGACATCATCTTAGGATAAGATGATGTGTTCGCTAAGATAGCGTTCAAATTTAACAAAACAAAAAAAAGACAACATTCAAGTGTGAAATTTCATAATCAATAGAAAGTTTGAAAAATACATGCAGGCCTCGTTTGGCTTGAGAGATTTCTTTTTACTCAACACAAATTTCAATTATAAAGAATTAATTTTATTTTACATTCAATATAAATACAAATATTAGAATTAGCTTTATTTCATATCTTACACACTTTCTAATATTAAAATAATTTTTTTTCTATTAAACTTAAAAAATAAAATATAATTTTTTTTAATTAAAAAAAAGTTCGAACCAAACAAGGCCATAAATAGCAATGATGTAATTTTCGAGATATACATATTCTAGAAAATGCAACTATATGAAAGCTATTAAGCCATTTTTTTCTTCATCCGTAACTTAAAGGCCCCGTTTGGCAATGAACTAAAAATCATGGTTAAAATTAGTCATGGCCAAAATCTTAAATTTATTTTAAAAAACTTAAAAAATTATTTTATATCTCATCTCACACAAATTCCAAATTAAACAATCACTTTATTTCACATTAAACATAATTTTCAGTAAATCAATCAACTTTATTTCACAACCTACATAATTTTTAATATAACCAAAATTTAGGGTTTAGGGTTTATTTCACATCATACATATTTTTTAAAAATAGCTAAAAATTCTAATCAATTTTTTTTCTTATTACCAAACAGAGCCAAAGAGTGATAACAGCAAATAATGTGTGAAATGTTCGTAATCGCACGTCACTTAAAAGCTATTATAGGACATTTATTAACTTATTATATAACATCGTTAGCATCTAGTACTACACAAATTATATTAGCATTTTTTGTTGAGTTACTCTTCCGTGCATCATTCTATAATTCTCTTGTAGTCTTTTATTATGTGAAGATTAATGAAACTTTTTTATGATCTTTTCATACTTTTTGTCGCAGAAGTTTTACCTATGATTCTTTTTTTTTTAAAAAAAAAAAACTTTTCGAGTAAATCCGAGGTGTTGAATCTTTGAACTCATGTTTAACTTTGTAATTGTCTCACAAGTGAAAGAAGTCAATTCTACATTCAAACATTCATGAGATTGCGTGTGATGCCATTCTTCTAGAAGAAACTAAAATTCATTTTGTAAATATGATAAACTCTTAGCACGAAATAATCGTGACTGAGATATTATTCAGTGCACATATCTCACTTGTTTGCACATTAAATACACATGAAATGAAAAAAGAAAATTTTGAAAATAAAAAAGATGTACATTTTTTATATAAAAAAGAATTATCTGCGTGGCATTTTTTTTTTAATAGAAAGAGGAGAAATGATCACGACTAACATCTATAAATAGATTAGTTACTATATTGATTTTAACTTACATGACAAATATGTCATGGAGAAGGGTTTTGAGTGCTACGAACGGATTGGAGGAAGAGAATAGGCATCAATGATAAGAAAAATTATTGTGTGCAATTCACATCAGTGGTTCGCTCGCAATCACATGGTGCCACGGAGAGTGAACGGGCCACATTGCCTACAGAACACTGTAAATAGTGTTAACATGCGTTTAGCAGGACGGATCATCCGATCGGTCGACTGGACTGTCTGGTCGACCCGATTGATCAAACTGTCTGGTTGGCTGCCAAGACTAACTGTTTGGCGGCTACCATAAAAATTAGCATTAAAATTAAGTAGATAGAGGCTCAAAAAAGTATAGTTTGAAATCAGATAAATATCAATTAGAAAAGTATGAATATGTATTATATTTACTATTATGGACATTTACTTATTCTCAAGTTATTCCTAATGTATATATATATTACTTACTTTTAATATTTACTTTTTAGTGGATAAACGAACCATCTGATTGATCGATTGGATGTTCAATTTAGCTGAATGTAGGTTAATGCCATTAATGATGTTTTGCACGCAGCTGGTTCCCTCACTCCATGTAACATCACATGATTACCAAGTGAACCACTGATATGGATCACTTGCTGCACGTAATAATTTCTCTAATGATAGTACTGGTGGTAGTGGGTGTCACCGTCAAAGGAGATGAAGTTAACGATGTGACGGAGTAGGAGAGAGATAGAGAGACTAAAATATTTTAGTCAAGGACCTATGTGATGTAGAGAGCCTGGTCTCAAAAATTTTAATAATTTAGCCTCTTGCCTCAGCTCGAATTAACTCAAAAATAAATAATAAATCAAGCAATAATTCCAATTAAGTTTCTGAAATAGACCTATGATTCCACGTAATTTACAAAAATAAAAACGTATTATTTTGTTTCTTTTGTTCAGGTTTTTTTTTTAATGTGAGCTCTTTTTGATAAATTATGTATCATTAAGTTATTATTTAAAAAAAATTAATTGCCATTACAATTTAAAATTTTTCAGAAACTCTGTATCTTAGCTTGCAGTAAATACTTTTAGTGCTTAAATATAAATTTATATTTTTTAAATAACAAATTAATAATTAAATTTAATAGAATTTTTAAAAAGAATTCACATGATTTTTTTTAAACATAAGGAACTAAGATGAATTAATTTTATTTTTGTGAGTCTGTGTAAAATCGAGTATATCTTAGGGCAGAATAGAATTACGCTAAAAATAAAACTCAAGGGCCCCGTTTATTTTGAAGTTAAAAATTAACCCGGTTTAATTTTAATCTGGCATATCACATCACACATAAAATTTAATAATAAATATTGACTTTATTTCACATCCTACACATATTACTAAAATAATAACTAACTTATTATTACATTTCTTACTTATCCCAACATAATAACTAACTTTATATCACATCTTTCACATATCCAATATAATAACTAACTTTATTTCACATCATTCATAATTTTTAATAAAAAAAATATCTTCATTCAAGTTTAATTTTAATCTTATTAAATTTTACCTTACAAACAAACAGATTCATTAATTTGAGTTCAAGCTGACTACATGGGAGCCTTTTGCCTTTCTTCCAACTCCAACTGTGCATCTTCTCTCAAAATAACTATAAATTTCTTATAGGTCCATGAGGTTTGCCTTCCATTAAATTTTGATCTACTATTGCTATGGTGCTAATTATATTTCTGTTAAATCCTTGCGTAAATTCTTTTGTTAAACCAAGATGAAAGTTCCTTTAATTCCTTTGTGAAGAGATTATTTCAAGAAATTTAAAAAGAAAAATTAAAAAAAAAAGGAATTTTGTCATTCTCCATCATTATCTAGGTTGAATCCTTCTACTTGGACCAAATTGCAACCTCATTAACATCATGAATCAATAAGACTCAAAAATAATGGATCCAAAGTTGAGAAAATGAAAACAGTAACACCTACAAGCAATTTACCATCTCATTATATCCATCCATTATATAAGAAAGACCGCCCACCGCAAAGCGCAGGACGAAAGCAAGATGCCAATGGCAACCTCGCCGGAGTTCTACTTCGGAAGCGCAGCCGCATCTCCTTATACCAGCGCTCCTTCGAGCCCCTTCTCCGGCGATCCCTCGAACTACCTCCACCAGTACACCAGCGCGCCGGTGAGCCCAGCCAGAGTCTCCGCCGTCTTCTCCCAGCTCTCAACCTGGCAGATTCAAGCCGCCGACTTTTCCGGCTTCAGAGAACTACCATCGCCGGAGATAACCACAGCCGATCGGCTCTTCGATCGAGGATGGATTCGCCCACTGCAGATGCGAGTCCAAGGAGGAGAAGGGGAGAGAGGGAGACGCCGGACATCGCTGGAAAGCAGGGAGTCAAGATCTCTTTCTCCTAAAAGAGACCACGGGTATGACTTTCCAAAGAACGCAATCTCCTCACCCAGCTGCGCAGCCGCCTCCGGCAAAGAGCCGGCGAAGCAGGCGAAGGGCGGCGGAAGTAGGAAATGGAGACTGAAGGATCTGCTTCTGTTCCGGAGCGCGTCGGAAGGGCGGGCTACCGGGAGAGGAAGCAGGGATCCTCTGCGTAAGTACACTCGTCTGCCATCGTTCTCATTATCAGGGCGCAGGAAGGAAGGAGGAGAGAATAAGAGAACGGCGGCTCCGGCCACCGCCGCTGCACCTTCAGCCCATGAGATGCATTACACCGCGAACAGAGCGGCGACGGAGGAGCAGAGGAAGAGGACGCCGCTTCCTTACCAACGGCACGGCCTCCTTGGGTTCCTGCAGTTCAGCCCGGCGGCTCGCGGCCTCAACAGAAAGATTTAAGTTTTTATCAGATCAAATTGAAAGAGAAAGATGAAAAGCTAAAACAGCTGAATCATGTCTGTTCTTTGATTCAATCGCCGAAACCGAAGCAGAAGACTTTGACTTTTTGTTGTAGTTAGTGGAAAATAACTCTCTTAGCCGCAGATCATTGCCTTTTTTTCTTCAGATTTAAGCGTTTGTTCATACTTAATGATCGTCTTGTTCAAAAATGTCATCTTTTTATTTTTATATATATATAAGTCACTGTTTTAGTTTAACTAATCTTCTTATGACAAAAAACCACATGAATTAAATAAAGAATTAATAGCAATTAAGTCTCTCTAGCTTACACTAACGTGCAATTAGGTCTCTAAAATTTTTAAATTACTTAAATTGATCTTCTACTTTAAAAACAAATAGAAATAAATCTTTTAATATTAATTAAAATATTTTTCTAATTAATAGATTAGTTTGGATACATGTTCATCTACACTATTAATTTAGTTTTTAAATTAATTAAAACAATGCACTACTTAGAAAAAAATATCTTTCATTCAGCCTTTTTTATTAATATCAAAAAATTTATTTATAAGTCCAAATTAAAATAACGCAAGTGCTATTAACTCTTAAATAAAAAGCATGTACACACAACTAAGCACACAATAGATATTATCTATTTTGAGTTTCACGATTTTAAAATGCGACTAACTTGATAATTATGTATTTATATATATTATATTCAACATATTTTTGTTGTGTTTTGATGATCTAAAATTTACTTAAAGGTATCACACAAACAAATGATTTTATGCAGTCAATATCAAATTGGGCTCATAGAAAATAATTTTATTTTAAAAGATAATAAGTAATTTTATCTAGAAGATTTTTTTTTTAAATTAAAGTTGTTGGCAGGTTGACAATTGAGTACAGAGATTTAGAAATAGTTGAAGGTCCTCAGTATTGAAAGATGTGGGACTATTTATGATTAACATTAAATAAAAAATTTAAAAGGTCAGTTTAATAAATAAAGAAGATGATGGTTCTATACATGAGAAGTATCACAAATTAAATGATCAATAAGTTGAACTATTGATATAAAATTGTTAGCTTCTACTCGTTAGCTCAAGATTTTTGAGTTAAATGGATATCCACTCACTTGTATAAACTTAACTTTAGCCTTCTGGTATGACTCCCCGAAACAAATTGCATGTGAACCAAAAGTTCTTCTCGATTAATCAAATGATTCATGGGAATCATGCTCTCATGGGTCTTGATGGCTTCTGCATGATTGAGTAAAAACTTCGAGAGCAGGGTGAGTCCGCTACGTTGTTAGGTGGTTGAGTGGTCGGGCTCTTGATGATATGCACTTAATAGGAAATGATATGGTAGAGGGAGAGCGGATTCAAGGTGGTGTACACATGATGGGGACATTAATATACATGTAAAAATTTATCACACATTATTGAGGAGATTGATGTTCAAATATTTGCGCTTATTCATTAGCCTAGAATTTTTTATTAGATCGGTGCTCACTTACGACTAAGGTCCCCTCGTATGGCTCGATAAGCATATTGTTCATTCCTCTTATTATTTCACATTTGGGGAATTATTTCTAGAGTAAATTGTCTAAGGTCAGTTAGGTGCTTCAAACGTATCTTTAAAATTCAAATTACTTCACATCTTCGTACATATCAAAATAATTAAGGTAAAATACATCCAAATCCTTGAGTTTAAGATTTAATAACGCACAGATCAACGTTATAATACCGAGTCTCTAAATTTTAATAAATTATCAAATTGATCTTTTTTATTATTAATTTTTTTAAAAAAATTACTATTATACATCTACCCCTTTCTCTCAAATTTTAAGAAAAGAGAAGGGGTATAATAATAATTTTTAAAAAAATTAATAAAAAAAAAACTTATTTGATAATTTATTAAAACTCAAAAATTTCGACATTATAATTTTAAAAATCTAAACATGTATATTATTAAGCCTTAAATTCAAGGACTTGAATATAACTTATCCAAAATAATTATTAACTTATATGACATTTCTCAAATATTACAACATAATAACTAACTTTATTTCACATCATTTACAATTTTCAATAAAAAATATCTTCATTCAATTTTAATTTTAACTTTATTAAAATTAAACTTGAAAAAAAAACAAACCCTCAAACAAATAAGCAAATAAGACCCTCAAAGCCTTGCAATCAACTCATCTTCAACTATTAGGACTAGTAATTATATTCAAAAGTCAGTTTCCTAAGCTATCTCTCAACCTCTAGTTAATTCAAATAAACTTTTCTTCAATTTTCTCACCATTCGAAAGTCCACACACACACACACACACACACACACATATATATATATATATATATATATATATATATATATGTGTGTGTGTGTGTATGTATGAATTTATACTGATATTATGTATCTACAGAAACATTGATTAGTGAAATCAGATTAGAGAAAAGATAGATTATGACAATCATTATTAACATAAGTAAATACATATATATATATATATATATATATATATATATTATCTAACAAAAAGCATTATAAATAATTTTCATTGTTCATATTCAAGATACAAAAGATCAACTAAATTAAGCTCAAACTTCATGCCAGCCCTACCAGTTAATGACTTCTCGTAATGAAAAATTATACTGATGGTGACTGCAGACAAGAAGGACATTCAATATTTTAGAAGTGAAGAAGAAGAAAAATACAACTTCGTCTCTCATCAATCAGTCTCTACGAATAAATGCATATCTTGCTTCTGTTAAGAAGAAGAGTTTCACACTCATCCCTGAATTATTATTGAAACCACCATCAAAACTTCTAGTCTTCAGTTCTCATAAACACATCAAAATCTTGTTGAGAAGGATTGGTTTGATGTGTTTATGAGAATTTAGGAGCCCTCCGCACCTGTGATTCCATGAGAATTTCGTGCGATTCTACTACTGACGAATATTACATGAGAATCACAAATTTTGGAGAACAATATTGAAAACCGAAGAAGTCAAACAGATTGAACGCTACAGCCACAACATCACGGCATACGTACATTTCAATCGTGAGAATTCAACATCTGAAACAGAATAAGGAAAATATAACGAATACAAAGCTAAGATAAAGAGAAAGAAAAAAAAAGGAACAATTCGAAGCAATCTCAAGAATGCATCATCCTCCCTATACGAGTTCAGTGTACCTTCACAAAGATGCGGCTGGACGGACCATGCAATAGCCTAACAAACCCGAGGAAGCTCAGTTTTCCATCGGTGTGCCTGATCCAATCGTGTAGAACTGCATGAACTGGGACTGTTGGACTCAGACCAAGTTCCTAAAAACCAGAAGTAATTGGACCTCAACTTTATGAGGAAAAAAAAAAAATTCTAACTTGAACAAAAAAATGAACATTGAAGTATTTATTCAGGTTGCAGTACAGAATGCAAGAGGCACAGCAAAACAATGGTATCATTTAATTTATCCAGCGATTTAGAGTTAGATTTATAAATAGTTTCAGTAATTACTAATTTTTATCATCTCATATGGTTTTAACTATCATTTACACAGGCATGGAAGCAAAAACAGAATGATTCAAGAAGATGATGGCGAAGTTCAGAAATACACGAACACAAAATCGCACACACAAATCAAGAAAGAAACAGATTTAGGAGGCTCGCCCCAAAGATAGGGCTATGTCCTCGATAGCTGCGGATTGCACTAGAAAGATCAAGCATAGCTAAAAAGAGGAGGCAGCGGGGAAAACCAGATTCAAATGTAGCCCTTACAGGTGGAAAGTAATTGTTGGAAGTTCTTTAACCCTAACAGAAAGCGAAGTTCATATATTACTCCATAAATACAAAAGGTAGTTCCTCAAATTACCCATGTAGGTTGATAGAGGTCCCACGTGATAATCACATATGTGATGACAGGTGTCGAAGGTTGCTCCACAGCAAACCTTCAACTATATTGGACCAAATGTCACAAGCAGAACTTTCTCAGGCAATAGACATCGGATCTCAAGCTCTTTGAGATAGGATAATAGATTCAAGATCAGCAATTGACCTCAAACAACTCCTCGAATGATGTCAAAACTCAAGGGCATTAAAATAAATGGTGTAGCATTTAAGGCATTACCAACAATTACCACGTTTACTTCCTTTTTAATGAAAGTGATTCAGATTAATCGTTCTTTTGCTACATAGATCTCAAAACGAGTCAAGTCTTCCATATATCGACATTGAGCAAATCCAAGCCATGTCAGAATTTACTACAGCGAACAGATTTGGTGAACATGTCCTTTGAATTGTCATCTTTGCTAATCAACTTCACCTTTTCTACCATCTGATGAAAGGGGTACCTTACCATATGATTGCCTCATTCATGATCTTAGTCATTTGCCAAACATATTGCACTTTAGAACATAACTTCAACCATGATGTGATCAAGAGAATGACGGACATTCAACCATATGCCTTCTTTTTTAGCTTTTGCTAATGCCATGTACTCTGCCTCTAATGTACATAGAACAAAAGCCTGTAAAGTTGCCTTCAACTCAACACAAAACTGGCTATGAAGACATAGCCTATCATCGATCTCCTTCCATCGAGGTCTACAACATAGTCAAACCCAGAATAGCTAGCTACTATGCACTCCGTACATCATATGTCCCCTTAAGATACCAAAGAATCTACTACGCTACTTGCCAATGCTCTTTCTAGATAGCTCATAAATCTGGTAACGACACTAATTTCATATGCCATATCTGTCTCATACAAATCGTAGGGTCCAACAGATTTCTGACTATGTTGGCATATGGTACTCCAAACATATACTCCACTACACTAGTTGAAGCACAGAAGTTGCTGACTGATGGAAGTTTGCAGAAGATGGAGTATTCAACAAGGCACATTACTCGTTCTAAACTTCTTCATGATATTCAAAATATAGTTTTTATAAGACAGAGCTTCTAACCACAACTCTTGAATATCTTCATTCTAAGAATCTTCTATGTTGCTCAGAGATTCTTTAAATCAAATTCAAAACTGATAAGGGCCTTCGGCTCTTGAATATTTGACTTTTCTTGAACTACAATGAGATGTCATCTACATACAATGAAAGATACACAAATGAATCATCTTTCAACTTGCAATGGTACAACAATAGTCATACAGGCTCCAGTTGCAGTCATGCTCGAACATGAAGTTGTTGAACCACTTGTAACTCTATTGAGGATATTGCTTCAAGCTGTACAGTAGTTTCATCAATTGGGAAATGAGAATCTCCAACTGAAGTAGAATGTAGTTTGATACTAAGTTGATATAGAACACATAAGGGAAAGGGTACGAAATAGAGAAGAAAAAGAAGAGAGAGAGAGAGAGAGAGAAGAGGCAGAGAGATTTCAAGAGGGAATTTTATACAATTCATGTAGAGATACTTAAACAAAATTCTAAGGCTATCTATAGAGTTTTAGCCTAACTAGAGAAAATAAATGCAACAACAACAAATTCAAGCAAAAAATACTACTACTAATAAAAGTAGATAATAAATCTCTCTAAATTCCAAAACAATATACTTCAGTAATATATTTAAAATGTAACAAACAATCAACCCTCTGTGAAAATAAATAATCAAATTCTTATTTAAGATTATATGGATCTACATTATGATTTAGGCCAAGCGCCTCTCATTTGATTGTCATTGATGTTGTGATAGCCTGCTCTACGTAAAGATGTATGAAAGCAACTAAGGTGAAATGTGGCTCGTGTGCTGAGTGCAAATCATAAGGGCTACTTAAAGCTGATGGCATAATTTTCTTCTATAGAAGCTGTAAATTGTTGTAAACAATGCATATGGAATCACTAGAATCTGTGAATGTCATCACCTATAACAATGATGCCTAGCTCAGAACAAGTAGAAATGGACAAATACAGTGAAACTTTATGTGCTATGGCTTTTGCTAATTGGGCGGTAAAATCGGCAAGGATGGCAAATGCGTGTTGTGAGGTTTAACACGATCAAAAGATTGAACAAAGGCATCACATGAATAGCAAGATCGGTAGAGTTTGCTAGAGAGTATGTCTGACAGAAGATTACAATATCAACTCTGGCTGGAAAGTCGAACCAAATACAGTTTCATTACAATAGTCGATAGTCAATGTTGGGCAATGGGATGCTTGGAAGATAGTACACATTGGGACAACAAGCAAGGAAACAGTGCAAACGGATGACATGACAAGTCATCAAGGCAGGTGCTTCAGGGTGATTTGGATGCTTGTCCACTGCTTGGCAAGAAGCACTATCACTGAGAATAAAGGCAACCTTAGTCTTTAATAGGGATTCAGCGTGCATGGGAAAGAGTGAAGTTGAGAAGAAAAAGAGAATGAAGAGAATAAGATAAGAAAGAACAAGAAAAATCAGAGAGGAAAATTATTATTCATTTCATTCAAACCTACTCATTATAGAATTCTAGCTCAAGTAACCAAAGAAAATAAATGATAATAAAATAATAAAAATAATCACTAATAGTAATAAAGACACTAACTTCCCTTATTTTTGGAATCTAAATACTTATTATACATGATAAAAGTATTAAATCCCCTATTAAATATTTAATCTAACAAACTATTAACCTCTATTAATAATAAAATAAACAAATTCCTCTTTAGGGTTAGGATTGATCTCCCTATGGATACAACGATCTCTCTCAAAAAGAATTTTGTACATTTTCTCAGCAATCCCATGCTTCCATGAGGTGTCCTTGACAGTTTGATGTCGAGCAGCCCCTCCTAAGCTACAGAAGTCCTCTAACTCTAAGAAATAGAACCTGAACCTATTATGAGCCCGAAAGCTCTGTTAGTTTGATTTCCAATATGGGTCATCCACTCCAATATCTTCTAGAATGATCTACTCTTGTATTTCATTATGAAAACTAGAGTTAGTCTCCATCAATAACAGATAGGAAGTATCGAGCATTTCCCAATGATAGAACATGAAATCAACCTCTTTAATTCTAAGTGAATGTAATCGTGGTCAACTTAGTTTGATGAACAACAAATGCAAACTAATTCTAGTTTTTTTCCCAAGAACAAAATGCTCATAGAACTCCAAAACATGGTCTCCATGTTCACAAAGGACACAAACCCTTTCCTAACTCAACTTCATATGCCAAATCTCAGTCCGATTTGATTTCGAAATGGATGCAAAGAGGTAGAGCTAGTGATAATAACACCTTGTAGAACATACAAAGTTTTTTATTTCACTCCTTTCATCAACACAAGGAAGCCTCCAGAGCACCACCATGAAAAGTGCCTTTGAAGTCTTTGTTGCCTAAGGCTCCAATCGAGATAAGACTTTGCAACCTACCAAACTTTTGCCAGCATTTTCATTACATCATCGTGCATTTTGATTTAGACTGATCCAATGCCAACTATTCCGTGCAATGCATCACTCCATTAGAACAGTTTCGTCATCCTTCTCTTGGTAGGTGAAAAACCAACTATGGATGGGAACATATGGAACATACAACCGGAGTTCACTATCCATTTATCTACTGGCTAAATCCAACTAGAGACAAGATAGGATAAGATCGGACTATTGCCTACACAGAATTCTTCCTCGAGTAGTCTTCTAGTAATTAGTATTTTCGCATTAATTATAGTTGTCTTGAAAGGCATCTTTTTTATGATGATTTCTAGACTATGTCATTCTTTGATTTCTACAATTGGTTTTTGACTAATGTCTATTCTCCTAGATGATGGCCATCAACTTTGAAGCAGATTCCAGAGGCCTTCTAATATAGTCTTCAAGCGTGAAGACTGAATTAGACATCATGGAGATAGAGCATCTCTCTCCCAACCATATAGGCATTCAAGAACATAAGAGCAAGGCAGTGAGACTAAAAGAATCAGAGCAGTGTTTTCATCTTTGATCTTGACGTCTATATTCTTCAGATCCATCAAGACTGAATTCATGGTGTCCACATGATCCTTTAGAGTACCTTCTACCACACGAAATGAATACAAGCACTACATCAAACATTAGCTTTTTCTTAGAGATTTCTTCACATAAAAATATTCCAGTTATGGCCAAAAACTAGCCACATTCTCTCTTCAATAACTCCGAAAATTATTTGATTAGATAGACACATTAATTTCTTGAATTTGCCTTCTGTTCATGTTCATTAAACTCTTGCATCCAGATGCCCAGTTTCTTCAATAAAGGCTTTAGTCTTTTAGGTGGCATCCAGATGCCTAGTTTCTTCAACAAAGAGCATATCTCAAGAGTTGGAGATTGAAATTGCTCTTCTCAGTGAATTTGTCGATCTCAACAGGTACAATGCAATCTTTAGAATTAAAGAGATCAAATCCAACGACGATTTAATACCAGCTTGATGGGGGATAAACTGATCGGAGATGTGTGGAAGCAAACACGGCATGATCCAAGAAGATGTTAGTGGAAGTTCCATAATACACGCAAACATGGATGCGCAGATGCAATTTAAAAAAAAACACAAAATTATGAGGTTTACACGAAAAACAAGGCTACATTCTTGGCAACAGTGACTTCTACTATGAAGTCAAAAATAGCCACAAAGAGAAGGAGATGGTGCTTACCATATTCAGGCATAGCCTATATAGGGTGAAGCAATTATCAGAAGTTCTTAACTTTAACCAGATGCATTGTTTCTATAGTACTCAACAATTACAAAAGTTAATTGTCCAAATTATTATTATTATTTTTTGATGAGATAATTCTCCAAATTATTACTTCTATAGAAAGATGGAGGTGATGCCTACTTGACAAGCCTACACATTTGGTTTAGACATCCAGTACAATGCTGAACATATTCTTATCGTGATCAAGCCTTAGCATGAAAATTTTGTGGAAAGACCGATTAATCTTGAAAGACCAAGGCTATAGTTCATATTGATCGTATTTGTGAAATGTTCATATTGATCATATTCAAAGATGAATGAGAAATTTCCTCAAGATAATCTAGAACAAAAGTTCTTAGTGCACTGCTACAGAACAATAGAGTTCATTTAACGAGAGAGGGAACCTACAGAAGCAAGTTCTTCAATAACTATAGCACGATTTCCATCTTTTTCAAACAGATCATAAGCAGAACGAGCATGTTGTTCCCATCTACCGAGAGCTTCAAGCTGATGTACACTTATTGCAGCTGCACAAAACTCATCAAAATCCATCCTTCTGTATTGTAGAGCATTCAGCTGGCATTTGGAGAAATACATTTGTGTGACATGAGGTGTAAAAGACGGTACAAACAGAGATATTTTCGTGACGTGAGGAAAAGACATACTGAGGCAATAATATCTTGAACACGTGGCTCTTTCATTGCATCTGTTGCATGTTTCAGAAATGCCTGTCGAAGAAAGAGAATGGCTCAAGTCCAAACTTCGATGAGTAAAACAAACCAAAAGAGCCACACGACTCTGAAAATTTTGAAAATTATTTACTTAGAAGAAGCTAACCATCTTGATATTCTCAAGAGTAATGTACCCATTTTTGTTGGGCTCAAGCAGGATGAACTGCCTTTTCAGATAAAATATTTCATCCATGGTTAATGACTTCGAGAGGGCCTGAAGAATATAAAAATCTCTGATAAGAAAATAGCACAAAATTACAACACAGTGTAAGGTATTTAACAAAATAATTTTGAAAAATATCATTTGCATCAAATTAGTCAGAGCTGGTTGTCTTACAAGTAAAAGAATTTTCCTCCATATTTACATGCATAAAATCATAATTTATTCGCAATATGTGAATTTTTGGACAGAAAACATTTATATATATATATATATATGTGTGTGTGTGTGTGTGTGTGTGTGTGTATATTTACACTATTAAATATTAATGCTTCAGAACACAACAAGAATCATTGATGTCACAACTGGAAAGCAGAAATATTCGAAAGTAACACATTCATCATAGTAACTATATGCAGCATACCCTCAAGGCAGCCTTGCGCAAGGATGATGAGCATGTATAAGCCTTCATAAGCCGAAATATAAGTATATCCAAAGGCACTTTCACGCTGTTAAAACTTCTAAGCCAAGGGTGGCCTATAGAAAAAGAGAAGATGAGCATGTATAAGCCTTCATAAGCCGAAATATAAGTATATCCAGAGGCACTTTCACGCTGTTAAAACTTCTAAGCCAAGGGTGGCTTATAGAAAAAGAGAAGATTATTAAAGGGAAAAAAAATGCCACAGTTAATTGAGATTAGCTTTCATGCATTAGGAATGTTATCAAGGATTCTTTACCGTCAAAGAGTATACCATGATGATGTTAAATGGCTGGAGCCATCCTCTTAATGCCATATTTCTTCAGCATCTGCACCCTACCTGTACAATACCCACAATCCTTTTCTTTCAGTCCTCTAGGAGGCCACTGTTCCAGCCCAAGTTCTAAAAATCAGTTCTAACTTCCAAGCCTAATGGCATTGTGTCCACTAAGTGGCATCCCTCCTACTTACATATTTCCTTTCAAGTCTTACAACCATCATCGTATGTAAATATGAGCACGTTGAAGCCGTAACAAAGGGGAGAACAAAAAATAAATTAGGATAGGTTAGATAAATGTCTTTTTTTGGGAAGTGTCAAGAATACCAACAATGCTGGATATCAGTCATGTTCAAAAAAGAAACAGAAATAAGTTGACCATTGCAATAAAGATAATGTGATGAATATAGGTTTAATGAATCAAGAGTAACGAACGTACAACAAAATGTGTGCAAGAACAAACCATTGCAGATGAGGCAGTGAAGAACCACTCAGATGATTGAAGCATGTACATTTTATAGCTGAACAACTATAATTTATGAAGCTAAGCCCAATTGCATGGCTATGGATAATAACAGTTAAAAGGAAACTAAAATAACCCTTACCCAAGGCTTGTGCAGCAGTCATTCTTCTTCGTGGATCTTTACTTAGCAAACGCTTAACAAAGTCTTTAGCTTCAGGAGACAATGAAGGCCAGGGTGGTTCACTAAAACTTGGATCAGCTTTCAGAACAGCCCTGAAGATACCAGACTCAGTTCTGGCCCAAAATGGGCGACTGCCACACAGTAGAATGTATGCAATCACGCCAATGCTCCATACATCAGCTTCTGTATTGTAAGATCTATGCAAAACCTCAGGTGCAACATAGTAGGCGCTTCCAACAATATCATTAAGTCTTTCATCTACAAACCACTTTAACAAAGTAAAGACCAGCTCTAAATTACAGTGTCAGAGTTCCAAATACGTGGTGATGACAAGCTAGTCATAGAATTAAGAACGATTTAAAGAGAAGCTCACTAAGATAAGTAGGAACACACCAGGCTTCACAAAATCTGATAGACCGAAATCTATAGCCTTTAGCTGGGAATTTTCGTCCTTGGTTGTGAAAAGGAAATTCTGATAGAATAAAGAAACATATATTAACAAAGTATATTAAAGTGCAGAAAAATACCAAAAGAAAGTTCCTAGCAAATTTCAAGTATATTTGAAACAAAAAAGATGATCTGCTGAATCTTTGTTGAATTAACAAATTAGAACCACCCAACGTCACAACATGCAGTTATATGAAAAGAATTTCTCAAAATGGTATCTAAGTCACCAGGTTAGCCAGCAGACTGCCCAAGGAGAAGAAAAGGTGACTTCTGGATCAGGGATAATAAATAAAATAGAAACCGAATAAAATCGTGTATCGAAACGACTTCTGGCATCACCGCTCTAAAGAGCTGAGCTGCTCTAGAAAAAGTAGGAACCCACCCACTTCCTTTCTTCAGAACTGCTCCCTTCTTTTTTTGGAGGGGAACAGGGGCCCATTATCCTTTGAGGGGATCTAGCAACCTATTTTCTTGGACCTAATGCAAAAGAAGAGAAGTTCTAAGTGACAACAACCAGAAAGGAGCAGGATCAAGAGAAATAACAAGGGCTGCTCGGACGAATTTAAGTAGGGAATGGGATAGAGTTCGAGTGAGGCATCGACCACAGATAGCAAAACTTTCGAGATGCTAAAGGCAAACTATAAGAACATTTATTTGTAATAACATTCTTAGTCCGAGAGGGCTGACGGTTTTTTTATGGTGGTTCATTTATTTTGAATCACTTCATTTTGGTCCTTTCCCTGTAATTTTTATTTGACAATAACCTCCCGAGCTGTCACTTATTTATTAGTTTTAGTCCATGTTTGATGTATTCAGTTAAAATAAATGAAAAAAAATAAATAAACATTTATATTAAATGATTCTTGTACCCTTCTAGGAACATTAACAAGAAAACTAATCTTCTGTGGCTGACGGTTGCTAACTGCATCCGTAAAATGGCGAAGGAAGTGTTGAGAGAATCCAAATGAATAATTATAAATAATAAAGATCATTGGTGTGGAAAGATGATGTACAAGAAAAAATTAAGAGAAAATTTATTATAAAGATTAATTTAAAAACAAAAATATAATTAAGTGAGAGTATATAAAGTAGTTCGACGAGAATCTGAGAAAGCAGACAGCAATGCAAATAATATGACTCTTGAGGATTTATATAAGCTAGACACTAAAGAAAGAGAAAGATAATTATATAGGATGACCAAAGTAATACATAGAAAAACTAAAGACTTAACTCAAGTAAAATTATTAAAAATGAAGATTAAAAATTACTTTTCATGAAAGAAGATATCAAAGATAGATGAATTACTTTCAACAGCTTTTCAATGAAAATCGTAAAAATTCAATCGAAATTGAACTAAGCACCCCAAAAGAAAATAAAAATTACTTACATCTGACATATCAATAAAGCTAAAGTCCAAAAAACTTTAAAAAGATGAAGTTTAAAAAAATGTTAAGACTAGATAATATCCCAATAGATGTTTGGAAGTGCTTAGAAGATGAAAAAGTTCCTTGGCTTACTATATTGTTTAATATGATTTTGAAGACCAAGGCCTTGTTTGTCAAATGCCCAAACTTGGGCAAAAAAATATAATAATAATATTTTAAATTTATTATAAATTTTAATAACTTTATTTTACATCCAACACAAATTTTAACCTTAAAAATCAACTTTATTTTACATCCAACACAAATTTCAACCTTAAAAATCAACTTTATTTCACATCCAACACAAATTCCAATATTAAAATAAATTTCTTTCCATCAACTCTATAAAATAAAATATTTTCTCTTTCCTTACCCAAATTTATCCTCCAACCAAACAAGCCCTAAAAGGATGTCAAATAAATGAAGAAAAAATATATTAGTACCTATTTATAATAATAAAGGCGATGTACAAAATTGTGCTAATTATAAAGAAATTAGGGGTAATTCCACTTAGGCCCCTGAGGTTTACCCGACTTGCCACACAGGTCCACAATTTTAAAAACATGCACGCTGGCGCCTATGAAGCACCAATACTTCTAGGAGATTAACGTATCCGTATCCGATACGTATCGGATACCGATACGCACCGATACCGATACGCACCGATACGTATTTGATACGCCAGGTGGCATATTAGAGGAAGAGGGAGACCAAAAAAGATATGACAAGAAACTATAAGTGATCTTAGTTACTTAAACTTAGATAAGAACTTAGTAACTGATAGAGCGCAATGAAAACAAAGGATTCATGTAGCCGACCCCACCTAGTAGGATTAAGGCTTGGTGTTGTTGTAAAAATGCGATACGGGGCCAATAAGCGATGGATACGGGACCGATATGGGACAGATATGGGGCTGATACGTTTGAACCGACCAAACCGACCGATTCAAGCTCTCCGCCTAAAGCAACCCTTCGATACGCACATTTAGGTTTTTTCTTAGTTTCCGCTAAGAGGCCGCGACGAACAGATCTCCTACGTTCAGCACTTCCTTCCTCCTTCCTCGATCTCCTGCGCAAATCAAGCATCTTCGTGTCCTGCGCTCCATCGCCGTGCCCCGTGTTCCTTCACAGCGCCCTCCACCTCACGATTCGCCGCCCTTCTTCGCCGAACCCTGCGCCGCACTCCTCGCCGCACCCTGCACCGCACTCCTTCGTCGGCGCCTTTGCCGCGGCCTTTTCCACTTCCTCCTTTCTGTCGATTTCTGCAGACAAAGCATCGCCGCGACAAAGCTTCACTGTGCCGCCCTGATCTCCTGCGACGTGCGGCCTCTTCCACTTCCTTCTTTCCCCCGAGTTTCGCAAACGAAGCATCATCGCGCTCCCCGATCTCCTGCGCCATCTTCTCTGCTCCTTCGCCACAGTGCTCTGACGTAGCTCTGCTTAGTGAGTGTTGATTTACTGCATTTACTTCCTCCTCATGATGTGAGGATTCGAACCCCATACCTTTCACTTATCAAAAAGTAAATACTCTATCATATGAGCTACATCTAAAATGTAATAACTAATAATTTTATATATTTTATATATATATTTTTTGCAATTATTTATTATTTTTTATTATATTTAATTGTCGTATCCTGACGTATCCGTATCTTACTTTTTGAGATTTGTCGTATCAGCATATCCGTATCGTATCGTATTCGTATCACCGTATCGTACCCGTGTTTCATAGGCTGGCGTCCTGCGAGCGGGGCCGCGCCCTGCGCCACTGCGGCGACTTGCGAGCGTTGGCAAGATGTAGCGACCTAGAAATTGGAAATATGGAAGGGTAAAATAAGAGTAATTTCGTAATTTTAACAGCATTTAATGGATACAGTCACAGAAGGACCACAATGACCTATACAATAAGTTTTGGGGACCTATTTGGCATGTTTTTAAAATTATAGACCTACGTGGCAAGTTGAGTAAACCTCAAGGGCCTAATTGGAATTACCCTAAGAAATTAAATTAATGAGTCATACTTTAAAACTTTAGGAGGGAGTGATCGAACATAGATTACGCCATAATACTAAGGTATCACAGAATTAGTTTGATTTTATGTCAAGTAGATCTACTATAGAAGCCATTCATTTATTGAGAAGTTTAATGAAGAAGTTTAAGGAGAAAAAGGAAGACTCATATTTGGTTTTATTGATTTGAAAAACACTTATGATAAAGTCTCAAGAGAAGTACTTTAGAGAGTTTTAGAAAAAAAAAAAAAGATTTGCATTGCTTATATTCAAATTATTAAAGACATGTACAAAGGAGTTGTTACCTATATTCAAACACAAGAAGATTTGACTAAGAATTTTCCTATTACAGTTGGAATATAACAAGGCTCAGCTTTAAGTCTGTATCTTTTTTGCTTTGATTATGAAAATCCTAACTGGACATGTCCAAGATAAGGTGCCATGGTGTATACTCTTCGCAGATAATATTGTCCTTATTAATAAAACTAAAGAGGGAGCTAAAATGAACCTCAAGCTTTAGAGGAATGCTTTAGAATTTAAAGATTTTCATCTTAGTGGATAAAAAACTAAATATATGAAGTATATATTTAGCCAAAAAAGAAATACTTATATTGATGATGTGACAATTGATGATCAAATTATCAAGAACAGTGAGCATTTTAGATACCTTGAATCAATCATACAAAATAATGGTGAAATAGCTAATAACGTTATTAGTAGGATTCAAGCAGAATGAGTAAAATGAAGAAATGCTTTTAGTGTGTTGTGCGATAAAAAAATTCCATCTAAACTTAAGGGTAAATTTTATAAAACTGTAGTGCTGAATGTTAGCTTGTAAAGAGAAAACATACAAATAAAATAAATATTGCAGAAATTAGGATACTAAGATGGATGTATGATATACACGAAAGAATAGAATAAGAAATGAGTATATCCAAAAAAAATTGGTATTGCACCAATTAAGAATATAGTTAGAGAAAGTCGGCTTAAATGGTTTGAACATATAAATCGTAGGCCGATTGAAGCTCCAGCTAGAAAAATTGAATTATTAGATCTTGCCCATGTACAAAAAAGAAAAGGAAGACCAAAGAAGACATAGCAAGAAACTATAAGGAGTAATCTTAATTACTTAGATTTAGATAAGAATTTGTTAATTAATAAAGCGCAATAGAAACAAAATATTCATATAGCCAACCCCACTTAGTGGGGTTAAGGCTTGGTTGTTATTGTTGTTGTAGTGTTGTTGTAGTGTTGTTGTAGTGTTGTTATTGTTGTTGCTGTGTTGTTATTGTTGTTGCTGATTCTTATACCCTTCTAATACTTACATTGCTTTGGTACACTACACTCATTTTTTGGGATAAATTTAAAAAGAACAACGTTCCCAAAAAATTAATAAAACAAATATAAGAGTAATTATCTAACAAAATAGACATATTTGTCCACTTAAGCATCATGTAAGATTACCAGGTTCTTGAAAGATTACCTGATCCTTTTCATAAGAAAAGTCAAAAATTTAACACCTAAGTAGATGGAAGGAACAACATGACCTTACTGCCAAAGTGAAATGATTTAGAATTTATAGACCAAACATTACAAAAAAAACTTAACCTAAGGGACCAACAAGCCCAAACATTATCAATATTCAGTATCAAATCAACCATTCCTAAATCAGCCTACTATACTATGCTAATTGCTAACCCTCACCCATGCAAGAAATTGATGAAAACCAAGAGCAGCATGCACAGAACCAACATGACCCAGTTAAGGGAGAGCTAAGCTGAATTTAGTTAAAATAACAATCAAAATAACTATTACTTACCTCAGGTTTAAGGTCACGATGAACAACTCCTTGTAGATGGCAAAATGAAATGACATTCAATATTTGTACCATGACAGCTTTTGCATCTTCTTCCGAGTATTTTCCTCCTCTAAGAACGAAATAAAGCATCAGCAAAAGAAGAAATTAACATAGCAAGCCAAAGGCAAAACTGATATTCTATAATGTGGATCTGTATGGGTACCTTGAAAGAATTTTATCCAAAAGCTCTCCTCCTTCACACAATCTGAAATGGATAAATTTTATATTAGAGCAAAGGATTTAGAAAATAAAAATAAGAGCTACATGCCATGCAAATTAAGTGATGGGAATTAAAGAACCTTGGGGGAAGTTTTAAAATGCAAAGCATAGTTTAGATCATGTCAAGATACCAAGTAAAGTTTACTATTATAAAGCAATTCATATAAAAAAATCAAAAACTAGATGCCTATAATGAAAGACGAGACTAAAAAACATGTTATTACAGATAGCAAGAGAGAGACATGCATAATGTCTGGATTCTGACATCTTAGCTCTATAAATTCTACTAGAAACCTTCCAGGTTTAAGCTTCTCTGTTAGGCTGGAACTTGAAGTTGAGTTAGATCAAAACCAGACCGAACTCTTCGAGCCAAATCATGAAAGACAGGTCTGACTCGGAAATAATTTCGGTCAAATTGCAACTGATCCATCTCAAAATTATACAATAATATGTACATGCATGTTTTTATATAAATGTTTATCCCTGATATTTACAGTTGCGTTTAGCTTGGCCTAGAGATATACCACCGAAACCTATTATGATTTCAATCTCCTAGAGTTTTCCATTTTTTTCTCTTAACCATGTGGATTTCGAGCCAATTCCATTTTAAAATCAATCCGAGATGGCTCAAAATCAAACATGAGCTTTATTCCAAGATGATTTTAAGCCATCCTAAGCTCAAAAAACTATCATTGGATTTGGGCTCGGCTTACTAGAGATGGGCAATCACCTATTTTAAGTGTCAAAAGTATTTTGCTATTACCACCATTCCAGACGCCATATACAGCTAAAGAGCAGGAATTGCTAATTTATTGCAATAAAAATTAGCAATAACATCCGTTTCAGATCTACAGTGTCCAACACAGCATAGAACGGATTTTGCTCAATACTAGCATAAAATTGAGATTTTGAACTGAATTTCAAAAATGCTGGTTCTAGGGAGTACGGCAGATTCATCCAAAACAGATTATGGTGTATTCAAGCCCTCGATAATTCACAAAATCGAAAAAAAAAGCCTAAAGTCAAAATGCTTCTACACAGGAAGCTTCAAAAATACAAAGCAACAATAGGGATCTGGTTTCTAAAATTGGCTATGACTTGGATTTCCTTGGTTGCAGGATAGAAATAAAAGAAGCAGAATGATGGGAACTTCAACAAGAACTAACAGGCCAATCAGTCTACCTTGCTTTTAATCCAACTGCCCAATTTGCCACCACCTAAGTTGAAGACAAATATCTTAAACTTCGTTTACATTTCAAGAAATTTGGAGGATTGGATTTTTTTCCACATAGCAGAAGTTTTTAGGATGGGAGTGTAAAGATGGAAAAATAGTATGAAATATAAAAGGTATTTTTAGCCAATAAAAGATTCTGTTGAGGGATCCATTCAGGAAAAGTATACTTTTCTCCAAGAACACTTGGATAGTTTATCGCCACCCCAAACTAAGTAAGAAAATCATCAACTCACAGACACCTACAAGAAAAATAATTAGTCTAAGTTCTATCAACTACTTCAGACTATCTGTGATATTCACTGCCATGCTGAAGTACACCAGTAAGGTTATGTTGGATTCTAATCATTTTCCAATGCAATTTTCCAAGGAAAAAGAAAAGGGACATTTACACACATGCCACAAAAAATTTGAATAATACTTACATGTCACCTTCTTCACAAAGCTTAAATTATGGAATAGCATGTATTTGAAAAAGGGTGTAACAATCAAAGTATTATGTGGCACGTTAAGTAAATGCCCAAAAAAGAAAAATTATTGAGTTTGGGCAAGGTAATGCTTCGGCTTTTCGGGGACCACACATTGCAACGCGCCGGCATGCGGGACCTAGCAAATGGCGAAAATAAAACAACAAAGAGAAGCGACATCAACCCTAAAGAAACAATGTTACCATATGAGATAAAAAGTACTACATATAAATAAAATAATGCTATGTATAAACTGAATAGTGCTACTTATAGCTATATATAAGCATTTTTACTATTGCTTATGAAGATAGAGTTCCTAATTACACATTCTGGGCAAGATATGGTACCTATAGGCATGTTAGTGCTACATATAAATTTTCTTACCTATTTGTAGCACAACATTTTTATATGTAGCACTATCATGCCTATATGTAGCAAGAACATATTTCTGCGTGGCACTTTTTGCTTATATATAGCAATATATGTAACAGTAATGCTGCTTCTTCACAGTCGATGTTGTTTCTCTTTTTGCCTTATGTTGAGTTCCTTACACTAACACATAGCCCAATGAGGTCCTTAAGAAACCCGTACGTTTTGCAGCCCAAACCCAATAAATTTCGAGAAAATATAACATCAGTAATCACATATGGAAGCATTGAGCAATAAATAGACTTACTCCATTATTATATACACATTTTCAATGTCTTCATATGCATCATAAAATTGGACAAGATTTTCATGGCCAGACAACGCTTTTAATATCTTCACCTCACGTCTTACATCCTCTATAGAGATGGAAGTAGTCATCTGCATAAAGAAGACACTTTTTAAAAAAAAATGCAAAGATAGATAATTCAACCAGAAAGTACTACACTGGTTTTACTTTCACTTGAAAAATTAGTAATGTAAAGAATAAGGGTAAATAATGATGTCAAAAAACTAACCTTCTGTTCAAAAATGTGACTAGTCCAATATAAATCTATTATTAATGTCTCCACAAATATAACATTAATGGAATAGCATGTAATAAGAAAAGCAGAAAGGAGGAAAGGCAATTATAAAAACACAGCAAAATGTAGTGTAGTAGGGATGAATGAGATTTTCATTTAATTACATGAATTTGTAATTTCACCAGTTACATCTTTATAATAACATAGATGGACAAAAAGAACAAAAACAAAATCCCTGAAGTAATCTAGGGTACTTCTAGTATTACTAGAATATTTCCATCCCTTATAAAAACGTTGGGTAACATTAGATAATTAAGCATCACAATTGTCAAGTAACTTAATGTATAAAATAAGTTCTTCCATTCAAATGAACTTACAAACTGCATCTTGACAGTGACATGTCGTCACATTATTATCAACCACTCAAACTTACAAACAAATATATGCTACAAGAAAAGTCTTAAAAGGATGAAGTCATCAGGTGGAAGAACTCAACTGCATGGATCGGACCATTCGTTAGAAGGAATGAACCGTTTAATTGATCGAACCATCCATTAAAAGAAATGGACCAATTGATAAATTAGACCATCCATTGAAGGACCACACACACAAGAAAAACTTGGGGAGCAAATTGAGCCAATTAGATGGTGAAAAAATGGTCCAGTCGTTAGATTGAAGAGTCCAATGAGGCTATAAATTCCACCTAATTTTCAAGAATTAAGTTGGTTGCGTTGATTACATTGTGAAAATCTATCATGCATCCAAGATGACAAGATTGCTTATCTGAGAGGGTATTCTAGGATTATTGAGAGTTAGAGCATGATCTCCAATATTCTTTTTTTCTGGGAACTCTTGAAGAATGGTACAGTTGTGATTTTCCTCGGATTTGGTTTTTCATTCAAGTCTTGGTGTTTGTTCTTCTTGCTCGTTATTATTTGATTTTGCAATAGGTTTCTCACATTGCTCTATTTTTTGAAACGTATTTCCATTGCATTGTGTAATCTTTTCTGGGCTAGTGTTGCCAATGACTTTTCAATTCTCTACAATTGGTATTGGAGCAAATATTTTCCATTTTGCATGGCAGATAGAAATGGTGAGAACAAGTAGCGAATAGTATAAACATAATGATCAATCAGTTGAAAGACAAGAACATCAAGTTGTCAAAGATAATAATAATAATAATAATACTTGTTATATCACTGGAAGTTGTATAAGGCTCTGAGATGTGGAGCCAGATCGAAGAAGTAAGAAAAATGACAAGCACTGTTGTTGATCAAGCTTACACAAGCAAAGAATATGTCTTTAAGCAGGTTTGATGAAGGCGTTATGTAATATGTTGGAAAGTCTTTGGCATCAAACAAGATGCGTCGTCTGTTCAATTTGAAGATGGTCAATGGAAGTTCTATCACAATAACATCAATGAGTCCAATGTCATCATAATCTAGCTGAATTCCATGGATATTAACTTTAATGATTAGGTAAATGCTCTTATTTTACTATATTCTCTACCAGAGAAATGGAATAAAACTATAACTACAGGGAGCATTTCATTTGGCCATAAGAAATTAAAGCTTTAAGGGGTTGTGTTTCGATTCTCCTGGAAGATATTTGCAAAAGGTAGTTTTGTGAATTGTTTTGCAGTGTCTTGAATATTGAGGGGAGAAGAAGTAGTTTTCGAAGGTTAAAGGGAGAAGTTTTCAAAGGGGATAAAGCATCAAATCTAAGTCTATAGGTCATACGAGAAAAGATAGTAAAATCTCAAAGAAGAAATGTTAAAGCAAAGAAGATGACAAGTTTGTGAATGAAAAATTTAAAGAGAATTTGCAGGATGCTTTAGTTTTAAGTGTCGATAGTCCTATAGATTCTTAGATATTAACTTCATGTACATCATTTCATTCTACCATATGAGGATTACTATCGCGAAACCACACTATTGAAGAGTTCAAAAAGAATTTTCTAGCAGAAAGTGAATCTTTGGAGATTGTAAGGAAATGTGATGTACACATTAGGATAGTAAATAGATATCAATGAAAGTTGCATAACGTATGGTACATTACTAGATTGTAAAGAAAATTATTTTTTGTTAGTTGATTATTTAGCAATTGCTACGAGACTATATTTGAGGACAACTGGAAAATCGTTAAAGGATCTATGGTTGCAAAGGTACAAAGATAAGCATTAATTGTACATGACTGATGAAAACAATGAATTGTTAATGTCACCATACAAATAAGAGCTTGAAATTGTGGCATTGCAAATTTAGCCACATAAGTAAAAAGGGAATGAAGGTGATGATATCAAGAGGTTGTTTATCCAAGATGAAATGTGGATGTAGGATTTAAAAAGATTGCATTCCTGTTTTGTTTAGCAGGAAGATTGTATTCTTGAAAGCAGAAGAATGTTAGCTTCATCAAACCTAATTCTCACAAGTTGGAATTGCTTCCTACAGATGTTTGAGGACCTACATCAAAACATTCTTTTATAAGATATTGTTATATTGAAGAAGAAAATAAAAGCAGTTTGAAGATTAAGTGCCTGTGATCAGATAACAACAATGAGTATATAAGATAGAAGTTCAAGAATTTCTGTGAAGAATAACAATGAGTTGATCAGAACAAAACTAAATAAGCCAAAGTAGAATGGAATAGTAGAAAACGTAGACAGAATTATGAATGAAAGTGCTAGAAATATGAGACCACAAAAAATTGCTCAAATCCTTCTAAGCATATGCAATTAACACGGCAGCATACTTACTCAATAGAAGACCTTCAATACCATTGAATATCAAATTGCTAGAAGAGTCTACAGAAAAGAATATAGATTATTCTCACTAACGCATTTTTTGTTTGTACTACATATGTGCATGTCGAGGTAGAGAAACAAGACAAGCTAAATGTCAAGACAATGAGCTCTATTTTATTTGCTATAGTAATAATTATTATGGCTACAGATTCTACAATAAATCTAGCAAGAAGATATCAAGACCATTGATACCACATTTGATGAGAGAACTATCCACAAATTTGGTTTAGAACCTAGCGGAGCACTAAAGGAAGTTAGTGAGATTGAACTAGAAGATGTTTCAAAAAAAGTCCAGGATGAGGAACTTGAACCTACTACTATTGATTTTGATGATGAATATAAAGTAGTTGTGACTCCTCAAGCACTGCTTAGAAGATCAAGTCGAACTCCTACTTCTATTTAGAGATACATCTCTAAAATATGTATTTTTCACTGATTATCCAACGTATGCAAAACAAAGCACATGAAAGCTTTTTATCCAGTGGGAGTCAACCATACAAGATGAGTTTAGATCACTAATAAAAAACAAACTCGAGTGTTTACTCCACTATCAGATAGGAAAAGAGCTCTAAGAATAAGTGGATGTTGCAAAAGGCATAAGGCATGGTTGGTGGTAAACAACTTTCAGCAGAAGAAATATATTAATTATATGAGATTTTTTAACATATTAAATTGACTGCTATCAAAAATATATTGAGAATTATTGTTACAAAAAATTTGTACTTAGAGCAATTAAATATGAAAACTGCATTTCTCTAGTCATTTGAAGGAACACATCTGTATGACATAACTAGAAGGGTTTTATGTGTAGCAAGAATAACGTAATATGTAGGCACAAAATGAGTAAGGTAAATTGCATCCGAGCCCCAAGATCGGGAAGGCGTTACAAATTGGTTTCAATTTTTAAAAAACCTCATTTTGGGGCCTAATGTTGTAAAAGCATTGCAATTTTAGTCCCTTTTTCAAAATCTTGTCTTTTTAAATACACTTTTCTAATTAAAAAAATGTGACATTTGATATTTTTTTTACTAATTTAAATAATTCACATATTATAAAGAAAAATTGTACCCTTCTATCAATATACTTCTTTAAAACTTTAATAAAGATTTAAAATTTAGCTTTTCTCATCTTTTGTTTTTTTGCTCTAAAAGTTTAAAACTAAAAATATAAATATTAATATTTCAAAATTATATTTAAAAAACTAAAAAGTTAATAATCAAAAATAATCTTACGATATAATAATAAAAAAATTAACAATTATATCTCAATTGGAACCAAATAACAGTGTTTTTATAACCTCAAAAACAAATCAAAATTTTTTGAAAGTTAGGACCAATTTGCAACGCCCTTTCACCATGAAGGGCCCAGATGCAATTTACCCAAAAGAGAATATATGGCCTTAAGCAAGCTTCAAGGCAATGATACGAGAAGTTTAACTCTTTTATGTGCATCAAAAATTTTATTAGTGCAAAATGAATCACTATTGTTATTTAAAGTATCTTAAAAATTGTTATTATATCATGGTGTTCTCCCAGTCTAATGGGAAATAAGCTTGCTTAAGTATTGTGAGGTCTTAAGTTCGAACCACGCTGCAATCACAATTTTCAAGTGAAGTTGGAAAAATTGTAGTGTCAAAAGTAAATCAAAAAAATGTCATTATATTGTTGCTATATGTAAATGACATGAACATTGTTAGTGCTGGCATGAAGTTCTGATAATTGAAACAACACTTGTCAGAATAGTTTAAAATGAAAGATTTGAGAGTAGCAAATCAAATTCTCAGGATGCGAATCACAAGAGATGGGTTTGAAGTGTCTCATTAATTATCTCAACATACATACATTCTAGAGGTACTAGAGAAATTTAGGGTCAACAATGCAAAGCCTAGAAATACTTCATTAGGACATTCAAACTAACAAAGCAATAGTCAATGAAGACATATGAGGAGTGGGAAAACATGGCAAAGATACCTTATGCTTGAGCGGTTTATAGCCTCATGTATACTATGATTTGCAAAAGATGGGATGTTACCTAGGCTATGGGAGTTGTAAGTTTATGACAAATCCAAGCCTAGAGCATAGGAAGTTGTCAAGTGGTTGCTCAGTTATCTCAAGACACTTTAGATATGACTTAAAATAATAGGAAAAACATGAGTTCATCCTTGAAGGATCTGTACATGCAGATTTTGGTGGCAATTTTGATTACACAAAAAGGACTTTAGGTTATGTTTATACCTTAAATAAGACAGCTATCGGTTAGATGTTCAAACTTCAAAAATATATTTCACTTTCAACCAAGGAGATTGATTATGTAGCTATTTCAAAGGTTGAGAAGGAGATAGGTTTGAGAAATATTCTGAAGATTGGCAACGAACAAGATGATAATTTATTATTCAGTGACAATGAGAATGCTATTTGTTTGGTCCATAATCTGGCTTTTCAATCAAGGGCAAAGCATACGACTCCACTCCAGTATCATTATATTAGGAATTAGATAGATGGTTGGATGTTATTACTGGTGAAATTCCTTACTTCTAAAAACCCAATCCATATGCATAAAAAAGTGGTTACTACTGCGAAACTAAGACTTTGCAATGCCTCGATTAGTCTCCATACTTATTGATGATGAGACAGTCCTGCACCAAGATGGAGGAAAAGAAGATTAGAGTGCAAAAGGGGTTGGGCACAAAGGCGAATATAAGATTTGTATCTCAAAGATCAGTTTCCAAGTGGGAGATTGATGAGTTTGAGCCAAAAACTCTTCAGCATTAGATTGCATGGAGTCATCAGGTGAACGACTAGAAGCATGGAAGAACTAACTACATGGATCAGGCCATCCGTTGAAGAATGAACACACGAGATAGAAACTTGGGGAGCAGATCAAATGACTGATTAGACGACAAATGAACAATCTGATGAGCCAATTACACAATCCAATGGAGCTGTAACCGCCAACTATATTCAAGAGTTGAGTTTACTGCATCGATTTCTTTACAAAAATCTTTTGTACATCCAATATGACAAGACACTTTGTCTAAGAGCCATTCTATAGTTTGAGAGAATAAAAATGTGATCTCTTGCAATAATTTTTTGATTATTTTTTAAAAATAGTGGATTTTCTCCTAGTGCAGTTTTCTTGAATTTGAGGTATTCCACATAATTCTTTCTTGTGCGTTATTCACAAAGTCTGCATTGGATTTTCTTGCATCTACATTGCGTGGAATCTTTGCTGGATGCAGCGCCGCCAACATTTTTAAATTCCCAATCGACTTCCCTGTAGTCAACCAAATTTGTCAAGAACTATTAATTCTCTAACAGTTTATTTGATGGCAGAATAGTCAATTACTCAGAAATTTGCTAACACTATTACGACATCCAGATAGCATATTTGCAACTTGATATACAAAATTTTAACCAAGAAATTCGTTCAAGGATCTGCATACAAAATACACCAATGCATTTGGGAGGGAGGGAAATCAGCAGATAGATAAAGTATAGAATTTTTAACCTTGGCCTTGGGAATGACCTTCACTGCCACTCTCTGTCCCTTGAGTTCACCTTTCTTGGATCTCCCACAACACGTGTAGCCAAAGTGTCCCCTCCCGACCTCCTCCCCGAGCTCATACTTCTCTGCAAATCCCTTCAAGAACCCAAAATTTTTGTCCAGCCCGGATGCTGGAGAGGCCGCACAGCGCCAAGTATCACCCTCGTCTTGGGGAATCCCTGCCTCATTGCACTTCACCAAACCCTGACGCCGAGCCAACAGTGCCCTGATGTGCTTTGCCGGTGACGGCGGCGGGAATGGCAATTTGAACACTCTATTCGGTGTCGGCGTGGCCGAACCCCCATTCGACGGCGACTTCTTCGGGAAGAGGCTGTGCGCGGGACTGGGACTGTAGAAGGGCAAGAACGGCGAACCCCACGGCTTTCGCCCTCCCTTCTCCTCCACCAATTCCCCATCCTTCTTCCTCCCCTTCTCCTCCTTCTCCTCTCCCTCTTCCTTCCTTTCTTTCTCGTTTTCCTGTTTCTTCTTCGAAGGTACGGCCGCAGGCTCGCTCTCCGTCTCGGGCGCCGAAGGTTTACCGTTGCAGAGTCCCATCCTCTCCGAAAGAACAAGTGGAAGAAAATGGGAGAAGAGGAGCGCGAAATCAGCCACTCCACTTCACCACATTGCTGCTCAAATCCTCTCTTTCATTCTCTACGAAAGCAAGGCATCAGAAGGAATGTACCAAAACCCTAGTTCCCCGAACTGATGCCGTCCCTGCTTCCCTTCCTCTGCAGTAAAACACGAGAGAAAGCGAGAGAAAGAGAGATGGAGGAAAGCGAGAGAAAGAGAGACGGACAGAGAGTGGGAGAGCGGAGCACTGGCTTTGGTGGGAAGTAATTGTTAATAAAGATCAGAGAGCTTTGGACCGCTCTAAGCTCACCATCCTCACCGGGCGGTGTCGGGATTGCGATTTTAGGGAACTTCAGACGTGTGTCAGTCGACTCAGTTCACTCCAAGTTCAATCGTAAGTTTTTAAAGCGTATATTATTAATCAAGTCAGATTAATGCTACTATCTACACTAATTACGTTATAAATATAAATATATACTGAATTGATTTTTTTTTATAGTATGTCCTTTTGATAAATTATCTGAAACTCAGCTTAAACTTCGAATATACAACAACAACAACAACAACCAAGCCTTAATCCCACTAGGTGGGGTCGGCTACATGAATCCTTTGTTTCCATTGCGCTCTATCAGTTAAACTTCGAATATAGTAAAAATAAAATAAAAATATTAAATAAAATAGTTATAATTCTCGATTAAAATTATGAAAAAATCAAGTAAAAGAATCTGAAAGATATACTCTTATTCTATCATATATCAACTATGCAAATAAAAGAAGCTATAAATTAAAGGGTAAATAGCATCTGGGTCCCTCTAGTTTGGTCGTATGTGAAAATAGGTCCTTCGAATATTTAAATATAGTAAACTGGTCCTCTAGTTTGATGAAATATGCATATAGGTCATTGGCCGTAACAGACGTTAGAAATAATTTTCTCTCTCCTCCCTCTCTCTCCTCCAAGAGGGACCACTTTCTCTTTCTTCCTCTCTGCCGGTTCAGAAACCGCCGCGCGTCGCCCGCTGCCGCTCCGTCGTCCTCCTCGTCTCCACCCCGTCCCCTCCCGGCAGCCCGCCAGCCACCGGCCACCGGAAAGCATCGACGCCGCCCGCGCGCCCGCCTGAGAGCCTGCCCGAGTCCCGAGAGCGACGCGCGGCGGTTTCCGAACCGGCAGAGAGGAAGAAAGAGAAAGTGGTCCCTCTTGGAGGAGAGAGAGGGAGGAGAGAGAAAATTATTTCTAACGTCTGTTACGGCCAAGGACCTATATGTAAATTTCATCAAATTAGAGGACCAATTTGCTACATTTAAATATTCAAGGGACCTATTTGCACATACGACCAAACTAGAGGGACCCAGATGCTATTTACCCTAAATTAAATTAGCTATAATTTTATTGGCAACTTTATATACATGTGTAACTCTATGTGCTTTAAAGTTATTCAAAAAATTAAAAAACTCAATTAGTAAGTCAACTTCCAACAACTCCACGTAGTAAAAGCAGAATGTCCCCTACGACAATGATAAAATCTCCCTCCAACCAGATGTCTTGTGCTCTATCTGCCCAAGTAGTAACCAGTCTTGACGCCTTTAGAATCTCATTGGTCTCCGTGAACACTCTGGTACCTACAACTCCCAAAAAGAATCCTTGGTGGTCGTGAAGAATCATTATTGCACCGATCTTATAGTTTCTTCGTATAGAGTCATTAAAGTTAACTTTGATTCATCCCGAAAAAGGAATCCCGATAGGATAGAAGGAGTTACTACAATTATATGGGTTGATGAGATTCTAGTTCCTTGAGGTATGATCAAGTTTACCGCAAGCTACTTCTCAACAAACTAAAACAGCTATAGTCCTCAAAGTGATATGTAATTGATAGTGGACTCTGGCATTTCTTGTATTCCAAATATGCCTTGTGAGAGATTATGAGAGACGGCTAATACAAGCACGTTATTTGTGTTCAAATATTTACTATTAAATTAGTGCTACGTAAACAAATATTTGGGTTTGGCTTACAAGTTTATCATAGAAGCTAGGTCATAGAATAAATCTTTTAATAAAAAGATCCTACATAAAATAATATAAGTTTTATTAGTTTTGTAATAGAAGGTACCATCAATTTATTTTCTACATTGAGTATATTTTCTTAGTGGCCTAAATTATTTCGATGAAACAATATTGTAAAAAGGGATCTCTCTTATTTTTCAAATGAACAATTGAATTATATACTTATATAATTTTATGTTGAGATCAATATAAATTTTTTTTAATGATCATCACTTAGGGCTTTTATTATGTGTTAACATAAGAAACTTTTATGAAAACTCAGTCATAATGGTGGCTAAAATAAAAGGAAGAAATATATAAAAATAAAGCTTATTCAATAAGTACCATTAATAAGAGATCTTCTTTAATTTTGTTCTAACTTATCAGTAATTCAATATTCTTTTATAAGAAAATTTAGACTGATCCTCCTTGTATCTAATAGCATATCTCCTGAATTTAATTCAATCTCTTAAACATCAAATGATATAAGGGAATGAATAATCATTTATATATTTATTATGTTGAGCTTTTTAGCACTTTTAATTCAACTATAAATAACATAAACAAAAATTAATAGCAATTAAATCCTTTTTAGTTTACATCTACGTTAATTCAGGTTTTTCTAGTTTCTAAATTAATCGGGTAGGTCCTCTGACTTGAGATAATGTAGAAATATATTTTTTAATATTAATAAAGAGACTCAATTAGAAATATTTTTCTCTTTTTAAATTAATATTTTAGATGACGATAAAATCTAAATTGGCCTATTAATTAAACAAAATATCCTCTATTAAATACTTTAATTAATACCCAAATAATCTATTTATATTTTATTGCAAACTTGAGAATCTAATTGATTAATTTAAAACTTAAAAAAAACTTAATTATGTAGTAGCTTAAATTAGAAAATTTTAATTGCTATTAATTCTTAAACTAATGAAATTAGGAGCTTTGGCTTCTTACTTGATCATTTTCTTCTTGAACATTTTTTCTCCTAAAATTTTTTCACTCTCTTGCTCTATTTACATGCAATTCATCAATTTGTTGTTGATGAAAATTATAGTCTACTACAATAAAAAAAATTATAGTCATCAATGGGAGGATAAATATTTTTTTATCTTTAAAATATTTTGATTAGTTCACTTGGTTGCATAGCCACATTTTACTCAATATATCAAATATTTGATATATTGAGTTTTGAGTAATTCCTAAATGATATAAAGTAGTTTTACGATTTCAAAAACCTAATACCTCGAAGTTGTTCCAAATATTTATAGAAACTCATTTTAAATAATTTTCATCAATTTTTCATAATTATCTAAAACTCATTTTAGATTGTCCTCCTTGCCCTCGACTAGTTTGTCTTTACCGGTTTCTTAGAAAAATGCATAAATTTTTGTAAGGGAATGAGATCGACGTCAATGCGGTTAGCATCACAGGCCCTGGTCGAAGTCGCTGCATTTATCACGCGATAAGCATAGAAGTTTGAAGCGATAATGCGATCTCCATGAGTGACAAGAGAGAAGATTCTATGAGCCATGAGTATGAAAGCTTTAGGCCGGAGCTCGTTGAATAAGAGATCACCAAACTTTTCCCGCTTCTCTCCCATGTGTATCAAAACTTTTTTTACCTCTACCTAGGGGCGGCAATATATGACCCGACCCGTGAATTCGATCCGAACACAACCCGCAAATTTCGGGTATGGGTCACGATTTTTGACCCATTTATTAAACGGTTCGGGTTCGGGTTAAGCATAATTGGGTCGGGTAGGGTTCACGTTGGGCATTTATTAAAAAACACTCTATAAACGGGTCTGGTCGACCCGCCAACCTGGTCCATTTATTAATCAGGTCGGGTTCGGGTCATGAATTTTGACTTATTTAATAAATGAGTAGGGTTCGGGTTGAAGCCATTTGGGTTGGGTCGGATTCAGGTTCGACCCAAACCCGACCTGCCAATCCATTTTGCCACCCCTACCTCTACCATTCTAAAAACATTTTTTTTCAAATTTATGAATTTGCAGCATATTATGATCTGAACTAAAGAACCTGGTTATAATTTTTCCTTAAAATAACTATACGTTTAGTTTTCAGTTTTTGGAATTTTTTAATACATGTAAAATAGCAAAGTTACCAAATTTATGGGTAGGGTGAGAACGATCCGAGTTCAAGCCGAGCCAGAAAGAGCTCAAACTTGACTCGTATTAATTTAATTTGAGTTTGAGCTGACTCATTTCAACTTTAAGCTAATTCGAGCCTTTATCGAGCCGACTCAAACCCTTAATTAAGTGAAATTTTTCTTTAAAAAAAAAACTTTGTTATGATTGTAAATTAGATTAATTATGCCTACTAAATCACCTAACAGATATTCTAACTATAATTGACATAAACATTTGTAAAAAGTAATAAATAATTACAATAAATAATTAAATTATTATTAATATTTTAAAATATAGAGATCTAGCCAATTCGATTCGATCCAATCTTGGCTCGTAGCTCGGCTCAATAATTCTAACCGAGTTAAATTTGAGCTAAATATTGATTCGAATATCGAGCGACTATCATTCTTTTGAGCCAAACTCTCAACCCTATTTATGGGCTAACCGAATAGAAATTAAATTTGATGTGATCAGGCCCAAACCACCCTGTTTAGCGCGAGGACCAAAACAGGACCAAAATAGTACTAATTTAAAAAATAATAATATTTTTTAAATTATTCTACACAAATTTAAATATAAAAAAATATTATTTTACTTTACATACTCAATAATTTAAAATAAAACTATCAACTTTATTTCACTTTCTAAAGCAAAATATTCAAATCGGATATTTTGATCTAAGATGTGAAATAAAATTTATATTTTTATTAAAAATTATTGAGTATGTGAAGTAAAATATTAATTTTTATATTAAAATTTGTGTAGAATAATTAAAGTAATTTATTTATTATTATTATTATTTTAAATTAGTACTATTTTATTCTGTTTTGGTCGACGCGCGGCGTTCCGAGGAAGGCTAAAATAATGATCGGTAAACTTACCTCTTACAAGAGAGGCGGTTACAGCTGGATTATTCTCACCATGGCCGCCATTAAGCGTGAGCGCATTAATGGATTATTTCCTGATTTTGCTCGAGCTCTGCGAGCGCACCGTGCAGGCTTCAGCTTCACGCCAGTGGGACCAATGCAGTTAATGCTAACTACATTCCTTACAAACGATTAAATGCAAAATAAATTACATTCAGCTTTTTATTTTAGTCATAATATTACGCAAATTTATAGTTTTAAAATTTTAATGTACAAATATTTTGTCATGTACGATATATATCAAATCTATTTTTATTTTTTTAATATTAAATCTTACTAAATACTAAAATTATCTTATTCTCATCCCTCCTCTTCCTCTCCAATTTGCGCTACCGCCGCTGCCCGCGGCTGCAACAGCCTGCACAATCACTAGCCTGGTGCGATCGTCGTTACAGGCAGTGATGGTTCGGTGGACTGCTGTGAAGCCCGAGGAAAGAGAGAGAAAAGAGGTAATTTTAAAATTTTAAAAATAATTTAATTGATATATTTTATCTAATTAATACACACATTATTAATTTTTTTAAATTATACATCAATATAATGTTATGCTCTGAACTCAAAAATCAGAATGTGAACTACCCTTAAAATTTTAATTTAAATTCATTAACCTAATTTTAAAGTTAGTCTTGCTTCATATCATCACTCATGATTTGAAATTCAATTAATTTATTAATAATTATTATGTTAATCTTACCCTTAAATAAGCCACTTTTCCTTTTCAAAAACAAACATTAAAAAAAAGGCACATTTGATCAATTCTCTTGGTAGTATTATGTCATTCTAACTCAATTTTTTAGAAGCTTTTTTCATAAAATCTCTCTTTTATCCTTATATTTTTAAAATTAAATCCTTGTCATTTGGTTTAATGTTAATAAGAACTAAAATTTTTTAATTAAGTCTTTTTTAGTTTAATATTTTATATCATATTTTTGAAAAAAAAATAAAGATATTAAAGACATTGAACCACTATTTTTATTTAGAGATATTTACCTACATGCCACGCCATTTAGCTTTATTTATACATTATTCATTCATTATTAGTTAATTACGCTATGCACACTCAAAATATTATAAAGCTTACATACATACACTTGAGTTAAAACTTAGTCAAAATCTATTTTAAAAAAAATATTTCGTTAGTAAATCATTAAAATTATATTTTTACCCTTAATAGTACATATTTTTTTTTCCTCAATGACACACTAAAGCGCTCATCTTTCATAAAATCAATTAACATCGTGGATGTTTTCTTTCTTTGTCATCACCTAAACATCAAGATTTTAAGATTTTCACTCAAAATTTATTTAAATATCTTTAAAATAATATGATGAACGGCTTAAATTTTTTATAACCTAACTATAGTTAGGTTATTGGAAAATATTGATTCCTCATTATAATGGAAACAAATTAAAATGTGTGTATGTACGTAAGATTTTATAATGTTTTGAGTGTGCTTAGCATAATTAACCAAAAATGAATAGATAATATATAAATAAAGTTAAATAGTGTGACATGTAGGTAAAATTTATTTTATTTAAAGGCTTAAATTATATTTTCATGCATGATACATTTTTTAAAATTACCAGTTTAAAAAACATTTGAGCAAACGACATCTCAAAAAAAATTTAAAATTTAATTTTTTGATTTGATTTTGATCATATTTTTTATCAATTATAACGTATTCTTCAAATTTTTTTAATTTTGATATATATCTCTAAATAAGTTTTCTGATTTTATTTCTAAAATAGATTTTTAGAAGGCTGAACGCTTTCACGTTATTAAAAAACTATGATAATCTTCTAAAAAAATTTCATTTATCACACTAAAAAAATTCTGTATAATACAATTTTTTAATTAAATATTTACAAATTTATCCTCTAAATTTAATATTTACAGATGAGACACCTAAATAAAAGTTAAAGTAAAAATATTATTTATAAATTTATATTCAAAATAAATTGCATTAAAAGTGTTGTTTAAAAATTCACATTTGATCAAGACTTTTTTGGTTCATAGTTTTCAAAAAAATACTAAAATATTTTTTATTTAAAATTTTTTATTATTATACGAAAGGTCCAAATTAATTATTTCTCTCAACATCTCAGAAATACTTTGTCATTATAATTTTTAAAATTCTAAATTCACCCTGCTCCCTGGAGCAGAGGGGGTTGGCAGTAGACCTGGGCAATAGGCGAGCTGGATTTGGCATGAGCCGGACTTAACCAGGCTTTAACTAAGTCAAAGCGGACTTGGGACGGGCTCAGTCCGATTTACGGGCCTATTTCTATGATCAAACCCGCCCAACCTGCGAGTCGGGCTACCCACGGGCTCATAAGGCCCGAAATTTATATCCAAACATAAATTTAAATTGTGGACATTTTGGCATGCTATATTGCTAATTTGCTATATACGCCTTCCATAATTACATATTAGTATAATTTTATTTAAGTTGATAATTACTAAAATTCTATAATATTTTATCTAAGACATGAATTTAAAATAGTTAAACAAATTTGTGAATAGTTTAAAATTCAATAAAAGTATGATCGGATTCGAACTTTGAATATAAAAATCATTTTTAGAGCATTTGTGTTTGTATATATTGTGGACATTACGGGCTCTACTCAGGCTTTATGCGCGGGCCGGATATGATCGAACTCAGGCTTTGAATAAATCAATATCGAGCTCGGGCCAGTCCAAACTCGAATATCAGGCCAAAATAGATAATCAAATTCATTCAAAATTTATCAAAATTTTACTAGCCTATCGGGCCACCCGCCCAATGCTCAGGTCTAGTTGGCAGCCTGCTCCCATCCAACTACGCTGCAAGAGAGAAAGGCAATAATTATTTTTTTGTTTTAAAAAAATTCAATGTATGCATTGAAAATTTAACCACTTCAAAAAAATTAAAATTAAAAATTCATAAAAAATAATAGCCAAAGGATCAAAATTTTATCTTAGTTAAATCTAGAGATCATTAAATAAATTTTTAAAAATATTTAATTAAAATATAATTAAAAGTTAATTATTGAGAATTTTTAATAATTTAATAATTAATTCTTAAAAATAAATTGCTTTTTAAATCGAATAAATCAAAAGATACTAAGCCCATCAATCGTTTGGTACTTATTCTATATTTCTATTTCAAAACACTTTCATCGTAATAAATGATCTTAAATTAAATGTGTGATGATATATATATATATATTTTACACATAAAAATTAAAAAAATCACAAAATTAATTTAAATAAAAGAAATAATAATATTCTCCCGATCAAATAGAAAAGAATTTATCTAAATATCAGAGAGGCTCAAATTTAAACAACACCACTGCAACAATACGATGACTCTATTAGAATTTCTCCATATTTGTACAAATTTTATTAAGCATAGACATTTTTCTTTTTATTTTTAACTATTAAATCAAGATGAACAATAATGATTTAAACTAATTGAATAAATAAATATAGGGATAATTACACTCAAGTCTCTGAGTTTAAGGCTTATTATCATATAGATCTATGTTTTTTAAATTTAACATCAGGGTCCCTAATTTTTAAAAAATTATCATATGGGTCTTTTTTTTATTTTTTGTTATTAAAAATTTAAAATTATCATTATACCCTTACCTCTCCCCCTCCACCCGATACGGCGGCCGCCCCACCCCGCGCGGCCGTGCGCGGCTTCGCATCGCCGCGCGACACCGCCGATGGCCGCGCTGGGTCAAGTAGAGAGAGAGAGGTAGGGGGTGTCTCTCTATCCTCCCGATCCGGCGGCCGCGCGGGGTGGCGCAGCGACTACGCGCGGCCGTGCAGGGTGGGGCGGCGCCGGATCGGGTGGAGGGGGAGAGGTAAGGGTATAATGGTAATTTTAAATTTTTAATAACAAAAAATAAAAAAAGACCCATATGATAATTTTTTAAAAACTAGGGACCCCGATGTTATAATTTTAAAAATGTGAATCTGTATGATAATAAGCCTTAAACTCAGAAACCTAGGTGTAATTATCTCATAAATATATTTTATAACTATGATTTTTGTTGAAAGATCGAAAGTCAAATGGACTTTGACTCTGATCAATCTTGAATCAAGAACAAACGGGATACGTTTAACTCTAATCGAGATTAGATCAAACTCTTCTCGTTCATATTTTAGATTGAATCACGAGAACCATCGCTCTGCTCGAGATTTGATCGTTAACCGCCCTAGATCATACTAAACCCCACCGGTCTCTTACGATTCTAAGTTTTTTGGACGAATTTGGCTCATTAATTTGGTTGAAACTAGTTTAATTTGTAGGTCAACTCAATAAAAGTTTGAATTTGACCAACTACAAGCCTGACCCACTCCTGTAAAGCCTGAGCAAATTTGCTAATAAAAAGTGCTCTATGGGACGTTTGAATCAATGTTATCTTGATGCTACAATATCTAGATAAAATAATCATTTTATTTGATAATAGATGTAGATAATTTCTAAAAATTTATGAAATTTCTACTTAAATAATAACATCTAGATATCATGGTATATAAATAATATGATATAATATTAAATCAAACGGTCCTCCAAATCTTATAGGATCCCATAATACTATAATCACTTGTTAGTAACTTAACAACAAAGAACGACATATAACATAGAGGAGAGATCAATAATTAAGGAATATTTATTCAATTGATACTTCATAAGTTGCTCCTATTAAGTTAGACCCAACCTTTAGCCGATTTGACTAGGAAGTGTTAGGTCTAATGTTATCTTGATGTCATGTCATATTAGTTAGATATCTTGACATTTAAATGTCATCTTTTAGCCTTGCTTGGTTCGAAGCAATTTTTTTTACCCAACACAAATTTCAACTATAAAAATCAACTTTATTTCACATCCAACACAAATACGAATATTAGAATTGAAAATATTTCACAATTTATATATTTTTTAATATTAAAATAAATTTCTCTTCCATTAAACTGAAAAAATAAAATATTTTTTCCTCCTGTCTAAAAAAAACCCCAAACCAAACGAGGCCTTTTAAGTTACAATTCTATAATATTTTATAATATTATCTGCACGTCATTAAACTAAACAATTATTCTCTTCAGATAACATAACATAACATAACATTAAAATAATATTAAACCAATTCCCCCTAAGTCAAAACTCAATCTGGCTCAGCCCACGTCAAGCCTTACCATCGGTCTACTCATACAAATTTGATGTGAATTTACAAAATCAAATCAATTACAAACGATAAGTCTTTATCCATAATAAAACCAATCGAGTTAGGTTGGATGAATTATTTTTGGTTTAATAACCCAACTAGTAATGTAGAAGTATAATCCCTACTTTGATCAAGGTAATACATCACTAATACCTCACCTTATGATTTCTTCCCCAAAAAATGACATGTTATTTAACTATGGCTCTTTTCATATAAGAAAAAGACATCTCCTATGAGAAATGAGAGGCACTCAAGCACCACACCATGTGTGAGCCATTGGCTTCGACGATAGTTACACGATAGTTACGTGATCTGATCATCATCGAGAAACGACCTAAACAATAAAGTGATGGTCCTTTGGTAAGAAAGTGGATGAGCATTTTTAAGTATCTAAGGGACTAAAGTGGATGAGCAATTTTTCATTATATTCAAACCAATCTCACTTAATTAAGTGTGATGTGCTCTCAAGATGAACTAGGGAAAAGTTTTGGGTCTGTAAGGACTTAGTATCTTTTACTTAGTCCACGATATGAGTGATGCGTAGTTGCCAAAAGCAAGGCCTTGGATAAGGTCCTGCTCTTATCTAGAGCATTTGATGATGAAAGGAACAAAAATAGATTATCCCATATGATAAAATGGGAGCAGCCTATGAGCTTATAAGTGAGGGGACATAACTAACATGTTAATAGCAACCCTTGAGAGGTAAGATCGTGAGTTTTAGTATAAATTGGACAAAGGCAAAAAATACCTTAATATTATTTATTGAGTTGTTACATTTGTTAAAGTCCTAAAAAAATTGTCCAAAATTCCAAGTCTTGAAAAAAATTGTCAGTTTTTATTTATTTGTTATTTTATTCACTTTATACATCTCTCTAGGAAACATACAAATAAAATAAATATTGCAGAAATGAGAATGTTAAGGTGGATGTGTGGATATACACGAAAGGATAGAATGAGAAATGAGTATATCCGAAAGAAAGTTGGTGTTGAACCAATTGAGGATAAACTTAGAGAAAGTCGGCTTAGATAGTTTGGACTCTAAATCGCAGGCCGATTGAAGCTCCGGTTAAAAAAATTAAGTTATTGGATTTTACCCATGTACAAAGAGGAAGAGTGACTAAATAAGACATGGCAAGAAACTATAAGAAGTGATCTTAGTTACTTAGACTTAAATAAGAATTTGGTAAATGATAGGACGCAATGGAAACAAAGGATTCATGTAGCCGACCCCACCTAATGGGATTAAGGCTTGGTTGTTGTTGTTGTTGTTGTTGTTGTTTATATATCTCTCTAGGACCAAATCTTTTTAGTAATTAATTACTCTTATATTAGTCCAATAGAAGAGTCTCTCTAAAACCTTCTTCTTTGAAGTTTTTAATGACGTTTGTAGAAAGTGTGTGATGGCTGTGATGCCTTCTAGTCATAGATGTTTCTTTCATATTCTTTACCTGACATGATCATTGTCGGGCATGATAACCAAACTGCAAATGAAGGCCTAGTCTTGATAAGTATGGTCGATTGCTTCCAAGGGCACAAGGTTGCTTCAGAAGATGACCGCAGCTTTGCCCGAATATGCCACACGGACTTCCACAGCTGAAATTGAGAAAGGAATCCATATGCAAACAAATTAGATATGCATGCATGTGTATACTTGCATTCACAAACATAGTTATATAGACATATGTAAACATGAAAAAGTTAGCTTATGTATGTATTTATATACGTATAAATATAAGCATATATATAGTTTTGTACATACATATGTATTTATGTACTCATATATGTAATTATATATTTAAATATATACATGAGTGTTTGTATTTGCAAGTATATATTTACATATGTATATGCAAAAATTCACACATTCATCTATGTATATATGAATACATAAGCATGTATCTGCATATGCATTTAAATATACAAATTTATAGGTATATAAAAGAGCAAACATGTATATGGATATTAATATCATGAGTATATGATAAAGTATATATGTGTATTATGTCTGTACAAATGTATTTATATATATATATATATATATATATGTATGTATGTATGTATGTATATTCCAATATACACTTATTTATCTATGTATTGGAGTCTAGGAACATATAAATGCATTTTTATATTCCAGTACACATTTATATATGCATATGTATATACAAATACATGTGTATATTTGAGTATTTATATGTACACATATACATATATTTATGTACGTGTCTATATGTATTTTTGTTTTACTAAAGAGCTTTGCATAATTATACAAAAACAAAACCATCTATAAAACTACTTCTTGTGAATAAGTAGAAACTAGCTATAAAAGCTTTTAGTATAATCATATGAAAAATAGTAGCAGAAACTAGCTATAAAACTTCTTAGTATAATCAAGTGAAAAATAGTATACCAAAACGTACCTAGCTACACAAGACCCAGCCATGCACAAAGAAGAGTTGTATAATCATACAAAGATGAGCTCTACCAAAATCATTTATAAAACTCTTTTTTATAGTTTACTATAAGAAATTTGCACTTTAACAATAGTATAATACCTTTGTTAACAGGCTTAATTACTCTTGTTATCTTTATTTAACAACGGAAAAATTTCCCCGTCATTCCCTTCATTAAAAGCTCCATTGTTAACTTAAATTAGGCATTAGCAAGAAAGTTATACTCTTATTAAATTAATCATATAAATGTTTTCCTTGAAAAATATACTTCAATAGCAGCCATCGCATTTATTTAAAGAAATAACGAAGTCATAGAGGGTTCCAAAGAGAAACATGTCCTATGATTTTGAATCGCTGTGAAACTAAAAATGTTGACACAAGCCAAGCTTTTAAAAAATTCTCTTACCTTCATGGAACTTTCAGAGAGAATCTTCACACCTAGAAAATATTTTTGCAACTTCAACTTTAACACATTGTCCAATTTCGTGTTTTCCCTTCCACAAATGCAAATATCTTATGCATGCTTCCTTATGTGAGGAAACAAAGTTAGACAATAAATCAATATCCAAACAAGATAAGAAAATAAAACATTATATTTTCAACATAAATTGCTCCTCCATGGGCAACCAATCCATGAAAATATATCCTTTCTTTCCCTCTCTCTCTCTCTCTCTCTCTCTCTAACAAAAACAGCACAGTTTCTACCTTTTTTTTTTTTTTGAGTGTTGATGCCAATAATTCAGTAGTTTCAAAAAGTAGATAAAGTAGCAACCTTCAAGAATAGCAACACCAACTTATAAGAAATTAGAAATTACCCAAATCTAGAAGCACCAAATGACTCTGGAAATGATATTAGATGGGTCATGCTTTCCGTGTCGAAATTGATTGCTGCATCATGAGCAAAAGCCATAATCTATTACCTTTGGAGTGACAAGCCAAAAACAATTACGAAATTATCGAAACAAAGGCTTGATGAAAAAGAAGAATAATTCTGCTAGCACTAATTTTAATGTGAAGTTACATTTTTCTCTGCAGTATAAGATATTAATCGAAACAAAGGCAAGACATTCAGTTCATAATCACATATATTGCATGCATCAATGAGTTAGTGAGCAGGACTTACATAATGCAAAGTGCAATGAATTGCATTCTCAACAAGATGAGAAGAGGGGAAAAAAGAACAGAAATTTAACCCCCATTTACATACTACAAACCTCGAATATCCCTCAATCATTTGGAAACAATTTGCCTCTACTAAAGTAGGATGTGATCCAGCCCAGCTGCAATAAATCCATTCAAAAATATTATAGGCCAAGCCAGGTACTTAAGAAAGAAAACAATTTAATCTAGAAATGATTCCTTCCCAATACCTTACAAAGAACTCTTGCATTATTAGCATCAATATCAAATATTGGATCATTTCTTTAACCTTCAAATCATAGAATATGAGGAGAACTCATGCATTATGATGAAATGAAAATTGATGACAAAGAAAGAGCACAACCTGAATAATTTGATCAATTAAGGGGATTTTCTGTGTTGTATTAGAGAATTTTTAAACTTGATCAGGTGATTCTAAGGTCATAATGATGATCCGAATTTAAGGATCAGAAAAAAAATAGTAAAATGGCATGCATGCAAGGATTTATTCACCAGAATCTTGAAACCGATGAAATGAAAATTGATGACAAAGAAAGAGCACAACCTGAATAAGTTGATCAATTAAGTGGTTTTGCTGTGTTGTACTAGAGAACTGTTAAATTTAATCAGGTAATTTGAAGGTCATAATGATGATACTAAATAATGGATCAGAAAATAAATAGTAAAATGGCATGCATGCAAGGCTTGTTATTCATCAGAATCTTGAAACCATGCATTCTAATTAAACAGGTTAACATGGGGAACTACCTGAAGAAGGCGACCAACAAATTGTACAGAAATTAATCATAGAAACAGATCAACAAATATACATTCATTGCTTCCAGTAGCTCTTTATTTTTTGATGTTCCTCCACCTGCCTGGTCAAATTGGAATGTTAATGAAGGCAGAGAACGGAATGGGACCGCGGCAATAGATGGAAGGGGCGGAGGCGTCCATGAGTAGAGGGCCGATACGGAGGCGACGCTGGCAGTGGAGTGAAGGGGCGGAGGTGTCCGGAGCAGAGGGCTGCGACGGCGGCGCTTACAGTGGAGGCAGCGAACGGAAGGGGCGAAGGCTTCCGCCAGGGAAGCGACGGCGGTGCTAGCAACGGAGGCAGCCAAAAAAGAGCGTCCGCCAGCGACAGGGGTGGCGGCGTCCGACATCAGCGGGCGGCGGCGGCGGCGGCGGTAAAAATCGGCGATCTGAAACGGAACAGGGTTAGGAAGAGCAACCGAGGCATTGGCACGGGAAATTAAAGTGCTGGAAAAATTATTAGGTCTATTATTTCAATTTTATTAAATAAATTTAATTATTTTATTTTATTCTCAAAATAAATTTTATTTTATATTATCTTTTGACCGACGACCCATCTTGCTGCCTCTGTTGGGAGATTGGAGAAAGAAGGGATAGAGGGAAGAACATAATATTAATTTTACATATTTTTTAACTTTTTAATACTTTTTAATAAAAAATATGATTAAAATATTAATGTCAATATTAAGAATTATCAAAAAAAATTGAAATCAAAGTATAGCTTTTTAGTGGTGTTTTCTTAGTTTAGTAAAAAAAAAAAGAGTTAATTGAATGCCATGAGTTTCTAGTACTGATTATACCACTATAATTTTTTAATAAGTTGAGAAAATGTGTGGCATTTAGGGGAAAAAAAATAAATTTTAGAATTTTTATAAAAATTGAAGGGAGTTTTTTTGAATGAAAAAATTTAAGAAGAGATTTCTTAATTTAATACAGTAATAAAAAGCATAACCTAATATTCCTTGTTAAATGTAATAATTAACAACATATCCCTTATTAAGATCTTTGTTATATTGACTTTTAGATTATAATTTAGGAATAATTACCTACATGTCATGCTATTTTATTTTATTTTATTTATGTATTACCCATTCATTTTTAATTAATTACGCTATGTACACTCAAAATATTATAAAATCTTACATACACACACTTACGTTAAAACTCAGTCAAAATCTATTTGAAAAAAAATATTTCGTTAGTAAATCATTAAAATTACATTTTTACCCTTAATAGTACATATATTTTCTTCCTCGATGTCACACTAAAGCGCTGATATGTCCTAAAATCAATTCACGTCACAAATGTCTCGTTCTCTTGCCATAACCTAAACATCAAAGTTTTAATATTTTCACTCAAAATATATTTAAATATCCTTAAAATAATATGATGAATGGTTCAGATTTTTTGTAATCTAACTATAGTTAAGTTATTGAAAAATTATAATTGCTCATTATAATGGAAACAAGTGAAAGTGTGTGTATATAAAATTTTATAATGTTTTGAGTGTGTATAGCGTAATTAAATAAGAATTGATGGGTAACGCATAAATAAAACGAAATGGTGTGGCATGTAGGTAATTATTCCTATAATTTAATATACAAATTTTTATCTTGTTAATTTTTTTATTAATATTCAAATTTTTTGTGGTGATTACAAAATCGAACTGCCTCGTTACGTGCATTTTCCAAACTAACTAATAAATTAATTAATTACAATTAAAATTTTAAATTTATTAAATTATTTAGTGGATTAAAATTTAATTTACTACATAATTTAATAAATTAAAGTTGGTAAATTTATTAATTAATTATTAAAACTCAAATGATAATTGAGCTATTTAGACTCTTAATTTGATTATCTAAACTTTTGCACTTAAGATCACAATTTTATATTCGAAATTTGCATTTTTTAATCACCAAATTTACTTTAATTTTTAGCTCATTAAGTGATAATGATCAAATTATAATCCGTAAACATTTAGGACATGTGTGAGATGATAAAAAAAACATAGGCACTAATATATAACTAGTTAATTCACGTGCGTTGCACGTGATCTCGTTGGTTCGCTCTTTTTCATATCGAACACTATGCTTAAGCTACAGTATGCTCATAATATCGGATATGATACTCTTTCCGTTGGTTCGATCAGTCTGCACATTGGTTATGATGCTTAAGCTCAGTATTCTCCATAACATCAGATACGATATGCCTCGATCTCAATTCGGCCTTTCTCAATATCGGTTACGATATTTAAGATACAGCATCTGCCATTCTCGATGCGCTCATTTGGCCTAAAATTATTTATTCTAGATCTCAAATAATTTATTTTCATAAAATAAAAAATAAAATTTATTAATTCAGTGCTCTAATAACCTGAAAAAATGAAATGAAATACAAATAATTTGCACCTATTTTAGAAGTAAAATAATTAAGATAAAAATATATTTTGAGATAAGTCAAAAAAAATTTCATAAAATACAACATAAAATTCATTAATTTAGTGCTTTAATAACCAGAAAAAAATTAAAATTAAATATAAATAATTTAGATCTATTTATAAGGAGGTGAAAAAATTGAGCCTAAAATACAATTTTAATTTTTTTGGACTTAAATATAAATATGATAATTTGAGAAAAAAAATTAAACTTAAATATAAATAATTTGGATTAATAATCTCAAAAAAATTTGAAATTAAATATAAATAATTTGAACTTATTTATAAGGAGGTAAAAAAGTTAAGACTAAAATACAATTTTTAGAAAAAAAAATTAAATGTACGTATTCGTAAGGAGGTGAAAAATTTGAGACCAAGATGCAATTTTATTTTTTTAATATCTTGAGAAAATAATTTAGACTTAAAAGCAATTTTAGTACTTTTGGATTTAAATATAAATAGATAATTTGAGAAATAAATTTAGACTTAAATATAAATAATGTGAATGTATTTGTCAGGAGGTGAAAAAGTTGAGATTAAAATATAATTTTAATTTTTTTGAATTTAAATATAAATATGATAATTTAGAAAAATAAAATTAGACTTAAATATAAATAAGTTAGACTAATAATTTGAAGAAAAAAAATTGAAATTAAATATAAATAATTTAGACTAATTTATAAGGAAATAAAAAAAGTTAAGATCAAAATATAATTTCAATTTTTTTGAACTTAAATATAATTATAGCAATTTGGAAAATAAATATTTAATTGAAGTTATGGCTAAATAATTGTATTTTTTAAATTTGAGAGTAATTTTATTTTTTAAACTTAAAATTAATATATAGCTTGAGAAAAATATTTAAATTTAAATATAAATAATGGGGACCTATTAATAAGGAGGTTGAAATAGGGAGACCCAAATACAATTACAGGGAGTTTTTCAATTTAACTTATGAGAAGAGCGGTGGGGTGGCGGTGTGACACTGCTGGCTTCGACAGCTGGGAGCCTTATTTTTTAAGGAACCATTACACATTAGTCTCTTAATGTTTACAAGCTTATACATAGGCCTAAATATATTTATTTTAGGTCCACATATATTCCTTTTTTATCCAAATTAAATTGAAATTTTAAATTCCAAATTAAATTCTGGAAGTTCGCTTTTATTTGGGCTTAAATATATATGAATATGAAGTACGTGTATTCAAATCGTTGAAATTTGCTTTTATTTGAACTTAAATATAAATTTGATAACTTAAAAAGAAATTTGAATTTAAATATAATTAATTTGGATCTATTTGTGAGAATGTAAAAAGTTAAGACTAAAATGCAATTGCAGCTTTTTTTTGGACTTAAATACAAATATAATAATTTGAAAAAAATTGAACTTAAATATAAATAAATTGGATTTATTTGTTTGGCGGTGAAAATGTTGAGACTAAAATGAAATTGCAGTTTTTCTTGAATTTATAAATTCAAAAAAACATAGATAAAGACAAAATATTTTTTCTCACAAAACTCGTACTGTTATACGATATGCAATTGTGTTGCACGTGATCCTGTTGGTTCGCTTTTTTTCATATCGGGCACTATGCTTAAGCTACAATATGCTCATAATATCGGATACGATACTCTTTCCATTGGTTCGGTCTGTCTGCACATTAGTTATGATGCTTAAGCTCAGTATTCTCCATAACATCGGATACGATATGCCTCGATCTCAATTCGACCTTTCTCAACATCAGTTACGATGTTTAAGATACAGCATTCGCCATTCTCGATGCGCTCATTTGGCCAAAAATTATTTATTCTAGATCTCAAATTATTTGTTTTCATAAAATAAAAAATAATATTCATTAATTTAGTGTTCTAATAATCTGAAAAAAATGAAATGAAATATAAATAATTTGCACCTATTTTAGAAGTAAAATAATTAAGATAAAAATATAATTTGAGATAAGATAAAAAAAAATTCCATAAAATACAACATAAAATTCATTAATTCAGTGCTTTAATAATAAAAAAAATTTAAAATTAAATATAAATAATTTAGGTCTATTTGTAATGATGTGAAAATTTTAAGACCAAAATACAATTTTATTATTTTTTAAATATTGAGAAACAAATTTAAACTTAAAAGTAATTTATCTTTGGATTTAAATATAAATAGATAATTTGAGAAATAAATTTAGATTTAAATATAAATAGTATGAATGTATTTGTTTGAAGGCGAAAAAATTAAAATTAAAATGCAATTTTAGCTTTTTTTGAATTTAAATATAAATATGATAACTTAAAAAAAAATTAGATTTAAATATAAATAATTTAGACTAATAATTTGAAATTAAATATAAATAGTTTAGACTAATTTGTAAGGAGATAAAATAAGTTGAGATTAAAATATAATTTTAATATTTTTGAACTTAAATATAAATATAGTATTTTAAAAAATAAATATTTAATTATAATTATGGCTAAATAATTGTATTTTTTAAATTTGAGACTAAAATATAATTTTATTTTTTTAACTTAAATATAAATATATAACTTGAGAAAAATATTTAGATTTAAATATAAATAATAGGGACTTATTAATAAGGCGGTTGAAATAATGAGACCCAAATATAATTACAGCGAGTTTTTCAATTTAATGAATGGGAAGAGCGGTGGGTGGCGGTGTGGCACTGCTGGCATCGACAGCTGGCGGCGGCCCTTTTTAGGCATACTTACACATTAGTCCTCTAAGGTTTACAGGCTTATACATAGGCCTAAATATATTTAGTTTAGGTCCCTATTTATTTTTTTATCAAAATTAACTCGAAATTTTAAATCCCAAATTAAATTATGAAAGTTCGGTTTTATTTGGGCTTAAATATATATGAATATGAAGTATTTGTCTTCAAACAGTTAAAATTTATTTTTATTTAAACTTAAATATAAATATGATAACTTAAAAAGAATTTTGGATTTAAATATAACTAATTTGAATCTATTTGTGAGAAGTTGAAAAGTTAAGACTAAAATGCATTTGTAGCTTTTTTGGACTTAAATATAAATATAATAATTTGAAAAAAATTGAACTTAAATATAAATAAATTGAACCTTTTGGCAGTGAAAATATTGAGACTAAAATGTAATTGCAGTTTTTTTTTTGAATTTATAAATTAAGAAAATACAGATAATGAAAATATTATAAATTAATTCCTCAACTTTTATATTTTTATAAATAAGTTCATAAATATTTATTTGTGATTCAATATTATTCATTCTGAGTCCAAATTAACTCAAAATTTAAAATCCAAATTAAATTCTAGATGTCACAATTCTCCCCACCTTTAGAAATTTAGTTCTCAAAATTTACATAAATAATTTTACTAATTTTATTATATATTAGAACTAATTTATAAGGAGGTGAAAAAAAGCAGACCAAAATACAATTACAGCGAATATTTCAATTAAATAATAAAAAGCGGCGGCTGCTGAGTGCTGAGTTTGGCAGGGCATCCCCATCTGTTTGTTTAAATTTTTTTGGGAATAATTACAATTGAGTCTTCTACCTTTTATATCTTTATTAATAGGTCAAAAATATTTATTTTAGGTTCAAAATCATCTATTTTGGATTCAACTCAACTCAAATTTTAAATTCTAAATTAAATTCTGGATGTTACAATTCTCCCCGCCTTTAGAAATATTATTCCCAAAATTTACATAAATAATTTCACAAATTTTATTATACATTCGAACTGATTTGTGAGGAGGTGAAAAAGTTGAGATCAAAATGCAATTATTACTATTTTCTGAATTTATAAATTTAAAAAATACAGATAGAACAAAATATTTTTTCTCCCAAAACTCGTACTCTTATATATAGTATAGATAAGATAGTTTTACATTTATGTTTCTTATGTAAAATCAGATAATACGTAATCACATAAAAATGAAAATTGTATTTAAAAATAAAAAGATAAAATAAAATTTATAATTAATTAAACTTGATTCAATTTTAATATTCCAGTACAATAAGATTCAAAATTTAAAGAAAAAATTACAAACATATGACATCAAACAAAATAGAATTTTCAAATTAATAGCCCTTTAAATTTTATTTTCCTTAATATTACTATAATCTTAAATATTATATATAATTATTCAGATTAATATCTAAAATATAAATTAAATATTTATTATATATCGAGTGTCATCATCTTAACGCCATCCCACGGCTTACATATTGGCAGATTATTCGTCACGACTATGGCTACTATGCTGCTGATTACTGTTAGTTAACATGTATCGTTCGACTACTACACTATTAGTCGCTAGTATTAATTATTATCAGAAGTGTTTATCTTAAGTTTATTATAGATAAATGTGATATTAAGAATTACGTGAATAGATAAATTTTTAAAAATGTATTATGTAAATATAACCTTTAAAAGTGATATGACTGTAATTGCCCAAATTTATCTTCTCATTTGCTATTATATTTATTTATTACAAAATTGTCATGGTGCCGTGGCTCATTAGCTTTTCCTGAATAAAATAATATAAAATAAATTATTTACACGTCAATGCCACGTATACAACGAAGATTGGTGACGCATGGGACAAAGGTTTCTCTATCAAATCTTCTTTAATAATCAGAATTAAAAAAAAAACTTCTTTAATAATCTACCCAAAAAATATTCTTTAATAAACTTTCACATTATAAAAAATTGTACTAATATTGTCTCTTCTTTCATTTTGTTATTTGTAATTTCTTTTATACTTTAAGATCTTATTTTTGAGCCTCAAATTTTAAATTTAATTTAAATATATCGCAAGAACTAAAAAATATCGAACAAAAATTTCTCGAATAAATCTTTTCTAATAAACTCTTACACTAATAGAAGCATATACTTAGTTTTCTTATTAGAATTTTTTATAAAGATGTGAGATATTTTAATTACCAAATGATATATTTGAATATTAAAGCTATAAATTTCATATATAAAATTGTAGACTCTCATTTATATAAAACATAACAAAATGTCTCAATTTGAAATCTTATCAAATAATATATTTAAATTGTAAATATTTTACATGACAAATAGACCTAAAATTCACATAAATATATCATTACCCCTCAAGAAGGCTATTTTGTGATTTTTATTTGGATTGGGAATCTATTTTCTAATTCCTTTCTATAAATTATTTATAGGTCCCATATCATATATTTCTTATACTTTTTTTTATGAAACTCATACAAACATTTCGATTTTGGAATAATTATTATACTCATGAGGTATGTTAGCTTAGATATCCATTATTTCTTATTAGGCATCCTAAGTTATACAATAATACAAGCCAGTGTTTTATAAAAAGTAAGTGAAATTTATGTCTGTCACTCTTAAAAAAAATATTTTTTTATAAAATATATAAGTTTATAATAGTAATAAATTAAATACTGATGCAATATTTATAAAATAAAAAATATTATAGAATAATAAGATTTTTTAAAAAGTTCAATTTTAATAAATTTTAATTTCTTTTAAATTATAAATTTGTAAAAGAATATACTCAAATTTCTTTTAAAGTGATTAACAATAAAATATAAAAATATTTTTAAAAATTATATTAAATAATAAAAAGTAAAAAAAAAAAAATCAACTAAAAAGTAAAAATTCTTAATAAAATTAACTAAGTAGAAAAAGTGAAAAAAAATTCAAAATTTTTCTCTTAGCTTAGTTGTTGCATGTTTTTCAAGTTAAAGACTCAATTGTTCCATATTGCCAATATCGAGCTTGAAATCTTTTTTATATAGATTTATGCAAGGAATTTTCTCAAAAAGACGATCAGTTTTTGCGATGAAATGATTAAACTTGGTTTGTTTTCAATTTTATTCGGTTCTTTACCTATGCAATTCTGAATATAAATTAGACCGTTTTGACCGTTAATTCATGGTTGAAGCGGTTGAATCAACTAATCACATCTCCTTCTTAAACCTTTGCTCAAAATTAGATAATAAAATCTTCATAAAAAAAAAACTAGACAATAAAAGATCATGGATAAATATGTAAAAAGAAATACACTACAAGGATTAACATGGAAAACCCTCTACTGAAATGTCCATTTGTCATTAGTTCATGGCCCTTATAATTTAATGGAGAAAATCACAAGTATTTAATTATTTTACATAATTTATATCAAAAATTTTAATACAATATAATCTTTATGTGGACAAAATACATTAGTGTTTTGTATTGACTCAAACATGATGTAAAAAATTTTTAAATTTACAAGAGGCATCTAGTCTGAAAACGCATGCATTTGCTCACAATTCAATATGCTATGAGTTTATGTATCGAACTCACATTTGTATTTATCCTCTAAGCAATAAACAAATTTTTATTGGATCCCGAGGTCAATATTATCTTTATCTAGAAATAGTATATTGATATTTTGAATACATTTACAAACAAAGAACAAGTTATTTTGTAGAATTAATGTATAACAATTATGATAGCAATTGTATGATGGTACTAAAAATAATTATTATTGAAATCTTTGACATTTGATTTGTATTCGGAAGACATTATATAGTTTTTTGTAAGTTTTTTCATTAGCATTTTTATAATTTTATTGCGAATCCAATGATCTTGTGAATATGTAATGATTGCATTGAAGGATGGTTACAGGCTCACTATGTTCAGATTGTGAGTCTACCACAGTTAAGAAGTTGTCCAAAAAAAATCCAAAAGACTAATTACTGATTACTTTCGTCGTAAGTAAGCGCACATACTTTTGTATTTCATTGTAGTACTGTTATTCAATGTATTATTCATTACTTTAGAGCTTATGTAATATCGTTTATCATATTTGTCACTACAGAAATCAAGCCTTGCATAATAAGAAAAAGAAAAAACATGACAGAGCAGGGTGAGTCATTGAACCCAGTTCTGATTGAAAGTGATATATAAAAATTATAATTCATACATAATTTATGTTACAAAATTATGATATGCATATATAAATATATTTGTGTGTGTGCAGCTACACTTATAGATTTTATAGTTACTTTATGATCAATATATAATATTAAAAATTTAAATATTAATTATATAAAATAAAAAGATTTTAATAGTATATATGTTGTTGTCTTAATTTAAAATATATCTACAAAAATAAAAGATTGATATATTTGACTTATTCATTTACTATCTTGAGATACATAATTTTGATCATTATAATTAACTTTTGTTTTTGGATAATAACATTATAAACAACTTAATACCTAATAACAATTGATTCATATATGTTAAATTAAAGATTGAATTGATCATATTCATTTCTTAAAGTACTTTTACCAAAACAATATTGATCATACCCATAAAAAAAAAACAATATTGATCATATGCCGAGTAATAAGTGAAATGATCCATAAAAAAAAGAGGGTAAATTGCATCCAAAAACTTAAGATCAGGAATTAATTACAAATTAGTTCTAATTTAAAAAAAAATACCAATTTTGATCTTGAGATTATAAAATCACTACAATTTTAGTTTCTCTTTTAGAATATTGCATTTTTTAATTGCTCTTCTCTAATAAAAAAATATAAAATTTAATCATTTTTTAACTAGTTTAAATAATTTACATATTTTAAAGAATCATTGTATCATTCTATCCTTCTCTTTCTTAAAGATTTAAAAAAAAATAATTTAATTTCTCAAATCTTTTTATTTCACCGCTCTAAAAATTATAAACTTAAGAATATTAATATTAATACTAATATTTTAAAATTATATTTTATAAAGTCAAAAAGTTAATCATTGAAAATATACAATAGTGCTTTTATAATGAAATGAAACTATAGTGCTTTTATAATTTTAAGAACATAAATTAAAATTTTTAAAAATTAAGATCAATTTATAATACTCTTCTAATCTTGAGAGCTAGATGTAATTTACCCAAATAAACAAGTGAAATGATCCCAATCTTCTCTATTTTCATTGTGCAAAATGGTAATTAAAAAAAACATTGTGCAAAATAGCGAAAGAAAAACAAGAGATCTAACTTATAAGAGGAAAACAAGTTGAGATTAAAAAAAAAAAAAAAAGCAAACTTAATTTCAAGTCTATATACATTTAATTAGGGACGGTATAATTTCAATTTGGGCCGCTATTGTGGTATAATTCACGTAGAGATCCGCGGTTAATTACCACCGAGTCCCCCCCCCTGATTAAGAGAAGAAGCCCCATTTTGAAGAACTCTTCTCCTTCACCGTCTTCGAATGCGACAACACGCCTTCCCTCTCCTTCCTCCTCGCTCCGGCCGTCAACAATTTCGACCAAAACCTCCCCTTCTTCTTCTTCTTCTTCTTCTTCTTTTTTTCCTGGCCTTCTCCGGCGGCGGCCGCCGTGGAGCGGCTCCTCCTCAGCAGCTGCATCACGAGCCGCTTCGTGCTGCGGACCTCGCCCGGAGAGAACTCCAGCTCCTCCGGCGAGGAATTAGCTTCGGAGTCGTAGGATGAGTATTCGGTCGAGGTGACCGAGGAAGAGGAAGCGTTGGTCATCGTCGTCGACGACGACGACGACGTGCCGGAGAGGCCTGCGAGCCGCTCCTGAAGGCAGTATGGGCATACCCCCTCGGCCTGCTTGTGGGTCGGATGCCTCTTGCATCTTCCTTCCTTCTCCGGTCTCCCCATCTCCCTCTCTCTCTCTCTCTCTCTGGTTTATCGTCTTAATTACCTTCCCTTCCAGATCTCATCGTCTTCTTCGTTGATTTATAGACACAGTAGAGAAGGCGAGAGAGAGAGAGAGAGAGAGAGAGAGAGAGAGAGAGAGAGAGAGAGAGGAGTTTCGAGGATTCTTCTTGGATTATCTACGGGCGGTTGCTCGCTGGGAGGATCTACCATGCGTTAAACTTCCAGGAAACTAACTCGTACGCCAAAGCCGGCAATTCAAAGGAAAAAATAGATTTGTCTTGATCAAGCGTTCGGAATATTGAAACTCAGCTCATGCGAGAACTACTAGGCTCTGTTTTGCATTGATTTAATTTTCAAAAAATATTTTTTTTTCTCTTTTTCAAACATCACCATAGCCAAAAATACCGTAAAAAAAAAAAATAAAACAAGTACATTAAATACAATATTCATGATCTTCAGCGAGAATTATGTATAACTTAGTTAAAAAAAATGCACTATATTTTGATCCTATATAAGCTGTGTAGGCAGAGAAAGCAACAAAGTCAGCCGCCTTATTAACAGATATATATACATGTATAATTTTATGTGTCTTACAAATACTATATTTTATAGCTACATAAGAAAATGCTATTTCGAAAGCTATTTATTCTATTTGATAAATTATTGTGAAAAGTTACAATCAAAAATAATATTATTTGACAAAAACTAATGTATGACTAAATTATAGTTTTAACTAAATTAAATATGTATAAAATAATTTTAATTATATTTATGTTTGATTAAAATAATTAACATATATTAATAATATATATAATTATGTGTATATTATTATTTTTATAGTTTAAATAATTATATGTATGTTTTATATAATATTTTTTTAAAATTTTAAAAATTATTATTATATATGTACTTTATTTATAATAAATACATTATTAATAGATATTTACAAAATAAATATTGAATAGTTAGCACATAAATTCTATTGATTATATTAATGTTATTAATTTAATATCAAATATTATTAGTTGATATTATATAAAATGATTAAGAAAAAATTTATTTTTAAATTTGCAAAATCTAAAGCATTTTTTATGAAAAGTCTCGTTTTTACCTTTTGATTGTATCTGTTTTTTTAGTTTTTTAGAAACTGAAATTATTTAAAAAGTTATTTTGTTAAATACATTTTTTAACTTCGAGCTGCATCAAAAGTACTTTTTTCTAATAAAAAGATTTCTCAAGCGCACCCTTAGGCCACCTACAGAGTTTTCTACTATTAGCTTCACGATTTTAATTATATCGAAAGGCGCCTTCACTATTTGGAAGCAGTAGATTACTTAGTTGGATTGAAAATTTTGAATCATTTATTGAGTTATGTGTAGATTACTAAAAGTATATATATAGTTAGACTGCTATAATAAAAGATAAAAAGAAGTACCATTAGCCATGTTTGGTGCGAGGATTAAAATAGTACTAATTTAAAAAATAACAATAATAATAATAATTAATTTTTTTAATTATTCTACACAAGTTCTAATATAAAAAAAAATATTATTTTACATCACAAATTCAATAATTCTTAATAAAAATATATACTTTATTTCACATCCTAGACCAAAATATTCGGATCGAGTAGTTAATCTTTTTATTGAAAATTAGTTAGTATGTAGAGTAAAATAATATTTTTTTATATTAGAATTTATGTAGAATGATTAAAAAATTTATTATTATTATTATTGTTATGTTTTAAATTAGTATCATTTTGGTCTTTGCGCTAAACAGAGTCAGTTTGTTTGAATTAGAGTAATATTCAGATGAGTGACCTTTTAAAAAGTACTCAAATCATGTAATTTTTAAAAGTTAAAATAAATAATATTTTTACATTTAGATCATGTGATGTTATAAATATGATTTAGATGATAAAATTTTCTAATTATAATGTAAGTGATGTCTTTTTTAAGTGTTTTAATCATGAAAAAAAATCTCTTATAGTTCTTCAAAAGGAATGAATTATCCAAGTAATTAATCACTACTACTATTAAGATAACAGATTTTCTTATCTTCTTTAATAAGTGATCGATCTCTAATAAAATTTCACATGTCGTTTTCTTTGCCAATTTATGTTTCTTATGGAAAAATTCTGAGATTTTAAGTTAATTTGTTGCTATTTCTACATTCAATATTAATTTCAAGCTTTTAAAATGATCTGATCTCGACAAGGATCTTCTATTCGAGTTTGGAAATCAATGTTCTTTGAGTTTTCGAGTTTGGTAATCTTGCATGGGCAAAGTGCCGAGGAACCAAAGGCACTTAATGGATAGTTTACAAGTAAGTTAGTAAGATCTTGATATCACGCTCAACACGAAAATTTTTTGTAGATATTTTACTGATCACGAAGATATCAATATTATCTTGAATTTAATATTATTTTTTAAATTTAATTTATAATTTAAAATTGAGATATATTTAGAGAAAAAGATAGAGAACTTATTAAAATGATGCTACTTGTATTTTAAATATAGATTAAATCACATATTTGATTTAATATATATTATATAAAATAAATAAATAAGCCCTATTATAAAGGGGTAGTGACGTGGATATGGCAGCAGCCAAGTGAGAAAAAAAATAGAAAGAAAAAAAGAAAAAATAGGAAAAAGAGAAAAATTAAAATAAATGAAAATAAATAATGTGAATTTAATTCACATGAAGAAAGTTTGGCGATTATTTGGTGGTCTTGATCGGCTGGCATCGATCTCATACTTTTTATTTCTTAATTGAAATTTTATTTTTTGGTGAAATCTATCTTATTTTTCTTTTTGGATTATAAAATGGTTTTAATTCTCATTTATTTTCCCTTATTCGTATTTAACCTTCATTATGAATATTTGATTTCTCTTCTCCTCGTAGAAATAGACTATTTCATAACTGAACTACATAAATCTTGATATCGTGTTACTTTCTTTCTCGATTATTATTATTGCATGATCATGAAAAAAAAATTCATTTAAAATTAGACATTTTGTTCTAACAAAAAAAAATATATTTTTTATTTATATTTAATATTCTTGTGCATGCATTAATTATATTAGATATTATTGAGTTGAATGCATGGTTTTCTATTTGCTTAATCAGATATCAGAAGACAAATTTTTGAAAATAAGAACCAGCATCCCCGGACACAATTTTTTGTAACATGACATAAGACATAAAGATGGTTAAAGCAACTAATAATGAAGTGGATCTAAGAATCTACTTAAATTTTGAGAACCAGTTCTCAATTCATCTCTACAAATTATTATTATTTTTTGATGAAAAACTCTATAAAATATTGTTAACATTCATTCTTAATAGGGGTAATTTCATTTAAGTCTTTTTGAGATTTGTTTATTTTGTCACGTAGGTTCACATATATCAAAATATGTCATATAGATTCGTAAAAAGCATTGCACAGATCATTGTGGCCCCTCCGTGACAATGTCTATACTAGGGGGCGTTTGGTTCAGTGTTATCTCAACGTCAATGTTATTTAGATGTCATGTTATCTAAATGTCATTATTATTTATCAATGAACATTTGTTTGATTCAATGTTATGATATTAGAAAATATCAATGCCATCCAAATTATTTTTATTTAGTTAGAAGTTATTGACATTATAATGACAAATTGACAGTGTTATCTCGAGATGTCGATCGATTTGGGGTGACATCTAGATGTCAGCATGTAATGACATTTTTGTAATTAATTATAATGTTATTTAAAGATGTCATTAAACCAAACAATTACTTTCTAAAGATAACATAATATAACATTGAAATAACACTGAACCAAACGCCCCCTAAGAAAAATGGAATTCGCCGTCAAGCTCATGGCTTCATTGCTCTATATTACTCTCATTTCTTTTCGCAAGATGAGTAGCAAAGAGAGAGAAATCTAGATGTCACTCAATTTCAGGTGACATAAAGATATTGTAGAGTGGTAATTTTATAATTTTTTCAATGTTATCGAGATATGTCATCAAACCAAATAATTGAATTCTCGAAATAACATAAGAACACAATCTCATTGATGTAAACACCCCCTAGTGTTTCAAACTCCAGCACTATCCTTTTGTCATATTTATATCTTCTAGTATTGTGACACATTCCCACTTACTGAATACTTGACTTTAGAAACAAGAATGTTCTATTGTAATCATTCATACTAAATAAAGTGAGCAGCAAATATAAATATATATATATATATATATATTATACACACACACAAAATGACACTTCATAAAATAACTAAACATCTTTGATTTTGCCTTTCTATTACAAATTATTAGCATTTACGAAAACTAGCAATTCCATAAAGGAACAAATATCAAGTGTATTTTGTGTACAAGTCTATACCTCTTTCTTTCCCAGCTCAGTGAAAAAATGATCAAGCAAGGAGCGTTTGGCTTCGCGAACTTGACAATAAACTATAGACTTTGGTATGGAGTTCCGCAAGCTTGCACAAACCATGTTGACATATTGTAGAACAGTGGAACCTGTTGAAAAGCATGAAATAGGAGCAAATTGAAAAACAGTTCATCAAAAGCATTTTATCACTAGCACATGGAAGAAACTGATCACACGATGTAATTAAAAGGTAAGCTGCAAGCACTTGCCACTTGGGCACAGGGAGCAATCAGCCGCCTAGACTAAGGTTTTGAAACTCGATTGAAACAGATCATTTTCGGCCGACAGCAATCCAAAATGTTGGATTTTAATGGTTTCAATTGAAGCTATCAAATTCTGCAGAAACATGAGAATTTCAGCTGAACCGTAAATTTCGGGTGAAACTCTGCAAAATCGACTTTCCTTGGGTCAAAGTTTCACAAGCAAGCATCTATTATATCATGTAGAGGAGACTAAAGGATACAAATACAACATAAAGATAAATAAGTGAGAAACTACTGAAAATGTCAAAATCCAAACTATTGAAATGGTCAGAATTAAAACTTCCATCTTGTAACCGAAGCGAGGGAAAAATCGAGCAAAAGTTAATTCTACCAAAATTTTAATTACTTTCCAAGGTGATGAGAAGTAAATTACCAATTCTTCTAAGATAAGAGTCATTATATCTATCAAAAATAGAGAGAGTAGGATTTCCTCCTTTCTCAATGTCTTGAGGAAGCTTTCGAAAGAAATCAACTGTCAAGTAACTGCATTCCATATCTACCAACTGAAGGGTTGCTCTTTTACTTTCATCCCTCATTCTCTCCAATGATTCAATGGCAGCATTTCCAACCTCCACTCTGAGAGTCGGGTATTGTTTAAGCTCCTACAAAAAAGCAAAACATAGCTTATGCTAATGGAAAAGAAGCAAATGTTACTGAACTTGAGTTCAGCATTTTTTACCCCAATTTTAATTATGTTGCGAGCATTCCATGCTCTGATGGACATTATTGTCATTTAGAAAGCATATTGTTATATGCTAAAAGTAGGGTCAAATGATATAACTCCAAAAAATTTTGGCTACTCGTCTGCCAATGATCCAATACAGAATAAGAAAGGGTGGAAAACTTCTTTGCCGTAGTTTCTACATTATGGAAGACTTAGCTATTGTTAGATTCCTAAGATGGGCACAAAAAAAAGAACATAAGAAAGAATTAGGAGAGAATCGGTTATTCATTATAAGTGAATGAATTAATAATCATTTATATCCATCGCAAGAATTAAAAATATTAGATTGCAACGTGGAAGAAACCTACAGAAGTGGCAGTGATAGACTTCTTAATCAACTCCTTCAATATAGCATGAACCTGGAGTTAGAAAAGAAAATCAACTTCAACTTATACTCAACCATCATAAAGATTGCGAAATAAGAAATTCTATTTCTAGAAGTTTCAAAAGGATCCAATATAAAAAAAAGAACAACATAGCTTCTGAAACTGAAAGAATTTTGTCTCATCCTTGAGCTAACTCCAACATGCAAACTATCCAAATTTTCAAAAAATAATTAAAAAAATGCAAAGAATGCCAGATTCTATTTAGATTCTGTTTTTCCTAGATAGGATATAGCTCCATATGCTCACAATGTTTATCTAACTTAACTTGGATAATGCTGATAGTTAATTGACAAGGATTTAGATTTCTTCCAAGTGCCGCATTTAGTAGCACGAAGAATTTAAATTAATCAAAAATGGCCATTTCCTGTGGTGTAATGCGTTTAACATTACAGTTGCTTGCCATCATATGACTTTGGTTTTAGGATATTGTTTGATTTAGTAAATATAGCGTTTTAAATGTTGCATGCATTTAAAAATGCTGGATATAATTATTCATGAAGTTAGCTCCCTCCTAGCTAAAACATTATGTTAATACTACTACCAAACTTCCAACACTGAATTCTTACCAATAAAGATTTTAACGATCACACAAAGTAATATCTTCCCATACTTTTTATAGTCTAGGATTAAATTAATCAACTAAAAATAATTTTTAAAACCCATAAAACAACAAGAAGAAGCTAGTTGGCCAGTCTATAAGGATTTCTCTTCTATATCCAGCTCTATGTAAATTCTCCCTCTAACAGCAAAATGCTATTAATGATGCACAAAATACAGCAAAATGCTATTAGTGATAAAAAAGTTGTTCATACTAGGTATGACCCGCAACATTCTACCACCACTCACAAATATACATCACAGTTGTTTGCTGGGTAGGTCAACCTAGGATTGGCCTTCAAGAAAAACAATAAGCTCCTTAATTATGGTTAGTCAACCTAGGATTGGCCTTCAAGAAAAACAATAAGCTCCTTAATTATGGTTATAGACTAGACACAAACATTTCATTCCATTTTTGAACCAAATAATCTTAACAATGAGTTTATTGGGTTCTGAGTGAAAGTTCCTCATGTAAATTCATTTGTCATGAACTCCAGAGATAGTATTCCCATGAAACGACACATTTTAATGCAACTGAGAAAATATGTAGTTTCTTACCTGACAAAAATGTTATTTCTACGGACTAGGAAGCACAGAGAATCTTTCTGTTGCTTCATGTACTTGCAAAAGTACATTTTTTGTCCCCTTGTAAACTCTATGTCAAATTCCTCGTTTTCAATTCATTCTTTCTTTTTCTTTGTTTAATCATCTCTATTTAGATACATTTAACACAATGTAAACACAGATTTAGTCATTCAAGTTCCTCAATCCTTATAACTAGTGTGAAGCAATTCTAGTTTCTTGTTCCTCATTACATCCAGTCTGGAAGGCCTGATGAATGCAGCAAAACCTTACAGTAAACTTCATAAATATCTTAAAGAGTTAAGAAGTAAGAAAAAGGGCAGAAGAGTGACTAAAGCTAATAGCAGCAGGATCTGATGCGTAATAGCATAGCAATGATAGTCAAAAGGAATACACAATGGCTGTTTACAAAAAACTTAGATATAGCAAGCAAGAGGTTGGATATAAACTCATACCATATCAACAGCTGACTCAGCAGGACCTCTAATACTGACTACTGAAGATTCAATGAGACGACGGTATCCTTGCTCTGGAGCTATCAAGTGAGGTTGGTATCCATCAGCCTCGGTAATCAGCTTCCGTACATTATCTATCGAAAGATGCTTGTCAAAATGCAACCTTTTAAGTGCTCCAGGCAATTGAGTATCAAAAACACTGTAAATCTTATCACCACCAGGGCGCCTGTGGAAGGAAAACCAATATGTTCTTTTAACAATTTGAGGATGTGTTATATGAAACCAATGCCATGCAGCATCATTCAAGTTAGAAAATAATCAGATAACAGATTATACACAGCAAGAAAATGTATACTGAAAAGTCGCACAATTTAAGCAGAATAATGTATTCTCTGATGATGACATATTCCATCAAACTAATTGACATGATTAACAGATTATCTACCACATTCAGAATCATATTTACTGAACTTTACAGGACTCTGTACGGATCAGTGAAGTCCTTGCTATGTTGGCATTCATGGTAGAATACAAATCATATCTAAAGATTTCAGAAAATATGACAATTTTCGATAGATGCTTTAGCTGGACATATTCCACCAAACCAAACGTGTGATCATCTACAGAAATAAGAATCATATTTGCTTGAGTTTACGGGACTTCTGGGCTTGGATGAGGTGAATTCCCTGATATGGTAGCACTCATGATGGAATATTAATCACAACCAGAGATTGCAGAAGGCATGAAAAATACTCATTCTTGTCCACATTCTGAGCAAGAAAATGGCTAACAAATTACTAACCTGCCCAACAAAGTATACCTAATATATTCAAAGTTGGTTTGCTCTAAAGCTTGATCTAATTCTATATCAAAAAGAGTGTGACCACAAAAATTTCATGCCGGTTTCACTACATGGAACACCATCAGATATGCAATGAAATGAATCTTGAAAAAGAGAGATGCTAAAGGAAATTGCTTGCACATAACACGCACTCACAGAGTCACAGGCAGGGCATTTACACAAACACAAAATAGCACACATGAGTAGAGGTCCTCAAATGTGAGACTTTGCCCTCCTAGCTGGATTACATATATTCGATTGATCATGAGCTATAGATTCTCAACATAAATCCCATAAAATACCATAGATTTGTCCATTGCTTTAACATTGGTTAACCACAGAAAGCAACTGCCAAAACATTACAATGGCGACCTTATCTGTCATTTTCTGTGAGACATTTCAATATATTTCCCTAGTATGTCACAAGAATTGAGAAAATAAAAAACCAATAAAAGGTACAACAGAAGATTCAAATGCAAGTAAAGCGATCAAACTTCGCAATCAATCGTAAGTTACATACACTCCGTCAAGATGGTCTTTGAAGATTTGGTCGAAGACACGACAAATCTCCATAATCATATAGAGCTTGCCCTGCCATCGAAGTAAATAGAATACTTTCAGTAGTGGATACAAACGCATGTCAAAAGTGGGCTAGTAAATTTACAGTCAATGCATCTAGGAACATATGGAAGATCACTACAACTGTTCACACAAAAATAGTTATGGTAACAAGACATCTGACTAATAAAATCTTCTAGTATTATAATGACAAATTATACAGGGGTTTTGTTTCCATACAATTTGACTGTGGTTGAATGGACCATCACTGAGCACAAAGAATAATATTAAGCTTAGATAGGTTCAGACCCTAAAACCCAGGTAAGCTAAACCGTAGCATTGGTAGACCTTATCAAAGCCAATGATAGGACGAAAGACTGTAAATTTGAGAACATTGATGTAAATACTTCATGTAACTTGACATTTTTGCATAGGAAAATTGACAAAAAAAGGGATTATTACTTTTGTCTAGATGATTTTTAGATGCTAATATGGTATCTGCTTCATTGGCCTGTGGACTTCAACTAGTTTATCATCTAAAATTGGTTTTGTCTCTTTCTTCCTCTTTTGCTGTTTTCTAAGAAAGTACAAGATTATATTGGAACGTAATAGCCTACATATCATGCAAAAATTAATCCATATTATGAATGGAAAAACAATAATCATAAGCACAAATATTAGTGACGACACAAAGCTATCGGACCGTCGATTTATTTCAGGCAGGGTCTATACGCGACGTCCTAGATCTTACCACGTGGTGTCAATTTGAATTTGACATCAGCAGATTTGGCAGCAGGCGTGATTGGTGTCTAATCACTTGAATTGAAAATCTCCATTTAAAATCAATTTATAGATTTGAGTGGGAATCTTCCAAATTTTGGGCTGATTTTATTTGTTTTCTTTTCTTTTGAGGTGTTCGCATTTGGAATGTTGTAATTCCCTTTTACTTTCGCATTTATTTCTACAATTTGAATTCTAATTGTAATAGGCCTATATAAAAGCATGGACTGGTATTGTTTGTTCTTAATTCTGAAAATAAAATCAATTTGAGTTTGAAATAATGTGTGAAATATCCTGATGAAGAGAAGGGTTAGAGCCTTCAATAAAAATCCTAAATATTTTAAAGAAGTTTAAGGTATTCCCCAACCCTTCTCAATTCATAACACTATTTTCAAGCTTACCATAAATCCAGGTACTTTAAATTATTTTTCTATTTTTGAACAAACAAAATGTAAAAATATATTTCTTCAAAAGATGTGCACAAATAAAAAAGGCTTTCAAAATAGGCTGCAAAAGATATGATAATAAGAATAAGATATTCACAAAATATGAAAATCTGGATGGGCCAAATGGTCAGCAAACTTTTTTATTTATCTTTTCTAAAGGTTTTGAATTAATTAATAAATCTTTTTAGTATTAAATAAATAAATAATTAATTAATTAATATTTTTCAATAATTATTAAATTAATTTAGAAGTTAAGTTACTAATTAATACATAATAGTTAATTCATTATTAATAATTTTAATTAATTAAATATTTAATTAAATGTTTTTATTTTTAATTAATTAATATTTTAAGTAATTATTTAATGCTTAATAATTAATTATTACAAAAAAGGGAACATTTTTAAAATTACTTAATCATTCAAAACTTTTTAATTATTTAAATTTTTTAAATTACTAAATTATTAATTATTAAATAATTAATTTTTACTACGTAATTATTTAAAAATTACATAACAACGAATTACATTATAAAAAATAAAAAAATTAAATTAAATTATTTCTTATCTGTTGAACTTGCTTACTATATGTTTATTAAATAATAATTATACACTATCATTTTTTTATTAAATCATATTTAAAGATATTATATTGTACATCAAATGACAAACTTATCTTTTTATATTATCATTTATTTTGGTGGTAACTTAATATTTATAGATGATGAATCTCTGAATTATGTTGATGATCATGCTAAGGTTCTGAAATTTAAACTTAGTAACACATTAGCTGATTTGAAAAATAAAATATGTCGAGCGATGCGTCTCAATTTGAATAATCACGACGTGAAAATATTGTGTAAATATCCAGAGAAAACAAGATATATAGCATGATATATCGAAGATAATAATAAATCTGATATTATGTTAGAGCATGCGTCTCAAACGTCTCTAACACTTAACATTAAAGCACTACCGTTTATTGGAACTTCATCATACATGAATGAGGAAGAAATTTATTTTGGGCATACTCAAGAAATTGCCTTTATCTTCCATCACAATCTAAAGAACTATCATATTTCAATACACCATAAGTTTTTTTAAGTAAATATACCGTGTAGATATATTGTTAGGTATATTTTATTACATGAATTCATTCAAATTATTGTGCAATTATGATCGTAATATTTATAATACTTTGATCCATCCACAAGTTATAATGTGCAAGTTGCTAATGTCATTAATATAAAAGACGATAATTATCAGTCAATATACAATCGTAGTGCAACTCAATTTGAAAGAGAATTTGACTCCAGTGATGATGAACTTAACGAGGAGGAGTACGTTCAAAAAGAGTGGGATGCTGATACTCTTGTGCACGATTTTATTACAACAGATTCGAAATAGATGCAACAGTCTGAATCAAACAATATCTACATGCAATTTACTGCAAACATGCAGAGTGAAATGCAGAAATCGAAGACGATGCATACCTTGGTAGCCTAGATATGCATTTAACTTTTTGGGAGCTACAACATCTCTAGGTAAATACTGCATTTTATTCAAAATGGGAGTTACAATGTTCATTGAGTGATTGGGCAATCGTAATCATGTGCAACATAATAAGATAGTATTAAATAAATAAAAAATAATATTTATTTATACACATGCTACGGATAAGCCCACTCTATATAAATAACGTTTACATACAATCGCCGTCAAGAGATCGGCGGTACATGAAAGATATCTACTCTTGGTGAACCGTATAACTGTTCTAACCCAAAACTCGACGAGAACCGCCGTCAATGCATGTCTAGATTCATTACTTGCTTATGCAATCTCAAATTGATATGTGCCTAAGTAACATCACGTCACAGGTAAATGTTAAGTGCAATATTAAAATTAGTTACATGAAAGCATGTGATGCTTAAATAAAGGCCACCAAAGCTATATTTGGTGGTTGAGAAAAATTATATAAAAATTTGTACTACTATTATGAGTGTCTAACAATAATTATGCTTGAGACTACTTATAATATACAAAAATCTCAAATTAATAGATTCAAACATTTGTTCTAGAGTTTCGGTCCATCTATCGAAGGATGAAAGTTTTATTGATCAGTGTTGAGTATAAATGGAATATTTCTTCTAGACAAAGATGCTAATTGCTGAAACATAGACGCTAATAATGCTGTAAGCATAGATGAGACGTTTATTAATTGCTGTAAACATAGACGCTAATAATAAAAATTTTTCATTAGCATTTGCTGCGGTGGAGTTGTAATGACTCATAGAAATAGTTTCTAACTAAAATGCGCGATCAAATAGAGCCATTACGTACACGAAGAGATCTGTGTATTATTAGCGATAACAGGGATCCATTGTTTGGTCGTGTACATGTTAGGAAGGGATACAATTGGAAGATTTAATTGACTGTTGTGATGATCTATTAGGACAGCATCCTATTTCTGGGTTCGTGTACACAAACTCTACTGATGATTTTGAGTCCTCTACTTTTCATATGGGACAGAACACAATTAATTCGTGTATACCTCTACTTTTTTTGTGTGCAGTTTTATAGACCTATATATGATGAACTCATACCCCTAGAGTTGACACATATTCGTGCATACATATTATATGTGTTGGGCTTATGTCAGGTTCTAAAACTCACCATCAGTGGCTTACGCTGCTTAAGGATTATGAACGACTTGGTAGCCTATCACTTTAATCTGCAGTGTTAGCACAATTGTACAAGCAGTTATCTTGTGCTGTCGCACCTACAGGTTCTACCATTGCTCGTTACTTACATCTATTACAGATTTGGGCATGAGAGCGACTATACGTAGGTTGTCCCAGTAGACAATTACCAGTAAATCAACTTATACAGAGGCCACTAGTTTACAGGTATTTTTGCATAAATATTACATTTTTTTTATATTAGTTGAAGTTTAGTCATATAATTGTAGGTTTACCGAAGCCTGCAGTGTTAGCACAATTGGAGCTTGCCCATGTAAAAAGAAAAAAAGCGAGACCAAAAAAGACAGTTAAAAACTATAAGGAAGTATCTTATACACTTAGAATTAAATAAGAATTT